>OY986057.1:23136009-23621210 GCA_963920205.1 Stenodema calcarata | reverse complement strand
GGAGTGAACTTCAATGAGAAGGAAAAATTGCAAACTTGCGAGACGTGTCTGAAAGGTAAAATGACACAAACTCCTTTTCCTAAGAAATCTTTGAAAACGGTCGCACCACTCGAAATTATACATACTGATGTCTGGGGACCAGTAAGAACAAAATCGAATGGTGGGTCTCAGTATTATGTGACGTTTATTGATGAAGCCACTAGATTTTGCGTTGTTACATTTTTAAAAGCAAAAAGTGAAACGCTGAATGCATTTAAGGCATACAAATCATTTATAGAAAATCAAAAAGGAACGAAAATTAAGTATCTACAATCCGATAATGGCGGCGAATATGAAAGTAGGGAATTCAATGAGTACCTCAAAAGCTGTGGGATAGGACGTAGACTGACAGTTCCTGGTACCCCTCAGCAGAATGGAATTTCTGAAAGGGGTCATAGAACTATTTTGAACATAGTTAGATGTATGCTCGTGGATTCTAAACTACCGCATAGTTTCTGGGCAGAGGCTGTAGGGACGGCGGTTTATCTCCGAAATAGGTGTCCATCTTCTGGAATTGACGGGAAGATTCCATACGAGATGTGGTTCGGAAAAACTCCAGTAGTTTCACACTTCCGTACATTTGGAAGTAGAGCCTACATGCTCGATAAGTCGTTCAAGGGGAAGTTGGAACCTAGATCGAATGAATGTATTTTCGTCGGATATTCGGAAATGTCAAAAGCCTATAGGGTTTGGGATCCGAAGAAAAGGAAAATAGTCGTGACAAGGGACCTGAAATTCGTTGACGAAATGGAACCGAAGAAATTGGAGCCAAGAGATGTCGACGAACTCGAAATGTTTGATGTCGAGGAAAGGCGTCCACCACAGCATAGCCAACAGCCCGAGCAAATTGAAGTAGAATTTCAACAAGAAACTGGGAATGTGGGAAATAGAATGGAGCAAACAGACAGTAGAAATGAGATAGAAATAACTCATGAAACGGAAACAACACCCAATCATCGAGAAATCGAAGAAATCACGATGAGAAGACGCGAAGAGGAGGATGAGGAGAGTATCACATTGGTCAGGGGAAGGGGAAGGCCAAAATTGGTGAAGACAGGTCGCGGAAGACCGAGAAAAGTCTACAACATGGTTCCTCAACCTAAAATGATCCCCAGAGCAAATGTGACTCCACCTCCGCGTTTAGTTGAGACAAGTCATCACGATATTATGGACAACGATACTACTTCAGCAGCAGCAATGCTGGAAATTGCCTGCGCAACGGAGATTTCGCCAAAAGAGGCGTTTTCGAGTCCAGATGCTGACGAATGGCGCGCAGCTGTTCGAAAAGAATATTCCTCGCTTCTTCTTAATAAAACGTGGACTATGGAAGAAAAATCTGCTGATCAAGCGGCGGTTGGCTGTAGGCTGATACTTACCAATAAGTATGCTGCCAATGGTGATCTTGAGCGACGTAAAGCACGTCTTGTCGCAAGAGGATACACTCAGCAACCAGGGGTGGACTACCATGAGACGTACTCACCAGTCGTAAGGCTCTGTTCACTTCGCATGTTGATGGCTCTGGCTGTGAAGAACAACATGGTAGTCATTCAGATGGACGTGGAAACCGCCTATCTAAATGGAAACCTAGACGAGAGGATCTACATGAAACCACCTGATTACCTGCAGGATATTTTGATGGACATAGTCGAAAACGAGACAGGGGAAATTCAAGAAGCAGCATGGACAATGCTCAAGGACATAAGAGATGGAAAAAACTACTGCAGACTAAGGAAGTCTTTGTACGGCCTGAAACAGTCTGGGCGACAGTGGTATCTCAAGTTAGATGAAAAGCTCAAAAAGCTTGGACTCAAGCCCTCCAACTCAGATCCATGTGTGTACACTTTAGACAAGGACAGGGATGATGAGGATGTGGTAATTTTGACTGTCTACGTGGATGATCTTGTTCTGGCATCGAAGAACGTGACAAAATTAAACACATTGAAGGAGAGGCTCATGAATGAGTTCAAGGTGAAAGATATGGGGCGAATCCATTACTGCCTTGGCCTAGAGTTCGAGTATGAGCCTGAAAAAGGGGTGATGCATATTTCTCAAAAGAAGTACACTCAGGAAATTCTGAAGAAATTCAAAATGGAATCCTGCAAGCCCTTGGGTACACCCCTGGACATTAATATGAAGTTTGAAGAGCCTTCAAACCCGCCAACTTCTGAAGAGAGCAATCTACCCTATCGAAATTTGATAGGTTCGCTTATGTACCTGACAATGGGATCACGCGTTGACATAACGTACGCGGAAGACCGAGAAAAGTCTACATGGTTCCTCAACCTAAAATGATCCCCAGAGCAAATGTGACTCCACCTCCGCGTTTAGTTGAGACAAGTCATCACGATATTATCGACAACGACACTACTTCAGCAGCAGCAATGCTGGAAATTGCCTGCGCAACGGAGATTTCGCCAAAAGAGGCACTATACTTGAAAAGATTGCTTGACGACATGGGATTTCCAATAACTGGGCCGATGACTCTGTACAATGACAGCCAGGGGGCGCAAACGCTGATTGCCAACCCTGTCTACCATTCAAGGACCAAACATATTGATATTCGGAACCAGTTTATTAAACATCAAGTGGATGAAGGACTTGTCGAAATCAAATACCTCAAGACAGAAGAGATGCCTGCAGATTTCTTAACGAAACCCCTAAACAGAAAGAAACTACTGCTGTGTTCTCTGAAGTCTGGAGTGGGGCCCTGATAAGTTTTGTCTTGAGGGGGCGTATTAGAATTTTGGTTCAAGTTCAAAACTTATTAGTTTATCCCTGGTAGGAAATCTCATATGATTTAGTCACGTGTGTTTATGTTGAATATAAATCCGTGTCTTTTCCGTTCTGAAACTCTAACGAGTAATTTCATTTCTCAATATAATTATAATAGTTCCGTCGCGTAATCAGTGTCTCAGTCGCATCGGTTTTATGGGCTTCGGTTTTCTTGGCGGGCGGGACGCTCCCGCGTCCCTAGATTTCAGCTCTTGGGAACATCAGGTGTCGGGGGTATAACAATTTTAAAACCACTATTTTTCACGTTTTTCGTGTTCTTCTTCTTCTTCTTCTTCTTCTTCTTCTTCTTCTTCTTCTTCTTCATGTTCATTGACGGGGCTACAGCCCAGCAGACAAATCGGATCGAGCTGAAATTCTGCACACACGTTTGTTATGCTCCAAGGGAGTGCCTTTTGACCATTTTTTCTCCCTCCCCCCATTTCCCTCCCGATTAGGGGGGGAATAGTAATTTTTAGGAATTTCAAATGGTAATAACTCCTTCAAAATATAAGCTTTTCCAGATTTTCTTTTTTAGTTGTGTTCAGATTTTCAAACTGTTCAATTTGAGATCAAAAAATGCTTCCTAAGGGGGAAAATAAAGGAGTTATGGTGATTTTTCTATTTTCAACAACAACTGCCGCAAATATTGAGAAAATTGGTGCGGTTGGTCTTAAAATGTCCGCTAGGTTGGCTAGAATATGCTCAATAATTTTGAACTAAATCTCAATCGATTTGACTAATCCACAGCCAAAAATACGTGAATAAATTCCACATCTACTGATTTGGCTAATTTCCGAAAACATCAAAGTTGAACGGTGGTCAGAAAAATTGTCGTAGAGTGGCGCCTGTTTAAGGATCGATAGGAAATTTTATGGGCTTTCGAATGCGAGTAGCGCACTTTGGCACTTTTCCCAACGGTTCTCGAGTTATTCGCGATTTTTGGTATAAAAACGTGCGTTTTACCAGTTGCAAACTTTCTCTTTCCTCTTTCTCTTCGACACCAATAATTACAATTATTGTAATGATTCTCAACAACAAAAATTTGCACAATCCCCAAGAAAAAATGCAACCAATTTTCAAAAAATGTCTAATTCAAATTTATTCAAATTTCTAATTCTTTCTATTTTTTAAATTTAATAATAAGAATAATTGTATTGAATTTTAATAATTGTTTTTAAATTGTTGATTGTTTTAATTAATCGAAAATTTTAAAACTAATATTTAACCAATTCGCAAAAATTTTAAAACTACTCATTTTTCAAACACATTTCAGATAACAAACAATAATTTCCAAAAAATAATTATTCTTGTCACAAAAACAAGAAACAAAAAGGCAAATTAGTAGGCGTACTAATTTTTTACTAAATTTTGACTAGGATAAAACTTCATTTAGGAAAACATTTACTAGTTACCTCGTAGGTACTTTTGTATTGTATAAGTTGTTGAACCGTATTGTATAAGTACCACTCGAAAACTAGCCATGCAAAAAGATGTGATATCCCCCCAAAAACAACTCCGTTGTAAAAACTGGCCCGCCAAAAAACCTCAGATGCAAAAAGGAATGATATCCATTTTGCCCGCCAGCCACATGTATAGGATGCTCGGTGCTTCGCACCTCGCTGTTGAGTATGCATATAGAAACCTGATCCTCCTACCCTTAACCTCCACCGTCAATGTTTTCCTGTTCCCTGTCGCCTTCCCACAACCCCCTCTCACCCTTAGTCACCCTCGGTTTCACCTAATATGTTTCCTCTGTTACACCAGCAGGGAGCTTTACGCTTCTTTCAATGCTGTTGGCGGGAGCTTTTTGCCACATAAACAAGCCTGAATTGAAGCATTACTTCATTATAGGTGTACCACTACTGATTACTCGTGACCACCAGTAATACTTACAATATAGTGGTCCACCGTTAATAAGTATAATATACTTATTAACGGTGGAGGTTAAGGGTAGGAGGATCAGGTTTCTATATGCATACTCAACAGCGAGGTGCGAAGCACCGAGCATCCTATACATGTGGCTGGCGGGCAAAATGGATATCATTCCTTTTTGCGGCTGAGGTTTTTTGGCGGGCCAGTTTTTACAACGGAGTTGTTTTTGGGGGGTCATTGTTACCAAATAGTGTAAACTATCATTGATTATTGTTAGGTAGTGATTATTAATTATTGTTAGTTATTAATCATTTTTATGAAATTATTATTATTAAATTATAATAATTTTTATCAATTCACTCGATATCTGAAAACCATGTGTGTTCGAATCAGCTGGGCCAGTACGAACATTGGAACTCCGGATGGTCTCAAAATTGTGAATATAGTCATCCATTCATAATTAATGTTTAAAATGTCAATACTCCCATCATCCAAATTTAATTTGTTTAAACAAATAGGTATTTCACAGACAAGAAACCGAGTGAATAGGTATTGCATTGTCACCTATCCTCGACCAATGTTTACACTTTAAAGGCCCTAGCTCATCATCCAAATTTGAATTGTTTAAATAGTTCGGTCGGCCACGAAGTGTGCTAGTCTCATGTAGGTATATGGAGATATGCATGTATCGTTATATGTACATACACATGTGATTCTTTCACAGAGCGACTTCGTTAGGGTTGGAAGTCAAGTCTGCGTGTACCAAACCCCTAGTGTGACCACCCACAATAATTGCCAAGTTTCTCCAAGGCCTCCTGTGCTATCCCTAGCGAATGTTCGATCCCCTTATGACGAAGGTGAATAATGCAAAGGAGGGGAGAAGATGCCCTGCGATAAAATCTAACGGCACAGGACCGGACCGCACCTGCCCCACCCGCGCCGCCGCCACCGCAGAAATAAAAAATTCAGGCGCAGGAGAGAAACCTCGAAATAAAAAAACATATCATCCCCTGTCCCTCGTTAGAGAATCATAGCATTGTTTCAATAACTCATCCCGGGTTTCCCCTGTTATAAATTCCGTTCGGAACGAAGGGAGATTGAAATTACATCACTCTTGAGACTTGGAGAGCCCCTTTCTGTAGTTCATACCCTACCACGTTTTTTTTCCTCATTTTTTGTAGCCCTTCCCTTCTATTGAGGGATATATCAGGAGAAGTGGCTGATCGTACACATAAAGTTTGGGCTAACGCAGCCAAAGCTATGTTTACGAGTGACTGCGGATGGTGAGGGTCACAAAGACCGCGTGCCGGTTCAACGGCCAGAACTGAATCAAGTGTATTACAAAACAATTGCAAAAGAGGGAAAATGCTCGCCAGAAATATTTCGTTCCTGTGGCACTGCGCTCAAAATATCACAACTCTAATGAAACCGTTGAAAATATTTGTTATATCGATACCCTCATACGAATACCACCAAAATCAGAAAATATCCAACTTTTCAGGAGAGCGAAAAGCCGTTCAAGTCCGGGTTAATGTTGTCTTTCTGAATGGGCCTAGAAAAAAATCCCTTAAATGGCTTTGTGAACACGACAACTCTGATAACGTGGTAACCAATACTAACTCTGATACGTGGTATTGTCAGCACAAAAATTGGTGAATTTGAGATTATTGCAACAGAATTCAAATGAAGAAAATGTTTCTTTTGAAAATAATTTATTACTGAATTAATTAATTTATTGCCGAATCACAACCGTAAAATAATAGTGGTGTTCTACATACAAAGTGAATAAAATGAAAAATTCCAATGAAACTGAAACTGAAAAGTCTGAGTAAATTGAAATCAAACTTCAGGACAGTGTGCCCTTGTGGTACTCTTCATTATGTTCTCTCATCTCTCTGGTGTACTGATAGAAAAGATACGTGTTATTCGAACGCCAAAACGATATTAATTCTGATACGTGGTATTGGATCCCTTGACAATAGTTCTGACTATTAGAATTCTAATAGTATACGGACTATTAGAAAACCAGCTAATTTTTCAAGAAACTTGGCGACAGCACCATCCGATCGGGCGTTGAGAGATTCTGTAGGGTCCATTAACAACAGAATTTGGCCAAAATTGGTGATACGTGTATGATACAATATGTATATCTGGAGAACTTGAGTTGGTCCCATTCAATGCGGAATGCAATTGTGTACCACTTCTTCAGACGAAGGCCTGTTTGACCAGTTTTCAAGGTTGTAATAAGCAATTTCAGGTACCTATATGAAGGATTCCACTAATAGACTATATGGGGGATACTACGAATTAACTCGAAATTTCCTATATAATTTTGAAGTATTTCAAGATATTAATCTGGGAATTTCACTTTCTAAATGGTGTTGTTGGGAAGAGCATTTTACTTAGCGTTATCGAATTACTCGAGAAAGTAATACTGAAAAAACTGACGACTGATGCTCAAATGTGATATTCTGAACATCTATAGTAACATTACAGATCAAATTTTAATCAAAAAGTAGCTTAATTTTTTTCCACAACTTGCAGGGTCCAGAAAAGCCATGGTCAAATTATATGAGAATGACCTATATATAACACGGACATCCATGAAAAACGGACATCCGTGTCTAGGTTTCTACCAGATGAGGATCCATTTGAAATGGTCAGCTAATTTGACTAGGAATGAAGCCTTCAATGGGAGTGGAAAGAAATGATACAGAAAGAGAGGGGAGAAAAAAGAGAGCCTTCAATCGTTCTAAGTGATTCTCAGGTAGCATAGGGGTAGTAGTTCTCAGGTAGATGGATGGAAGAGGAAGAGGGTGGGGGATCTTTGAAGAGAAAACCTGAATCAATTTCAGATATTGGTGAAACGGGCGGCTGACTCCTTCCGATTGGCGTCTATTGAAAAGAAAAGGCCCAAAGGCGAAAGCGAAGGGGTGAAATAAATTTGGAAGAGAGGCATAGATCTCCAGAGCAGCAATTCCACATAAAACAGAAGGAGGTCTGCAGGAGGGTACAGCAGGAGAGTAGCGCACTCTAGAGATGAGGATTGCTCCGGTGACCGGCAATATACCTTGAAAGCCCCCGCCCCCGCACCGTTCCACCGGCCACAAACATATGTTCTTTTCCCCTTCTTGTCTTTCCATACCAACCTCTCACTCTCTCAACTCTTTAAAACTTGCATAGAGTCATACTTTATCGCCGACTGAGGGTCTTCCTTTAAGACAGGTCGTGGTTCCCCACTCTCCTCATCCTCTGTACCCCTAGAACCTATTTTATCATCCCCTCTATGGCACCGTTACCCCCGCCATAAACTACCTTATCCATCTTCTTTTATCTATACATCTGTTTGTCCACAATTGATAGGGGAAATTTTCTCTCCTCCTCGTGCTGAGGGGGAAATTTGCTCTTTTCCCAGGTAGAGGCAGAATCATAAAGAATGGCCTTTACAGCCCAACATCCATCGAAAGGAATGCGATGGAGAGAACCGTTCAGTGAAACGATCAATTTCTTCAATAACCCAAAGCAATAACACTAAACAGACTAATATGTTACTTCTATAGAACTGACATGTATTTTTGTCGTACAGTGTAGAATGACTTATCCTTAAACTGACCAAAAGCTAGGTCTTGATTTTGGGAACTTGGCAATATGTCGACACATAAACTTGTCGACACCTCCTGTCGACATATTTCCACACCAGGTGTTGAAGAACGTCGATAACGCACATCTTTGAAACTGGTCGACGGATTTATGTCGAAAAATTTGAGATCCGTTTTCGCTGTATTTCAACAACAGGAGTTGAACATGAGCTAAAAACACCCCTCTTGAAACTGGTCGACTGCTAAACGACGACAGAAGGGGTTGTTTGGCCACTACCTGTCCTCAGCCTTGGTCCCATGGGGTCTTTCAATCCGAGGATTATTCGTAATTACTGTCTGGGTTCATTTTCACTATTGTGAAGTGGGTCATTGACACTGCCTTGCCCGCAAACAAACAGAAAAAAGCTGCTAAGTCCATGGGTTTATTATTTTGGTGAGTGTATTATGAAACTCGTAGGAAATGTTGAGATGGCTATTTACAGTCTGGTATCAAAGCATGAAATCATTCCGACGCTGTGGAATTAAAGCCATTCAAAACGTTTCACATTCGCGCACGCGCCCGCGGAAAATATAATACAATTTTGATGAAACTCAAATTTGGTCTTTTAAGTTTTAGTTTCAGTTTCCTGCCACAATTTTTGCGGAAGTTATAAACAATT
This sequence comes from Stenodema calcarata, assembly GCA_963920205.1. Lineage (NCBI taxonomy): Eukaryota > Metazoa > Arthropoda > Insecta > Hemiptera > Miridae > Stenodema > Stenodema calcarata. The sequence goes on along the minus strand of OY986057.1, from coordinate 23,612,269 downwards.
CAAGATATTTGAAATGAATTTGGTTTTGCGCATGCCCAGTAGGATGTTGAGTACCGATTTCTATCAAACTCATGAAGATCCTCAATAATGATATCCCTGATGTCACATGAAAATTTGGAATCATTTTGACGAATTATATAGAAGTTATGCCCGCTTTTAGTATTTTACATTTGCGGAAGCGCAGACGAAAGTTATCGTACGATTTCGATGATTCTGATATGAGACCATCTTTGGCCCAACCCCTACATTTCCTCCAAATTTGAACTACTTTCGACAACTTTTACAGTAATTATGGACGTATAAAAGGCGTGTAATGGACGTGTAAGGCGCCAACACTAAACACATCAAAATAATCAGAAACACTCGACACAATCTAAGGTTTGCGCATGCCCTGTAAAATCTTGACTACCGATTTCCCTGACATTTTCACAGATCTTTCACATCATCATTCTGGATGTTTCATGAAAATTTGCCAAGAGATGATTGTGAACCTGTAGGTGGGTATTTTATGTCAATAGGATGGGCGATCTATACAGAAAATAATAAACCGTTGTGTAATAATTTGCAGCGTTTTTTTCAATAGAGATCGGTTGACCCGTCAAAAGCGTTATCATGTTTGACATGGTTTCATTATTTTTATGGCCGAGCAGTCAGCATAAAATTTCGGCATAAATCAAGAGCTTCCCAACGAGTGGATAACGATTGAAGTGAAATAGAAAGAGATCTGTGTATATCTTTCTCATTACCTACGTTATTTCGTTCTTTTGAACTAGTTTCGGTTGTTGCCAGACCCATTATATTATTGTTCTTTAATGAGTAGTCTGAATGCAAGTAAAGTAATGGAATAATAACCAAAAGAAATATCATTATGTGAAAATAACGAAATTTCTATTTACAATACAAAATTTAATGTTCAACTAGGTACTTAGAGAATAGTTTGTAAAAAAAATATATATATATATACTACTTACAACGAACATAAATGGAAGGTAGGTAAGCACCTACATAATTTCATTCAAATATCAGTAAAATTAATAAAAAGTTCCTACGTTTACACTAAACAATAAACAGTATCTTACAAAATTACTGACGTGATTTTGTTGAAATTGAACATTTTTGAATAGCACTAGTTTCTTTAGTTTCTGACGAAGGCCTGGTTTTGAAGATGATATTGCAAAATTTGCAATATCATTTCAAATTTGCAAGTCATTTAATGACTTTTGTTTAGCGAAATGGTGACACATAATTTTCATGAACATAAGACATAATATGTCTTAATTATATTATAAGCTTCACTAAACTATTTTGATGGCACTCTTCTCCGAAATCATTATTGGATGCATGATCTTTAAATACAACACCATTGAAATGAGTACATACTTTCAGAAGAACGAGGTTTGAATTGAAATTTGAATCGGTTGTTTGGTGACGAAGAATACTGTAGCAAAATTTTATTATATTGAAAACATCGTGGGATGCTCTCAATAATCCTCCTTTTGATACACAATCAATGAAGTGTGTGTAAGGACTAAGATTGCTAAAATTACTAACTAGAAGGAAATAACACTCCTCAGAACGTAATTTACTTCTAACTTTTTGACAACGTATCCGCTGATATAATACTTACATAATATTTTCTTTGTAATAACTATTTTCGTAGTTTTCCATCAAGTAGTTGTCCATCAAGAGTCGTCAGAGTCGTTTGAATTATTATCATCCATCCGTTTTTCAATTGCCTCAATCGGCAAAAAACTTGTAATTGAATCGTTGCGAGTTTCGACCATGTTCACTAGTTCTGGCACCATTTCTAAACATAAGTTTTCGTAAGGACCATCTAAATTGCTGGACAAAAGGATTGTCATTTCTCCCATGGGCTGGGGATTCCCCGAGCGGCCGGCTCGAGTTTCGTCTGCCTTTCACTATTATACTATAATAGGTAGCCAGTTATCCAGGTAGTTCTATGGTTGACCCATAATCGGCCAGGTAGAGTGTATGCCGTTACTATTCAAGATTTCGCAGGTATACGAAGGATGTCGACGTAAATATGTCGACGTATCCCCATGGTTGACTTGGACGACCTTTTTCAACAAGGGGTGTTGAAAGTTGTCGACTTGTCGACATATTTCTGTGTCGACCTATTTCCAATGCTCGTGAAGTCGACATTGGTCAACCCTTGGTGTTGAAAGATGTCGACACGGCTTCTTGCCCGTTTGTCGACAAGTTTATGTGTCGACATATTGCCCCCCATCCTTGATTTTTTGTTGGTTACTTCCAATAATCGACGAAGAAAATACATTATCTAGGGACGCGGGAGCGTCCCGCCCGCCAAGAAAACCGAAGCCCTGAAAACCGAAGCGACTGAGACACTGATTACGCGACGGAACAAGTTGGGGTTTTCACCATCCCGTAGCTCGGTCCCCTGAGTGTCTCGAGAGTTGATTTTTTGTACACCAACTCTCCAGGGGCACGTGAGGACGTAATCCAAATTTCAGCTCTTGGGAAAATCAGGTGTCGGGGGTATAACAGTTTTAAAACCACTATTTTTCACGTTTTTCGTGTTCTTCTTCTTCTTCTTCTTCTTCTTCTTCTTCTTCTTCTTCTTGTTGTTCATTGACGGGGCTACAGCCCAGCAGACAAATCGGATCGAGCTGAAATTTTGCACACACGTTTGTTATGCTCCAAGGGAGTGCCTTTTGAACCTTTTTTCTCCCTCCCCCCATTTCCCTCCCAATTAGGGGGGAAATAGAAATTTTTAGGAATTTCAAATGGTCATAACTCCTTCAAAATTGAAGCTTTTTCAGATTTGCTTTTTTTAGTTGTATTCAGCTTTTAAAACTGTTTAATTTGAGATCAAAATGAGCTTCCTAAGGGGTAAATGAAGGAGTTATGGTGATTTTTCTATTTTCAAGAATAACTGCCGCCAAAATTGATGGAAATTGGTGCGGTTGGTCTTAAAATGTCCGCTAGGTTGTCTAGTATATGCTCAATAATTTTGAACTAAATCTCAATCGATTCGGCTAATCTACAGCCAAAAATACGTGAATGAATTCCACATCTACTGATTTGGCTAATTTCCGAAAACATCAAAGTTGAACGGTGGTCGAAAAAATTGTCGTAGAGTGGCGCCTTTTAAGGATCGATAGGAAATTTTATGGGCTTTCGAATGAGGGTAGCGCACTTTGCCACTTTTCCCAACGGTTCTCGAGTTATTCGCGATTTTCGGTATAAAAACGTGCGTTTTACCTTTTGCAAACTTTCTCTTTCCACTTTCTCTTCGACACCAATAATTACAATTATTGTAATGATTCTCAACAACAAAAATGTGCACAATCCTCAAGAAAAAATGCAACAAATTTTCAAAAAATTTCTAATTCAAATTTATTCAAATTTCTAATTCTTTCTATTTTTTTTAAATTTAATAATAATAATTGTTTCAGTTTTCATATTTTTTTCTAAATTGTTAATTGTTTTAATTAATTGAAAATTTTAAAACTACTTATTTTTCGAACACATTTCAGATAGGTAACAAACAATAATTTCAAAAAAATAATTATTCTTGTCACAAAAAGAAGAAACAAAAAGGCGTACTAATTTATTACTAAATTTTGACTAAATTAGGATAAAACTTCATTTAGGAAAAAATTTACTAGTTACCTCGTAGGTACTTTTGTGAAATTGAACCGTATTGTATAAGTACCACTCGAAAACTAATCATGCAAAAAGATGTGATATCCCCCCAAAAACAACTCCGTTGTAAAAACTGGCCCGCCAAAAAACCTCAGCCGCAAAAAGGAATGATATCCATTTTGCCCGCCAGCCACGTATGTAGGATGCTCGGTGCTTCGCACCTCGCTGTTGAGTGTTCATATAGAAACCTGATCCTCCTACCCCTAACCTCCACCGTCAATGTTTTCCTGTTCGCTGTCTCCTTCCCACAACCCCCTCTCACCCTTAGCCACCCTCGGTTTCACCTAATATGTTTCCTCTGTTACACCAGCAGGGAGCTTTACGCTTCTTTCAATGCTGTTGGCGGGAGTTTTTTGCCAGATGAACAAGCCTGAATTGAAGCATTACTTCATTATAGTTGTACCACCACTGATCACTCGTGACCACCAGTAATACTTATCCCCCCAAAAACAACTCCGTTGTAAAAACTGGCCCGCCAAAAAACCTCAGCCGCAAAAAGGAATGATATCCATTTTGCCCGCCAGCCACATGTATAGGATGCTCGGTGCTTCGCACCTCGCTGTTGAGTATGCATATAGAAACCTGATCCTCCTACCCTTAACCTCCACCGTCAATGTTTTCCTGTTCCCTGTCTCCTTCCCACAACCCCCTCTCACCCTTAGTCACCCTCGGTTTCACCTAATATGTTTCCTCTGTTACACCAGCAGGGAGCTTTATGCTTCTTTCAATGCTGTTGGCGGGAGCTTTTTGCCAGATGAACAAGCCTGAATTAAAGCATTACTATATTATAAGTATTACTGGTGGTCACGAGTAATCAGTAGTGGTACACCTATAATGAAGTAATGCTTCAATTCAGGCTTGTTTATGTGGCAAAAAGCTCCCGCCAACAGCATCGAAAGAAGCGTAAAGCTCCCTGCTGGTGTAACAGAGGAAACATATTAGGTGAAACCGAGGGTGACTAAGGGTGAGAGGGGGTTGTGGGAAGGAGACAGGGAACAGGAAAACATTGACGGTGGAGGTTAGGGGTAGGAGGATCAGGACCTGTAGTTTCATCTACCAAATACAAAACACTTGACAAAATAACTAATGAATTGAACACTGACATCAATAATAATGAGCCATTGGAATCAAACAAGACCCTCCCCCCCCTCCCTCCACTCAAACATGGTGGGCTTACGTTTTATTCAAAATCAATCGACCGTTCGCCGCACTTTGCCAATTCAGAATTGTCCTATGAATTGTACTATGAAATTCGTCACGCGGGCTCGATCCAGCGAATTTTCAAAAGTCAAACCTCGGAAACTTCGAATAGATCGATGTAGTTAGGGGACTCATAAGGATATTGCATACATAAGGATCTATACGAGAAATAATAAACCGTAGGTAGTAGACAAATTTACAGCGTTTTAGCGAATTTTCGAAAAAATTGTAGCTATCGTTCTCGGTCCAAAATTTTTAAAACTCGAATTTTCGAAAAATGTTCATACCAAATTCCGTATCAGACCATCCTGAATTCACTGCGAAAATACACCAAAAAAATATGTATATATATTTTTGTAAGTGTCATTGGAGGTACACCCATAAATTCCAAAAATTTTTGTCAAGTGACACATCATTTTAAAGGGTTTTACACGCTAGATAAGAATGTGAATTCAGAATTGCTATATCTTATTCCGCTCTCAAACTGGAGCACTTAGAAGATGAAGAAACGCGGTGATACTCGAGATGTTCTTCTTGGACATCGTGTTCTTTAATGGAGACATTTTACATAAGACCATATATTTCTTCGAACATTCGCTATTACACCCATGCTGCATGACTGTGGATTTTTTCGTGTCGTAATGTCATTAGTGAACTGCATTTAAACACCCCTAATTAAACTTCGTATCCTATTTCAAGGTGTTAGTGTGAGAAACCACCTCCTTGTTCCTGCCGCTGATTACACAAAGGTGACGGATATTATGAGGGGGCTATTAATTTTTCAAAATAACGTTTGCGGTAAGAACGAGGGATCTCCACCTTCAGTCTCTCGAAATTGACTGCAAACGTATGAAATTTTCATATTTCTTCCTGCGCATTCCCTGAGTGCTGAGTGCTCAATAAAATGCAGAGAGAAAACATGAGTCACCACGGTTTTCAGAATTGAGTTTTTTGGTACCCCTGTGAACCAAATTGACTTATAGGTCACGTTGCAGATTAAGCAAAAATATGGTCAGTATGAGTGATTCAACGCTACTGAGAGGGAAAACAATTGAACCGGTTGAAATATCAATGTGACAAATTGTATGATATAAGAACTAGAAATCCTTCCGAACATCCCTCCAGACCAGATCAATACCACCTTATCGTTCACGTACCACACGTGTTAAATTGAGTAAATGTTATCAATCCGGGTGCCGGTCTGCCTCCTGTTCCTAATCGTATTGTGGACCTCAAATTAGGTTGATGTGCTCCTGGTGAGGCAGGGGGGAGGTCATCGAGAAGGTTTATTCCGTTTGAAATCATCTCTTCACACACGGAACACGGAATGAAAAGACTCGCGGGAGAAGAGGTGAAGAGAGAAGAAGGGCCTAAGACGAGCAGAGTAATCAAAAAGTAAACGGTCGGAGAAGGCTCGGCCGAGAGAGTTTCTAATGACCCAGAGTAAACGTGGCAGCAACAATACAATGCTGATGGACAAAAGGGGGCCTTAGCACGCTTCGACAATGGGGGTCCCACAACTGGGCATTGTGATCACCAGTGAAATATGGGTACATCTAAAGACACAGTTGAATGCACCTCGGCCTCAACACTGATCATTAAACCTCACGGATTCTTATTATCATGCAAATAAAATGACGAGCGTCTGGGACCTTGAAAGGCTCCCATCCCATGAACATTGGCACATCGCGGAGATCCCCACAGTTTCGGGAGATTTCTGATCAGATTTACGCATTTACGGTTCTCCGTGGCTTGATCATATTATGTCATGGTAAATCAAAGCAAAGTAGTTGAACTACTGAATTTGTCTTTTCACTTCAAGTTAGTGAAGCAGAGCGAACCTAATAGGTAGTGGACACGAGCTTCGTGAGCAACAGCAACACTCAAGTCCGAATTTTCAATTGCATCCACATGTTAATTCTCTATTTGTTTGCCGTGTGCGAATCATGAAATTCGGCCTATAGCCTCGGACTACCAGCGACTTCAAGGGAGGATGCCCCTTGAAACTATTCACAACCCTAAGGCGGTAGCAAGGGGTGGAGAATGTGATTTGCAAATTTTAAAACGTCACATATCGGAAACATTGAATAGAACGGTAATTTCTTAAACATAAAATTTCAATAGATTTTGATTTAGATAACGTTTCAAAATCTCCCGGAGCGTTTTACGACCACCTCCTTCACAATAAGGACCTTGACAAAAATCATCAACATGAACTTGAAACAAACGGTGGAACCCCACGGTTTACATACTCTGGAACAGCTGTTTAAACCAACACATCGTTTCGTGTCATCGATCTTCGTGTCTACGCAAGATAACAAAGATAGTTTGATAAGTACAACTTGATATGGGTGTTTGCCAACGTCGGTAGGTTCATTCCACAAATTGTTTGCTGTAGTTAATTAAAGGACTCGTGAGGATAATGTAGGTATACAGAAAGGCGATGTATTCAGAGAACACTAAACCGTTGCGTAGTTGTATTGGGAATTCAGATGATGTTTTTGATGCCTGAGTTATTTGGACATTTTGTATTGTATTTGCGAATGGCTTTGCAACCAGTTGATATCTTTCTGTGTGCATGATTGGTTTGGTATCGTTGCTGATTATATCCATAGACCATTATAGAGATATTTGGCAATATGAAGAAATAGATGAAGATTATTGAAAATGTGTCTTTTCGATTGTTGAATCGAATGAACCAATAATGCCAATGAACCAAAATTATGATTATTTGGTGACGATCCCCCCTGCCCCTCCCATTCACTCACTCCAATAATTCCATCACCACACCAGACCTGACGCTTCAGAGAGCTTGGCCCGACGGATTCACAAATGTTAAGTTGTCTCTGAATCTACTGGAAGCGATCATCGCCAGTATGTTCAAAGAAGCAGGAGGCATTACGTCTCCCAATAAGTCACCAGAAGTATAAGTTGCCAAGATGTTGCGGAGTGAGGAGCATTGGACCCGCTCATCAGAGTATGTGGAGAACGTGTTGAGGGCGAAGATGTTCCTTGAACGGGAGCGGCAACGCACGGACGGCGCGCACCGATAAATGGGAGGAGAGTGAAAAGGACTCCCGAGGACTCAGCCCTAAGTTAGGTATTTGTTAAACAGTCCAGCACGGGAAAGGTAGGTTTTAGTGAGGTTTGAGTCACACATAACCTGGAGGTGCTGTCCTCTCCAGGTAACTTACGAAATCCAAATGCAACACGTGTATGGATCTCGAAAATTCCCTCACCGGGCTAATAATTTACTATGGGTACTACTATGTATATTATCTACCCAACTCGGCTTTTGTTTGTATCAAGAGTTACCTACCAACAAGTATTCGCAATTAACACAAGCATAGACAAGTAACGACAAGCATAGACAAGTCACGTATCTCAGAATCAGAGACTTGGAATCGCATAACCATGAGTGGTTTGAATCAGCAGTTCCCCAGCATGATTTTTGATTTTCCCTAGGTCTTCTTATAAACGGCTGAACGTATAACGGTCCGTGAGGGTCTCACACAAGTCTCTGAATCGAAATTTATTGAAATTAGTACGTGAAACAGTTACACGATGTTTTGTTATCGTGAAATAAACGATATGATGTTTTGATCGTTTCAACTTTGATTTTGCACCCGCTCCTATCGTCCAACTGAATAGGAAAACTTTGACGAAAACTGCTATGATTTGATCGCTCAATATAGTTGTGGTCATTGTAAGGAGGCTGCCGATTATTTCAGGCACCAACCGTTATAGAGTTCGGTGCCGTCACCGCTCCCGTCATGTCCGATGAAAACACTCGTTTTTGACGTCCGGTTCAAATCGTTCAGGCGACCAATCGAAGAATGAACCGCAGGTGTTCAACGATAACGGCGTAGGCGTCGAAGCGAGAGGAGCGGCCTGCTAAGGAGGGAGACGCATCCGAGAAAGAAAACTAAAATCGTATAATTAGAAAAGGTGCTAATTTATACCTTCAGGATACAACTCGGTGTTGGGAGTGGGGAGAGTGGGATGAGGGGGGCATCCATCCGGAAAGCCGATGAAAATGAGACAAAACGAAGGCGACTGCGTGGAGCGCGCGACTGCGGCAGATGTGACGATCGGAAAGGGCCGAATAGGAAGCAGAGCGTGGCAGGGGGGGGGCAAGTGAAAAATCTCTGGAGAGCTAATCTAGTCGTTTTACTCGACGGTAACCGGTAAAACCTTCCTTCAGCTGGTGAACATAATAAGTTTAGAACTTTAAAATTGTCGTGATTCGTAAATAACTCCTTCTAGCCTATCTTGACCGGAAATTCAAATATAACTTTTCGAGGAGATTTCCTGCATCTCTTCTCTAAGGCGATATTTATTAGAGCTGAGGAGCCACATGCTCACCATTCTGCCAAACTATTATTAACAATTCTAAATATCCTACGTTAAGTGCCTCCTCACCGTAACGACCTTGTTAGAAGTGTTATTTCAAGACGGGTCCAACGGCCGTTGTGGGACAGATAATGAACCCGCTATTTTTTTCCCTCACGTTTTCAACCCATAACTAGAAGTACGCATCATACTCCGTGTACCACCGTATTAGGTCAAGTTGTACTCTTAGTTTGCGGCTAAGATCATAATATGAGGTGGCCTAGTGAGTTTTGGAAGAGAACGGCTAATTGTAGGAATTTGCAAATAAACCGAGCCATACCGAGCAAATCTCTACAACTTGACTGCTCTGAATTAAACTTTTATAGTCAAGTTTATATGAGAAAAATTTGTATAAAAAAATAAAAATAAATAAATAAATAATTTAAAAAAACCATGACACCATGAGAACAAACTTGAACAAATGCCTAATTCAATTTAACCGGGAGATGAATAACTGTTACTGTAGAGTTCGCTTTACCAACAAGAGAAGTGTCATTGTAGGAAGGTAAATAGTCGAGAGTCACTATGAATTCTCGTCGTACGAAATTTCCCGTTTACTTCGCTGGTAACGCTGTGGAGATGGGAAGGGGTACCTAAGCCGACATGACAAGAAGTGCTCCTGTCAGTGGCCAATATGAGAAAAACACGACCGGGAATGTCACTCTAAACAAAGTACTGCGCTCTCATAAGTAATTTTCTTCCAATTTCCGATGAGAGAAGTTTTTTTTCTCCCTATTGCTCCCTCCTGCTTCAACGTGTGATGACGAAACTTCATCTACTGCCGTCGTTAAGCCTCTTCCGATATTTTCCCATACAATCTTCCACCCGCACCCTTTCTCCTCCATCTTTTTCTGTCGCTCTTTTCTGTTTCATATTATCTTGCCTTTTCCTCCGCAGGTGATTTGATCTGAGAATACAAAAACAGAACATAATCGACGGGCGCTATCGATTTACCAGATTTACCGAGTGAACGAGGGGAGCGAGAAAATCGATTGTGATTATACTTCAAGCTATAAGTACATTTTGTAAATATACTGGGTGGTCCTTAACTAGTGGATATGAATTTTAATTTTTATTGTGAGGAATTTTGAAACAACTGAAAACACCGTGTTTCCTATTTTTTATCCTGCATTAAAATGCGCTATTTTCAATTTTTTCCGACTGGGCCAAATTGGCCCAATGCACACCAACTTCGTTTTTCTTCAAATGAGAACTCCCTTTTTTTATTTTAGGTTTGGATTCTACGTAAAATGACATGAAAATTTGACCCCTCAACCGATTTTTTCGGTCGCACACAACCCAAACTGTGAGCCCGCCGAAATTCAGATGTTCTGTACGTAACCCTAAGTGCGGCACATGAAATTTCATTATTTTTTTTTACGCTGATTCACGTGGTGCTATCCGTTTTTCGATCCCTTTAAAATGAGGTGTCACTTGCGAGACTGTACCATTTTCGGAATTTATGGGCAATTCCCCCCCCCCCCCCCCCCCGCAACCACCTAAAAATCTCCAAACCCCCCGCAGCTTATACATAGATTTTTCAACACTGAACACGATGGTGAACTCAGAATTGAAATAACAATCCACTATTTTTCAATTCATATCCACTACCTAGGTAAAGACCACTCTGTATGGGAGTCATAAAGTTGTCATAGGAGCTAATGATAAGAATTACAAATGAATCAAGATCGGTCAAGAGCCTGAAAATCCAGGGGAAACCCACTCCGCGTTGGGTGCTGAAAAGGTTCCCGAATCATTGGTAACCTATTACCAAAGTAATCTAATACCACAACCTATTACCAGACGGCCGCTGTTACTCGATAACCTTTTACCAAGAAATAACCGTATTAGCCATGCCTAACCTAGGACAGTTTTTCAACTCCAGTGCGTTTCTAGGGACACCATTCAGAAGCTAAAATTTTAGATCGGGGGTGTCCAATTGTAATTTTGGATATGATAAAGACGGACAGACAGACTAGGAAACAGAGCTGTTCCGCAGGGTGTGTGTGATTATAAAATGATAAACCGTTGTATTAGTATTTCTGTGCAGTTTTGTTAAGCATTCAAACTCTTATGCCACTAGACGTTCGAGTCGATGAACTCGAGCAGTAGAAGACGCCATCGTTCTCATTTTTTCTATATCAACAACCTCTACGTCTTTCGTGATGTAGTGGACACCACACACTTCAAAACTGAGTGACGGGTCCAACAGATCCACCCTGTAATAGGTCTATAATTAGGAGAGACTTTTCGAGACTGACATCTGGGCAGGGGATTGAAGGGTAATAAATATGTCGAAAGGAATCTCATTGGGTAATGAATGTCTGGAAAGGTTGAGTTCTAGCGTAGGGCCGCTGTGACTATGTCAGCCGTTCAGGGGATGAAAGCATTAGCTGACATGCGACAATGTCTTCCCGTTCGAAGACACCATCATCCTGAGATGAGGGTTTTCAGTATTTCTCGTTTAGAAAGAAGACATCAACACATCCGTTGGTGCGTATCATCGTTCACGCTTGGGCATCAGACACACACAAAACGCCCTCATCAATAGCTCCAAACTGGTGAACGGGAAATTACAACTACAGAAACTCATTCACTTTAATACGTATGCAACAGTTTTTAGTCATTTTATTGATTCAGGAGTTATTAATTATTGCAGTATAACTACTACGGGAGAGTAACGATGATGAATCACTACATGGATGATAATAATATAGGTCCACCAAAGTTTCAGATGTTGATGGAGATTGTTGTTGTTTGTTTGGGTTTTACTGCGTATCAGCCTCAAAACACCAATATTATCAAATAAAAAGACATCATTCATGCTGATTTTACTGAGGCTGATTTATTGAAGCATGACAATTAAATACTCTTCAAATTCTTGACACAAAGGTTTATTAGTAGAATTATTATTAGGTATCTACTATTATGAAATAGTGTAAATCGTTAGTAATTATTAGTAATTATCAGCAATCATAATTATTTATTGAAAATTATTAATTACGATGACTAATTATTATTAATTAACTATATCTGGAAACCCTACGTTGTTCAAATCAACAAACAAATTTGTTCGTAAGACAAATTTCGTAATTTTAGCACAACGCTAACTGGGTGAAGTGCCGCGGACGGAGTACTACGTACAGACGAACATTGGTTTATTACTAGCTGTCGGTCCCTTCGCTGACGGGCAGAACTCGGGGTGTCTCCATCTACCTCTGTTACCTGTCCCGGACGGGCAGAACTCGGGATGGTTCCATCTGCCACTCTTACCTGTCGCTTTACGGATTATACCTCTTACATGTCCCTTTACAAACCCTTATAATCTTAAATACCAGAAATAATTGTCATCTGTCTCACGGGATGGAAGAATTTAAGACTTTTATGTTACGGCTTCCCTATAAACCTCCACCCCAATGCATCGGATCCGAAAGTGAACCCCCCTATGTCCTTCCCCGATCACGTTATATACGGGAGAAGGGTTCGATCCATTGGGCCGTTTTTGCGTGATTGAAGGACAGAAAAACAGACAGACAAACAGACTGACAGACACCAAATTCAAAATCGGCAAGGTTCGACTCCATTTCACGCGAAACGAATAACGGTAGTGAAATTTTTCGAAAATACAGAAGGAACACGATAATCGTCTCTAAATTTAGTTATATAGATTTTCGTTTATGAACCATCGGAATCGACCAAAGAATTTTTTCAACCGCCCCTCAAAATTTATATGTTTACGTTTCAAGATACGTAGATTAAGGAAATCGAATTTAAAAAAAATCCCTCCAAAATGAGGGTTCAAAATTGGAGCAGATCGAAAGTCGTCAACATGAGGGTGAATCATGCGGTAGCTTGTCGGGTCAGTGTTCGTACTGACCCAGCTAATTTTATTTATTCGATTTTCTCAATCTACGTATCTTGAAACGTAAACCCTCAAATTTTGAGAGGGGTTAAAAATTTTTTTTCTTGGCCGATTCCGAAGATCGAAGATAATAAACGTAAAAGTAGTGTTGTACTGAAACGTAGTCGAAAATAACATTATGTACTAAAATTAGCGTGAGTACCTAAATTTACCTATAACTGTCTGTGACTATCCAAATAATGGAGGAATGTTTCGAGATTCTGCATTAATTATCATGTAGTCCCTATGTTTAGCCATGTAGTTCGGCAATCTTTTTTCTAGGTCCATTTTGAGAAGACTGTCGTTTGATAATATCAATTTATGTGTCCTTGGAGGATTTGGCTACCGAATGAATGGAATTATTATATGCTACCAAGGCGTATGTGTTCTGCGAGACCGCAAGAGATTTAGAAATTGTGTGACGTCCGATTGGTGGATTGTGATTCTAGTTTTTAGATGTGTCATCGTTTCTCCTAAATGAGGTGCTGCGCTCTTTGCATGGGGTTTGATATTCTATAGGAGTCAGGGATTTCAGTTTTGTAAATATTCGGTTTTTGTTATCCTACAACCAAGTTTATTGGAAACTGACTTGTTTGGTCTCTACGAAGGACATGTCCCAACGCCTTTCGAATGCGGTTAATCGCACAGCCAACTCCCCTCGTTTGAAAACGCTTGGAGAATTAGATTTTATTGTGAACCACAAATCCTACCCAATGATGGATAATCAATAACCCGCCATAACTTGAGATTAGGCGGTGCGATCCCGTCTGTTTACACGGGGAGAAGGGGGGGGGGGGGGGGAAGGGGTGAAAGGATCAGTCCGCTCAAGAGAAATATACGTACATGTCACAACTTGCGCGAGGATGATGGTGTGGCAGGTGGGGGGGAGAGGGGGGAAGGACTCGTCAAAGAAAACTTTCAGCGTTCTGATGGCTTGAGGGGACAAATTGATTGGAAGCTCGTGGGCCGGCGGGGAGGAAATGAACGGGATTTGAATCCAAAGGAGAAGAGAGAAAAAAAAGAAATAAATCCCCCCCCCCCTCCCCGCCCATCATATCGTTAACAAACGACGATATTTTCACAGAGGCAACTCTAATTATCCTGCGGTCGTGGGGTCGCATGAGGCCCAATAGCTTCGTCTACAATGCCGCAACACTCCCCGCCGTCGGATCTACTTGAAAAGTAATATCCCGTAATCCTCTTGACTCGTCGCCCGAGAGGGGCAGAAGGATGTGGAGGGGGAAGTTCCTGGAGGGGAAAGGGGTCCGGGTCGAACAATTTAGTAGGAGCCCACTTCAAAACATGTCAACCAACTTTAATCCCCTTTCGCCAGATGCGAGTAGGAAAATTCTTCTTTTTCTTTTTCTTTTTTTTTTTTTTTCTTTTTTCGTTCAGTCAACGGGTGAGGGTTCGACAATTATCCCTCGCGGGAGATGCGTCATTATTCAGGAAAGATACGTCTGGAAAGCCCCGTCTGACAAGTACGAAACGCAGGTGGCCGAATCCCCGCCCGATACGTCCCCAAACAAATCAAATGTACTGTCAAACTTTTCGTTAAGCGAATTTGTAAAGAAAATGAAGCCATTACAGTGGGATTCAACTCTAGCGTTGGATGATTTCGGTAGACGGATCAGTTTGCTTGAACCGTCCCTAACCGCTAGAAATACCTAAATTAAAACATAAAAAAAAACTCCTTGTGATCCTCAGCATATCATGGAAAGCTCAAGGAGTCAAAAATACTTTCGGTTATGCGGCACTGATTATTGAGCGACTTTTTGAAGTATCGATTCTCCCTCCAAACATTACGTTTCTAGACAGAATTTTCCCACAACGGGTTATTATTACTTTAGACAACCCTTACACCCTAACGTAGTGATGACTGTTCTGAGTGCAATAAAATTTTGAGTCCCGTAACTATGAGAAATAATGAAGGGAGGGGGGGGTGTGCCCACCTTACTGATGGTAGAATCTCGAAAAATTCAAATGGAACGGTATAGTTTTTAGTTCTCATTTTGAAAATGTTGTATTTTTTAGAATATTTTACGACCATCGAGAAGTTTTTTCGACCAGCCGTTTGATCACAATTAGGGCTCAAAGTTGGAGCAGATCAAAAGTCGTCAACATGAGGGTGAATCATGCGGCAGCCTGTCGAGTCAATGTTCATACTGACCCAGCTAATTCGAACAGCACATGGGTTTCAGATATCGATTCAATTACCTAAGAATAATTAATAATAATTAGTAATAACTATTAATAATAATTAATAAAAATTATCAATAACTAACAGTAATGAATAACAGGTCATTTACAATACTTGATAATAGTTATTACCAATGAATGATAATTCATAATAATAACACAGGTCTACAAAAAAATCTTTTGAAATTTGATTTAATAATTTAGACCAATATAAATTGTTTTTGGTTTGCTGAAACAGGAAATGAAGTCAGTTTTTCTCTATCACGTACAGATTTTGTTCAATCACTAGTTATGACGGTTCAGGCTGTATGAAAAAACAAAATTGGCAAATAAGATTTTTCATTTATTTTCACAATGTTTTATTAATTTCTACGTTATTTACTGCACCAAAACACATAAATATGTACAAATACCAGCTTCAGAGTAAACACTGGTGTGTACTAGTTATTATTTTTATGAAAACGGTTATTTTCTCTTGATAACTCCTTCGTGTTCGCTTCTGGCTGTAGGACTCTTCTGGTGATTCACGCTGTAGCATCTAGCAATAGTCTGCCATCATGTTGACGTTCCATTCTCCCTGGTATCTACGTTCCATTTCCTTGATGTTCTGATTGAACCTTTCCTCTTGTTCTTCACTCACGTCCCCCAAGTTTTCAGGATAATATTCCACTTGCGAATGTAAGAAATGCACCTTCAAACTCATGTTGCAACCTTGTTGTTGAAATGCGTTCAACATACGTTCCACAATTATTGTATTGAACATCTGTAGAATACACAGAAGTATTATACATCTGTAGTTTGGATCCTTCACGTTTCCAAGAAACTTCTCAACAACATATTATAGCCTTGAATGTCGCAAGTAACAGTCATCCCCATGGGTTTTTTTTTGTTCCCTCCATATCATTGGGATAGCAAATCTGAGAGATTTTAACTCTCCTTTTTACCACAAACGAAGTTTTTCGACGCAGGTATGACATACTTTGTGGGGAGCCCACACTTTATCTTGATCACACAAACACTTTCTTTACACTTTTTTCACAAAATCTGGTAGGTATGTTTTGTTGGTATTTCTTGATTGTGTATTCACCACAGATAAAACAGAAGTAGTCTGCACTGGTAACACAACGACGATGAGACATTTTTCACCAGCCCTCCTTAAAACAGTATTTCAATCACTTTGACACAACTTGGGGACCAAGTTCAATCCACTCAAGACACTACTAAACTGAGAGAATGAACCGTTTGAATCTAATGCAAGTTCCTGATAAATCCAGTTCAATATGGTTCAGCTTCGGAAGGTGGTTGCCAAGACCATACAACTACGTTCCTGTCTGAACATGATATATCATGTATATAGTGTCTGTATATAGTGCCTGTGCCATCAAGCCTACACCACCTACCTACTGAGTAAGACGCTTCCTCCAACACCTAGTGAAACATACCCAAGCAGCACAACGACGTCGGTCCGACGTCGTAAGAGGTCGGGAAATCCGACCTGACTTCGGGCGACGACGTCGTACCGACCTCACCACGACCACATGCCGACCAATGTGGGGAATGATTTCTTGGTTGTACCGACGTCGCCGCCCGACCTCAGGTCGGGCGACGACGTCGTGCCGACCTCACCACGACCAAATGCCGACCAATGTGGGGAATGATTTCTTGGTTGTACCGACGTCGCCGCCCGACCTCAACTGACTCAATACAAAACCGACATCTTCCGACGAGGAAGGTTATCTCTCTCCACGGAAATCATTAAGATGGTGGATGGTGAAATACTTGGTGTGAATATTACACGGTACCTACCAACTCCCGTATGTAAGTTCATGTCTCTTCAAATCATCCGCGGAGAAAAATTTAACGTGAAATGCTCGATTCTATCTCTCAAAAACCAGTGCCCTCCGAATTTGAGACGTTGTAAATATTTTTTTCAATTCGGTAACTATTGTGAAAATGTTATGACGACTTATTATTTCGCTGGTTTCACTATTAAACTGCTGTATTTCCTTGGTAACTATCAGAGTTATTATTACATTTGAATTTCAGAAATAAATATATTGGAAAATTATTTAAATTAATATCTAACCTCAACCTAACCTGTAATGGAAATGGAAAAAGATGGCGAACTAGGGATGTTCCGATATTGTTACACGATTGTGTAACAAATCTGTAGAGGATCTGACCAGGTCTACCTCTCGTCGGCTGATGTACAAAACATGTACAGAAATCTATAGTAACGTAGTTCCCAAACGGTACAACAGAATGAGCGCCTGTAGCGTCCCACCTGCGTGTTATCGCCATCGCCATTTCACTATAGATATCCGACGTTGTGGCGACCTCGTCTAACTTTACTACAGATATCCGACGTCGCGGCGACCTCAGCGTTATATAGTACAGATATACGACGTTGTGGCCACCTCGTCAACCTGTAATACAAATATCCGACGTCGTAGCGACCTCGTCTATCTGTACTATAGATTTCCGACGAATCTCTAAGTCGTACCGACGTCGTGATGACGTTAATATTTGACATACAGATTTCCGACGTCGGATATACTACAGATTAGGTAGCAAGCCGTGAAATCCGACCAATTGTGCTGCTTGGGTATTTCACTATAATAACGCCCATATATGAGTGTTGAATAATATGAGAAATCGTTTGAAAAAATATTAAAAAAGTAAACCTTCCCATATTAAGGTGATGCGTACAAAGAGGTATTGTGCTTTATGAATTTGGAAAAAATCTGTACGTGATGGGAAGAAATGGACTTAATTTTCTGTTTCAGCACACCTAAAAACATAAGGATTGGAAGAAATTATCAAATCAAATTTATAGTTGTTGACCTGTGTAATTATTCTATCATTCAGTGATCTACACAGAAGGGTGATCTGCATAAAGAAGATAATAAACCGGCGTGTCAAGAATTTTCAGAGTTTTCTGAATTGAAATTCATTCAAATGTTTACAAAACAAACTATGTACCGTTACATCAACCGTATTGGGATAAGGCGTTTTGAAAACTCCAAACTCTATTTCGCGTTCGTATTGACCGTGGGTCATGAGAAGTTCCCTCGTTCGCGGGCGACTCTGGAATTCCACATTTCAGGACTTTTCTACATTTGCTTCTGAGTTTCAAGTTTTCCGGTTGTCGAATGGTGAAAGCATTGAAGAAGCCTACCAGCGACATCTAGTGGACGAAGGCAACACTTACGCCGACAATCCCTTCCACATCAACTCGAAGGAACACGTCGCCTCACTTCCAGTTCGTCCATCACGCTCGTTGTTCTCGATTCCCATTCAATTCCCCAAATATTGTCATTTTTCGGTAATATACCGATTATTGGATGTTCATTCGTATTTAAAATCACCTCTGGTTCTACGTATCATAATATTTGAACCCACAAATTTAGATTGAGGGATGATTAAAAAAAACCCGATCACCAAGCCAGCCAGCCCTCTGACGTCATAGGCTCTTACGGCATAGGCTATGACGTACTAGTTGGCCTCCTGCCAGCCGTCTGACGTCATACGCTCGTGCGTCATAGGCTCTGACGTACTAGTTCGCCTCCGGCAAGCCGTCTGATGTCATAAGCTCTTACGACATAGGCTTTGACGTACTAGTTGGCCTCCTGCCAGCCGTCTGACGTCATACGCTCGTGCGTCATAGGTGCGTCTGACGTAGTGGCCCGTCTGTCGCTTGTGTTCTGACGTGATCTGAGGGAAAGGGTGAATCAAGGAAACAAATTTTTCCCGTTTCAGTTTATGTGCCAAAGCAAAGACATGAAAATGTCAAAAGAATGTCAACTCCATCCTGTTGTTGATACAGTCGAGAATTAAATGCTTGCATTAGAGTCTGCAACACATTGGGACATTTTATGTCTTTAAAGAAGTGATTCAAGAACCTTCGAACAATGCTACATCACCTACCCCAGTACCGTA
This sequence comes from Stenodema calcarata, assembly GCA_963920205.1. Taxonomy (NCBI): domain Eukaryota; kingdom Metazoa; phylum Arthropoda; class Insecta; order Hemiptera; family Miridae; genus Stenodema; species Stenodema calcarata. Next base: position 23,592,951 of record OY986057.1, on the reverse strand, counting down.
GTTGTTATACTTAATTGTAGGGTTCATCATAAATTATGAAGCTTGCATTCGTATCGACAATATAAATGATTGAGAATGATCACCTGTGTGTAAACAATTATTTAAACATTCACGCTCATACCGCAGCTTGTCGGCCACGCACTCCGCAGTGGTTAACGTAATATGTTTACGTAAATCGAGAGCTATCCAACGAGTGGTGAACGATTTTTGTACGATGATAACTGGCGAAGATAAAGTTCCGTAGCACCGAATCGGTTGTAAGCAAAAATCATCAGAAATTTTCGTGACGATTTCGTGTACGATGTCTTTGGTTGATATTAGTGGTTCTCGGTTAGAAAGTTACGCGTCGCACAGTTGTTGTTTGACTACCTCAAATAAAATAACGGATAACCAGACTGGTTCCGCAAATTACTTGTAGGTACTTGTAAGAAGAGACCTGGCGAAGTAAAAGGGCCTCCTCCGAAGAACAATAGAACGGATGGTTTTTGAGTAGACAACTCTGATAGGAGTCACTCTCTCTGAACCTGAAGATTGAGCTGGGGAAAGCCATCTCCATTATAGCGGTAGAAGCCAGCATGAGGATCCTGGACCAGTCGGTTCCTCGGAACACCTCAGGGCAAAAAGGTAGGTAGCCCACTCATTCATATCGTTACGTCCATCCCCTTGTTCTTAAATCAAGCGCAATCAAAGTGCTTCTAAAGGAGTCAGTCGGCTTCTTGAATAATTCGCCCCTGGCGGGCACCCACCGCCACCGCCCAACGCTAAACAAAGGGAGTTTCTCCTGAGGCCTTCCCCGCCCAACACAGAATCATGTTTCACTATACCGAACCGAGTATGTTATTTTTGGGGCCTTAATTCAAACAAAAAGTGGACGTTTCATCCTTTTATCATCGCTCAACTAAGTCAAGCTGTAAGATATATGTTTATATCCTGCTGAACCACCCGGTCCACTCACACCCGAACTTATTGGAAAGTAAATTCTTCTATACTAGACTACAGCCATTTTTCAACAGCCAATATGACAATAACTTGTCCATGGTATTGGGTTACTTAGTTTCTCTTTCTTTTATAAAATATATTCATTCTGTTCGCTGACATTGACTAATTGGTATTATGTTCAGTAGTATCAAGTTAAACTTTAATCCATAACAAAGATGTTATTGTTTGATAACTTATTGCGTATTAAAAGGACAACCCGAACCGCCTAATGACATCTAATTCGTCTTGTGAATTTGACACGCTACATCGACGACCATTTATCACACGCATACATACTCTCAACAGGAGTCGCCTTGGGGTAAATTTATATACATTGTAGGTGTTTAAAATGACCGAGTCTAGTCGTATTTTCCGTCTTCGCCCCACTCGCAACGGAGATCTAGGAACGCGGTAGCGTTCCGCCCCGCCAAGCAAAGAAGTTGAGAAAACGAACGGTGCCGAGTGCATGTTTACCGGACGTTACGAAACGCGTTTTCGAGGTATCCATATCTCGGCTCCTATTTGACCGATCAACTTGAAAATTAGTGTGGGTCTTCTTTGAGTGTATATTAGAAAGCCCTGAAAGTTTCAAATCTATAGGTCTAAAGGGAGCCGAGCTACATAACTTCAAAAACCCGGGTTTTCGGCATTAGATTGTTCTTCTCCTTCTTCTTCTCCTTGTTCAGACAGGCAAGGCTGGAGCCTCTCCACGTTCACCGATTGACTTGCGATTTTGCACAGAGCTTCATTTAACCTTGAGACAGAGCCTTATATGAGATTTAACCCATTATCTCAACCCAAAAAAGTTTTAGAAACAAAAGAACAGAAACCTTAGGAAAATTCTGTCCACTTTGACGAGTCTACAGCCTGGGTAAAAGGACCAATCGACTTGAATTTTTTTACATATCTTCTTTATAGCATGGCTCAGTGCCATTTGAACGAAATATGCAATTATCTCAACCCAAAAAAAATTAGGGACAAAAAAGCTGAAATTTAGGGTAATTAAGGCTAATTATGGCCATATCTCGGCTCCTAGTTGACCGATCAACTTGAAATTCGGTATGGATCTTCTTGGTGTGGATAATAGAATGCCCTGAAAGTTTCAAGTCGCTAAGTCTAAAGGGAGCCGAGTTATATAACTTCAAAAACCAATTACCATGGTTTTCTACTTTTTTCAGTCGGTCAAGGCTACAGCCTCTCCACCTTCGCCGATTGACTTGAAATTTTGCACGGAGCTTTGTTTCAAGTGTAGCAAGTGCCTTTTGAAAGATTCAAGTCGATATCTTTAAATGGAGCCGAGTTATATAACTTCAAAAACCCGGTTTTTCACCCTTACCTGTTCTTCTTCTCCTTAATCAGTTAGGCATTTCCACCTTCACGGATTGACTTGAAATTTTGCACAGAGCTTCGTTTCAACATCAGACAGTGCCTTTTGAAAGGTTTAACCCATTATCTCAACCCAAAAACTTTTAGAAACAAAAAGCTGAAATTTAGGCTAATTCTGGCAACTTTGACGAGTCTACAGCCTGGGTAACCGGACCAATCGACTTGAAATTTTGCATAGACCTTCTTTATAAAATGACCCACTTCAACAACAAAAAGATGTGATATCCCCCCAAAAAACACTCCGTGTAAAAATCACCCCGCCTCGCAAATATCATTCTTCAGAGGCCGGAAAAAGTTATGATATCCACTTTCCCCGCCCGCCCTTTTCCTCATTAAGGAGCTAAGTATAATGAAAAGCTTAACCACTTCACAAGCACCGTACCCCTTTCGAAATCTCCCCTTGGCGCTATTGCGAGACGTTTTTATTACTTCCACAAGCAACTAATACTTGTATAAAACGTTAACCACCATCAAGTATTAGTTGCTTGTGGAAGTAATAAAAACGTCTCGCAATAGCGCCAAGGGGAGATTTCGAAAGGGGTACGGTGCTTGTGAAGTGGTTAAGCTTTTCATTATACTTAGCTCCTTAATGAGGAAAAGGGCGGGCGGGGAAAGTGGATATCATAACTTTTTCCGGCCTCTGAAGAATGATATTTGCGAGGCGGGGTGATTTTTACACGGAGTGTTTTTTGGGGTAACCGTTACCTGAGCTCACCAACAATAATTGTTGATTATATATGAATATTAATTATCAATAACAAGTGTGAACATAATTGATTTCGTGAAACGTTTGCCTTCTTACATTTGCCAATGTCACCCACAGGTGAGGGTATTATAACTTGGGTGGGGAAAGTTAAAACACATTACATGATCTATTTAGAGCCTAAGTACATGGAAAAATATGAAAAATCGGAAATTCCTCTGGTGGGGGATCTGTGGGAGCTGTACGGGATAAAATGACCGAGTCTAGTCGTATTTTCGGCCTTAGCCCGAATCGCAGCAGAGATAACCGTAACCTGAGATCGCCAACAATTAATAGCAAGTGTGAACATTATTGATTTCGTGAAAGCCTTGGGATCACCACCAGAGTGGAAAATATCCATATCAAGCCAATCGTGGGAAGAGGGAATAGTATTCCGCAGAATGACCTGGAAGAGAATTCTGAATAGGTCAGTTTGTGTTCTTCATTATTTTTGCTATGACCCATATGATTTCGAATATAACTATATGGGCTGAGTATGTAATTACAATACAGGGTGTCAGGGTTAAGGTCGTACCACCGGCCAGATATCGAGTCTATAAATAATTATTATTTCTGATAAAAAGTGTCGTATAACTGTTTTTTGTACAGGTCGAAATACGATTTATTTCACTTTTAAGATTGTTTTCGTGTTTTCCACTTTAAGTCACTAAGTCCCTCACTTTTCTGTCAAAATTCAAATGTGACTGTACCATTGGAAAGAGCATTTTATTCTCTATCTCTCTAGTGCTAAATGAAACGTTGAAAAGATTCAGATGTTGAAAAATTAGCCCGAATAGTAAAGTCTCGAAAATCTCAGAAATGAACAGTTTTTTCAAACGTTTGTAAGCCTAACTGAATCTCCCGGTTAATTTCATACTGTAAATCGAAAAGTTGGCTCAAAAGCTCAGCTTTCCAACGATATGATCAAAACATTGTTTACAGTGGACCCATGGTGTCAAATCCTCGTTCCCGTGCCAAAAACCGTGGATGTTTAAGTAAAAATCGATAAGTGAAATTTTTTCGCGAACATCGACATTTTTACCATAAAATGAGTTAGGCAGCAATCTTGTTGGCAATCTTTGTCTTGCTGAATCAAAAGATGATACAAAACCTCTCACTGAGCTACTGATATCATGTCCAATTTACTTTTCGAAAATTGTCTTAATTTCTGTTGATTTGTACCGTAATTTTGTCAGACTAGGTAGGCCAAGCTAAAATTACTATTATCGGCAATTAGCTCAATGTAGTATGTTTTTAACGTCCATCCCCCTCCCCCCCATCGCAATTGAACAAACCAGGCCTGTTCATAATAACACTAGGTTCTGAACATTATTAATTGATCAGTTCGTGACCTGTCTACACATCTGTCTACTTGTAACATGGCAATTTTTTTTACTCAAGAATATGTCGACATGCTGCTGGTTTATGGTTTCACAAACCAAAACGCCGGTGAAGCTGTAGGCCCTACAGTGTAGGGGAATACCAGAGGCGGTTCCCACCCGGCAAAAAAGTATTTTCAAGGGTATGTAACCGGCTGACTGTGCTGGTCATGTCCTGTGTTCTCGGTACTTCACTAACAAAGAGGATAACTGTTCATAAAAGGACAGGTTCAGGAAAGGAGGTTCAGGATTCGATACTTTCATTTGAAAACCGTTGAGCGAAATTACATATTATGTAGTTTCGCTCAACGGATTTCAAAAAAGTATCGAATCCTCCCTTCAATAATAATTATTGTGTCTCCCATCTACTTGAAAGGCTTGTCCCAGTCACAGCTAACGAAATAGGTTAACGTTTGTTACTGATATCTTCTAGTTTTATGAACTACTATTTTGTTTTGCACCCTACTATTAATTAGGCTTTCATTTTCTTCTCTTTTTTTGTATTTTTTCAGTAAAACACGCTACATTGACCTAATTGCCAACAATAGTAATGTTTAGCTTGGTCTACCTAGTCTAACAAAGTTACCATACAAGTCAACAGAAATTAAGAAACTTTTTGAAAAGTAAATTGGACAAGATATCAGTGACTGCTTATTAGAGAAGTCTAGTGTCGTCATTTGACTCAGCGAGACATGATTGCAAACAAAATTGCTGTCCAACTCATTTTACGGTAAAAATGTCGATTTTCGCGAAAAATTTTACTTATCGATTTTTACTGAAAAATCCACGGTTTTTCGCACGGGAACTAGGATTTTACTACACCATGATGAAATAGGATTTTACACCAATTTTTTGATCATACCGCTTGAAAGCTGAGCTTTTGGGCCAACGTTTGGGGTTACAGTAGGAAACTAACCGGCAGATTCAGTTAGGCTTTCAAACGTTTGAAAAAACTGCACATTTCCGATATTTTCCAGACTTTACTATTCGGGCTCATTTTTCAACATCTGAATCTCTCTTTAAAAGTTTCATTTAGCACTAGGGAGATTTAACGCTCTTTCCAATGATATAATCACATTATACAACAATAGGACACTCAGTAATAGGATAATCACAATTATGGGTCACTTTTCATCAGATATTAGTTGTAGAATCGATCCCTGGCCGGTGGGACCTTAACCCTGACACCCTGTATATATCGGTATGTAATTATATCGATTTTCTAGAACATTACTTTCACGATTATCAATAATATACCTACTTCATTATGTATGGCAAGAGTGGTTTTCATGAGTTTCCCAATTTGATTTTGTATTCTGGACCGTAGCGAGTCGGGCTCCGTTTAAATCCGGCTCAACGCCGTTGTGAGGCTTGTTGGGGTTTGGCAGTCTTTTGAACATGTTCAGCGCTACGCCAAGCAAATATTTTCGTACAGATCCTCATCCTATTTAGATGCTGCAGTAACGATTGTCAATAATGGCTCACGTTCCAACATGTGTAAAGCCGGGAATACACTTGAGCAGAGGCAGGCCGCGCACCGCACGCGCAGCCTCTGCGCGGCGCGATGTCATGTGCCGCGATGTGATGTGCCGCGATACAAATTTTCAAATTACAGCGAGGCGCACATGCTCAGCCCTGATCCAACATTGCGCGGGGCAACTGGTGTACACTACGACGGATCAAGACAGAAAAGTGGCAGAAACACAACATCTACGTCCAGTGATGGGCGATACCACCAAATATTCGATACCATTACTCGATACTAGTATCGAAACAAATATTCGATACTACTCAGATATCGAATAAAAATGTTCGATACTGAAGACTATCGAATCATATGAGCACTTTTTCACACAGTGAATTAAATTTTAATAAAATGGAAATAACAGATAGAAAAAACACTATTAAACCCTTACGTTATTTATTTACTTTCAACAAGGTTAACAGGGCATTTCTACATCTAAAAGTTAGTTACAAGATCAAACGAATGGCCAAGAAGGAAAACTTGACATCGACGGTGTCATTCAGCGATAGTTGGAGTTTAATCGGCGATCAAATGCAATTGATAAACCGGCCCTAAGTATAGCATTTTAAAAGGCTGATGTGTTGTTTTTAAATTAGTTTTTCAGTTAAGATAAAGTGTTTATTGTTGGAAATGGGTATTCAAAATTAGACTCCATGGACCGTCTCATGGATCATATATATTTGTTGTATTGGTGACACTGTTTCTCGACCCCTGGAGGGGGGCCTCGTCTTCGCTGCGGTCCTCTCTCCCACTCGACCACTTGCTTGACTACTGGTCCCCGTGCCTGACTTGTCTCCGCGTACGCTCTTGACTCAATATCTAACTTGTATAAAACCAAGTGTTAATACAGTCCGTTCTTGTTCCAAAAACGTGTGTACTCTCTGACTTCACCCTATCAGGTATTGTACATTGAGTATCGAAGACAAACGGTGAGTGATCCTCATAATTCATGTAAGTCTATGACTCCATGTTTCTAAATCATTGAAACCATAATCAGATACGATATCGTGTGTTCAAGCTTGATTGATACGGTTGTAATGATTTGTAATTCAAAGCTTACCTTTTGACTCGGAACTTGACTAAAAGCCCATAATGATTGAAGCGAATGATCAATTGATTCTCTGAGCTTGGACCTTCGAGGTCACCTTCACATCGTTGTCGTATTTTCGTCCCGTTTGTCGTTCGTAACCTGAAAATGGCCGCCGACAGCTTTCGTCGATTTTCGTCTCGGAGTTTCTGAATTCCGTTTTGGACTCCCCTGGGCTAGATGTTGGTTTCTTTTCATCGGAGATCATCGTCTTATTAGCTTTTCCAAACTATTGGGTTGTGTCGCTCCACCAATTCTTCTTGTTAGGGTCTCTTGGTGACTCGAGTGCGAGCGTGTGTAGCTGACACGTTCACTTGTGCCTCGTGATCTGATGCGATTGACCGCATCAAGGCAATTTGCACTCATACCAGCAAAAAGATGTGAAAGCATCGCTTACCCGTCCTCAGCGCAAGTGCGTATGTCTGTTCGAAAAATCCCACAATTCGTTCAGGCGAGTGAGTACGCGAGGCTATGTTTTATAATTTTAATATATCAAACATTCTGCCTTCCGAGTCAGACGAAGACTGATTATGTAGTGCACGACCTTGATACATCTTGTCGCTAATCAGTGTGCACAAACTTGATTCCCGTCTGGCGATATATAGGATTTCCCAGTTCGTCCACAATCACGAACAATAAATGGGCCGTACTCAAAACAAAGAGGTGTTTGATTCGGGCAAGACCTCTGAGGTTAAAGTCCTAAGTTAATTGAATTTCTATTTAATAGAAGTTCAATTCACGAACGGTGTGTCTCAGTCTCTAACTAAACGAGACTCGGCGCGGGAAGCTGCTTGTATAGAAAAGAGTCACTGAAGGTGAATCCCGACTCCAAGCTCAGGGTCTTGAAAATACTTGTGTTAAATTTGATTGCAATCAACGTGGGAGCGGGCCCCGTGGATCACCCCCAATCATGAAAAAAAAAATAAGGGGTGAATTGGATTGTATGCTTCATGATCTTGTTTTAAGCATAATTTGTTCTGGTCATCCACGGGTGTCGTAGATCATTCTTTCATGCAGTCAAGCAGAAATACGAGAAGAGGTATTTGAATTGGGTTTCATGAATGTGCACAATTTTGCCTAACCCTTTTTGACTCCTAGCTTCATTACTCACCCGGATTTATTAACAATTTTGCTTTTGGGACTAAATGAAAAACGCTTGCATCAAATCTTGAAATTTTGAATCAAACTTGCTTTTGCTCATTTTACTAATTTTTCTAATTACGTATTTTACGAATGTACATTTTACGTATATACACTTTACGTATTTTACGTATGTACATTTTACGTATTTTACGTATGTACATTTTACGTATTTTACGTATGTACATTTAACGAACTCTAGTACATTTTGAAGTTCTAAATTTGCTTTGATTCAAGAATTTTTGAATCAAAATTTGATTTTGATTTTGCTTAAAGAGCTAAATTTGCTTTGATTCATTACAAAATCTATTATATTTACTTGCACCCTGATAGTTTTTGTTTATTTGCCACCTGTTGTTTATTTTGTTTGTTCAGTTCGTAATGCCAATTGCGCTTTACAGACTGAGAAAGATATCATGAGCGATACCGGCTCTCTAATTGATTTTGAAGAAGGTGGAATACTTGACTCGCCACTACAACCTCCAATGGCATCCTCCACTGGAAATGAGCAGAAGCCTTGCAGTCCCAATCAGGAAACTGAACACTTGCGTCTGGAGGCTGCAAAGACGTCTGAGGATGTCCTCTCGAGGTTCTTAGAAAATATAAAACAACAGATGAAGGTAAGCCTTGGACAAATCAATGAACGTCTCACTCACTTGGACCAAAAATGTTCTGAGTTAGATCATCGATACCTTGCCCCGCCTGTCCAAGCCTCTTACACCAATCCTCTTGCTACATCTTCAATAATTGAACAATAATTGAAGAATTATTCTTGTACTACCCTCAAATCTTGCTCCCTCTGGAATTCTTGTATCACCCACAAATCTTGTTCCCACTGTAAACTCTGAACCTCCCACAAATCATAACTTGACTCCTTTGACTGATGAATCTGCCATGGATGTAGAGGTTTCTGTACATGCTGTACCTTCGACTTCGGATGCTTTATCTGCTCCTCTCTCTCATTCTGATCGACTTGCCCGCTCATCTGAGTTGTATCGAGTCAGAAAAATCGACGCTGTCAGGTTTCGACCTCTTGATTGTCGCTTGGAGAGTGAGGATCAGTTCAAGTAATGGAAGAGGGGCGTTGTCGGACAGGTCGAGACACAAGAGTGTCTCTTCCTTCTTGATCCATCCGAGCCTATTCCAGCATCATCTTCCTTCCAGGCCTGTCAACTTTAAACTACCCTCATCCGCTGGCACTTCTAAAGTCACTAAAAAGTCTGATTTTTGTATCTATTGCCGTCGTAGGGGTCATACTAGGGATATTTGTCCATGGGCAAATAAAATTTGTTTCAAGTGTGGTACTCTGCTGCCAACTGTCCAAATCCCTCCCCCTCATTTGTTCGACGCAACACACAATCTGCTCAAAATCGACTTAACCTGAAACAAAAGCCAAAAAGGTCGTCTAAACTAGCGGGTTCTTGCAACAATGACAAATCCTCACTTGTCAAAATGCCCTTAGGTCAGGCGAAAGTACTTGTTGAAGAATTTGGCAAATTTCCTGACTCCGTGTTTGCCATTGTGGGGCCTCAAACAGGTTCAGACTCTGCTGAGGTTTGGGTTTCTATGGGTGCTGAGGAAGGGCAACATATTGCTCTCTTGAATTATGTGTGAGAACGTCAAGGATCTGGGAAAGCGTTCACCATTTCTGAAGGTAAAAATAGTTTTCTAGCAATTGTGGACACTGGTTGTACTGAACATCTTACATCCTCAAGAGAATGCTTGGTTAATTTTAGACGTATGTCTAAAGAGCGTGTTTTTAAATGTGCAAATCGGGATGAGTCTGCAGACTTGACTGTGAGTTTCTGCGGGGATTTGAATTTTGTAAACAATGGTCAAGTCTCCACCTTGAAGGATGTTTTGTACACACCAGGTTTATCCACCAATTTGTTTTCAGTCAGAAAAATTGCTTAGGTTGGAATTAATACCTTCTTTTCACAGGATAAGGTTGACTTTATTCAGGCCTCCACTGGTAAAATCATTAAGTCTGGTTATTTCAAAGACGGGGTATGGTGGATTGAACTGCCGCGTGCTCCTGCTAAATCTGTTTCTGGGACACATGGGGCTCATTTTGGTCCCAAGCGTTGCAGACTTGGTACAATCTTCACCACCTCACTTGTGCAGTCTGGTAGCCATTCAATGACAACTCCTTCTTGTAATGGAGCTGAATCTCAAATTTTGGGAGGGAGGTCTGGTCACTCGTCGTCTGAAGTCTCTGCCATCCTGGGAGGGAGGGTTCCTGAGGTTGGTTCTATTGATCCTATACAACAACAACTTTCTGACTTTGACAGGCAGAATTTAGCTGCGCCTGCTGCACTTGGGTCAGATTTCTTGTGGCACTTACGCCTTAATCACGCTTCTGGGCAATACTTGAAGGCCGCCAAGAAGTTCTTACCAGAACTCAAACTTGTCACGTTCTCGGATCAGATCTTGAATTGTGAGGACTGTCATCAAGCAAGTACGATTCGAAAATCGCATACTCAAGTTAGGCACAGGGCTGAGAGATCCTTTTCCTTGCTTCACACAGATCTCATGGGTCCTATCAGCCCTTCAAACTTTCGAACTGGAGATACGTATGTAGTGATTTTTGTAGGTGACTTTTCTCGTTACGTTTTCGCTTACACTCTCAAGAACAAAAAGGAGGTTCACGTGGCACTCAAACAATGTCTGCTTGAAATAGCGTCCATCACGTCTGAACCCATAAGCGTATTCAGGCTCCGGTCTGATCGTGGACTCGAATTTCAAACGCAGGAGGTGAAAGGACTGATGGACCGGGAGGGCATTCTTTGGGATCCTTGTCAGCCTCATGTTCCCCAACAAAATGGTTGTGCTGAAAGAGTTAATCAGGATATAAAACATAAAATCAGAGTAAACGTGTTGTCGGCTAAAATGCCTTACTCTTTCTGGGGTCACGCTTTGAAGTATGTCGTATTTGTTCATAACAGAATGCCTCACTCGTCTAATCTGTTCATTAGTCCATTTGTTAATTCTTGCGATGCCAAATTTATTGAATCTATAGTGTATGGCGATCGAATCAAAGATTATCCAAAGCCTCTTGTCACAATTCTTGACATGAACGACAACTTGAGCCAAAATAATTCACTGACTGAAAACTCCACAGAAATTGTGGCCTTGCAATGAGATAGTCAGGTAGACTTGCTGGAGCCTTCCTCCTACAAAGAAGCAATGGAATCCTTGGATAGGGAATATATTTATACTAAATAATTTTATATTCTAATTTTGTTTTGTATTAATTATATATATAGCTTATACTTATGTATAACTTGGTATATAATAATATCTTATATTATTATAATTATATAAAGTATAATATGTGTGTAGTATATATAATAAATTAATTTTAAATTAATAATATTATATAATTTTGGGAAGAGGCTATACTTGATGAACTTGAATCGTTGGAGGAGATGAATACTTGGGAACTTATACCCAGATCAGCTCTTCCCCCTTTGAACCAAAATTATAAAATCTCGATGGGCACATAAAAGGAAACTTGAATCTCCATCAAGTACAAAAGTCGTCTGGTAATCAAAGGTTTTGCTGATACTAACGAATATCTTGTTTCAGAAATATTTGCGCCTGTGGCTAGATTGGGTGATGTCCGCGTTTTCTTGTCTATTATGAATAAACTGGACTTACACCTATATCAACTGGATGTAACCACTGCATTTCTGCATGGAAATTTGGAAAAACATGTACATATGTACATTCCTGATGGCCTGATTGAACTGAAAGACTACCCACTAACCTTGAAGGATTCTCATGTGTGTTGTCTTAAAAGGTCCTTGTACGGATTAAAGGTTTCTCCGAACTTGTGGTATAAAAAGTTCAGCAGTATTCTTCTTGCCATGGGTTTTGAAATTTACCCGTTCCAAACTTGCATCTTCAAGTGGCAAGACGGTACTAAATACGCGCTGATTATTATATATGTTGATGACTGCCTCCTAGCTTCAAACGATGACAGGAAAGCCTTGAAAGTCATCAAACAGCTGAAGCTAGAGGTTAAAATCAAAAATCTTGGAACACCTACAAAATTCTTGGGATTTGAAATCAAGAGAAATAAGTCTAAAAGGCTGATGTTCCTTCATCAAAAGTCAGCCATTAAAAACTTGTTAGACAAATTTCTCTCCCAAGAGGAAAAGGTTTCCTTGACTCCTATGCCTGCAACAGAGTGTACGTTAACTGCACAGCTGAGATCGACTGAGGATTTTGAATCATCTCTGGATGTCCCTTATCGAGAAGTAATTGGCTCTCTCTTGTATATTCAAAATTGTACGAGACCTGATATTTCTTTTGCAGTCGATTTCATGAGCAGGAAACAAATTGGGTATACACTCTCTGACTGGAAGTGTGTTCTGCGAATACTGCGGTATCTCAAGGGAACTTTGGATTTCGGAATTTTGTGTTCAGGCGAAACTGAAGATTTGGTTGCCTGTTCAGATTCCTCCCTTGGTACTAGCTCTCTTAATGGTCGATCAACCACAGGGTTTTCAATCAAGTCTTTTGGAGACTTGGTGTCTTGGAAATCAAAAAAGCAAACTCACGTGGCATTATCGGTCTGTGAAGCGGAATACATTGCCATGTCTGAAGCATGTAAGGAGATTACAAGTATTCGAAGCTTGTGTAAGTTCCTTATTGGATTATATATGCTTCCCATCTTGAAATGCGACTGTGCTCCTGCAATTTCTGTTGCAATGACAAATGACTCTCGTACCTTGAAACACATAGTCAAATTGTCCATGCATTTCGTTCATGAAATGTTCAAAAACGGAAATGTTTCTATACTTTGGGTGTCTACCAATGAACAGATAGCGGACACTTTCACCAAGGCACTGCCTTTTGATAAATTTGTGTACTTTCGGAATCTCTTGTTGACCAACTTTAATACTCTCTTGTAACTTCCCCCAGGAAATGAAGAGTCTTGGAGTTGAATACCGGAACTTTGCACTCGCTATCCCCATGAATCATCGGCCTGCATCATCTTGACTCCGTGAAACATCGTGTCGCGCTCTAGATCACTTGTCTTGACATTGTTATCCAGTATAGAAATTGATCCAAATTATCTTGCTTCACGTAACATCTCTTGCTGTACGTTATAATCTAACGTATTATGTTTTCTTGATTTAATTTTGCTTTCTCTCACACGTTGCATCAAATTGAATTGTATGATCTCGTTACTTGTGAATTGTATCGTGTTCTACATTCAACTTTCTTTTGCTTCAAATTGAACTGTAAGATCATGTATCTTGTTTTAATTCAATTCTCTTGACATGTTACCAATGCTGGATTTTAAGCTACTATGGTAGGTTATCTTGTGTCAACCTTTCTTGTTTGAATTCTGGCTCCTCCAGCCATAATCTTGTAATTCTTGCATAGTAGTTATACTCTCTTCAGTCTTATCTTTGAATAGGAGGGAGTGTTGGAAATGGGTATTCAAAATTAGACTCCATGGACCGTCTCATGGATCATATATATTTGTTGTATTGGTGACACTGTTTCTCGACCCCTGGAGGGGGGCCTCGTCTTCGCTGCGGTCCTCTCTCCCACTCGACCACTTGCTTGACTACTGGTCCCCGTGCCTGACTTGTCTCCGCGTACGCTCTTGACTCAATATCTAACTTGTATAAAACCAAGTGTTAATACAGTCCGTTCTTGTTCCAAAAACGTGTGTACTCTCTGACTTCACCCTATCAGGTATTGTACATTGAGTATCGAAGACAAACGGTGAGTGATCCTCATAATTCATGTAAGTCTATGACTCCATGTTTCTAAATCATTGAAACCATAATCAGATATTTATTTAGACTCGAAGTCATTATTCATATCGTAATATACTTCATGTAGGGTACCTAACAATAATTTCAAAGTGGGTAGGTAGGTTATCACACGTTATCACACATTATCACTTACGTGTGCCGCGGCTCTGTTCGCTGCTCTGAATCGACTGAATTCCGTCCACACTACGCACCGCACGAGCCTGCCGCGGTCCGTGCTCACTTTGATGGACCGACAGTCGATGGCTCAGGCCGCGCACCGCACGCGGCAGACTGAGCCTGTTTGCCGCGGTGTTGGGGACCCGTACACACTTGAGCATCGCGCCGCGCAGAGGCTGCGCGTGCGGTGCGCGGCCTGCCTCTGCTCAAGTGTATTCCCGGCTTAAGGTGGACTTTGGGAGAGAAACTGGTCGCATTGGGACATGTGTGACACTGGTGAAATTTATTTGTTGGAGTTATGGTAGTTCCTTAAACTTCCCTCAGACTACACAAGAATTTTATGAAGGTAGTAATAAATTAAATACCTGGTTTTCATTTGTGTTTTATTGTCATAAAGAGTAAAAATTCATTTTCACCAGGGAAACAACACTGACCGACGAACCTACAATGTGAAAAGTAAACAGTGAATTACTTTTATAGCTATATTTCTTGCTATTTCACATTCATTTTATGGCCTGGCAACATGGATGCGTTGAAGAACTTATGGAGGGATGTCATAAATTGATCAAGCCATTGATGTATTGCATTCCTCCATAGTGAGCACTCATAATGTCGAAAAACTCTTCCACGTCGTCATGTGGCATTCAATGTTTTATCAAGAAGTGTTGCCACACTGATCAGGCAAAGAATATATTTGTGATAGAATGAAGAATATATTGGTTTTTGCGATGTATCGATGATTTCCAGTAATCGATTTGTAAAACGACTTACAGATTCAGAACCTGCGTTAGATTTCCTATACAAATCGATAATAACGCGAAATGTCGATTTTTCGATACTGTCTTCTTTATTTCGTTCTGCGGAAAAATTTGCTTCCGGAAGCTAAGGTAAGGACAGTCACCAATGTCATGATATTGATTGATAGAGAAAAATGCATGCATTTTGTACGGTATCCATAACAAAATGGGGGAATCGATTCTACAGGGTAAGTAACCCTTACATCGAATCGAATCCTGGAGTAACTCTGGCTCGGGGGCTACCCTCGTCTCTCGAATGGGCCCTTCAGCAAGTGCATGGATAAGAGCTAGTGGCTGAATGATCGTATTGAATAAGCCAACATCCGTTTATGTCAAGACGCCAATAACTAAAGATATATTTAGTCTCCGCTTAGTCTCTCCACAAATCAGCCAGCCGGTGATTTATGAACTAACAAGATTATTTACCTTCAAATATGAAGAAATCATTCAGTGTGGTAAATGTGTGACATTGTATCAGAGAGGACATCGCTCTGGCGTTTCGACAATCTGCAACAAAAGTGAGGGAGGATATTAGTTGAATGAGCTCGAAAAATAAACAATGCGTGGTTATAATTATGAGCTCCAATTAGTGAAACTCGATTTTCAGCCGATTCCGAATCTCGGTCTCTGTCGAAACCAAAACTTTTATGACAAAAACTATTTCAATTAGGCATACTTTGAATTCTAGGATTTTTCTCAAGCTGCTTTAAGGAAGACAGACGTTATTAAAAAATTCTTGTAGGTCGGTAAAAGGCGTGATATTTATAAAAATTATTCGATAATAACTAGCGATAGATAAGCATCGGGAAAACACTAACGTAATTGGTGATACACTTGTATAACAAATCACTTGGCGTAAAACATTTATGTCTAATACTTGTAACTTAACTTTTTTTCTTTCTAGAGAATCACACAATGCATAATTTATAATAATAAACTAAGATAATTATAACTTCCTCATAAATTATTAGTATTTATATGCTTCATTCACGGGTTTTTACTTTCAACTAAAAAGTATTCACCAACAAACCTAGACACGAAGAGTATGTCAAAACAAGGAAGAAGTATCGACATCACAAAACAATGCGTTGTTGAATCAGCTGTTTCCCTCTATACAAATTGGCGTCATGTTTCAAGCGTTTGCTTCACGCTCATGTTGACGATTTTCCGAACTTGGAGCCCTCATTGTGAACGAACGGCTGGTCGTACATGCACCGAGTCATCTTGACAAATCATCAAGGCCCATTCAAATTGGTTCCTCAATTGTACCAATCTATTAAACATTTCCGTGATATGGTGTTTTGAAAATTGACCTATTGGGTTATGAAATGTATCAAGGATCCCGGTGCGAGCCCGGGACCCGAATTTGAAAAATTTAGGTCAGTTCTAAACGGGAAAATTAGGGGGGCTAAGCTTTGTTTGTTCTTCGTCTGATGAACCAAAAATTGGTGAACTGATCATCGAAACCCTGTTACTCACATGATACCATAAAAACAACTTAACTCACTTTTGGTTTATTATCTTCGATAATGAACCATTGGAATCGCCCAAAGAAAAAAAAATTTTAACCCCCCCTCAAAATTTGTTGGTTTACGTTTCAAGACACGTAGATTCAGAAAATCGAATAAAAAAAAATCCGTCCGTCCGCCGTACGCCGTCCGCCGTACGCCGTCCGCGCCACTTTGCCCAGTTAGCGTTGAGTTAAAATTACGAAATTCGGTTTCTGGGTTTGGACCAGCCCCACAATGGTCCTCGAAACTTTTCATAACCCTTGGTCAAGGGGAAGGGGTTCAAAACGAAATTTAAAATTTCGACAATGTCATATCTCAAAATATTTAACTGAAACGTGTAATTTTCAGCTCACTTTTGAATGACCTGAAAAATTACGAATCTTTTAAGACCAATTGGATTTTTGTGCAACCAGCCGTTCGTTCACTGTGAGCGCGCAAAGGTTTAGGAAAAACACTAATCTTTCGCGTCGAAAACGGCCGTTATGTGACCCAACCCTCAGACGCCAGAATAAAACTACCTTTTGTCATCTTCCCGGTAAACTATAGTCTAGAAATTTTAACCGTGAGTCGGGGATAGACCACATTGCAATATTTACTCGGTTTCTCATCTGTAAAATTGTTTAAATAATACCTTTTTGTAATAATAGGTACAAATTAAATTTTGATGATGAGCTATTGACTTGAAATTTTAAAAATAGGTCAGAACTGGATCACAGAACTGGATTCACTCGGTTTCTTGTCTGTAAAATTGTTTAAATAATACCTATTTGTTTAAACAAATTAAATTT
Organism: Stenodema calcarata; assembly: GCA_963920205.1. Classification (NCBI taxonomy): domain Eukaryota; kingdom Metazoa; phylum Arthropoda; class Insecta; order Hemiptera; family Miridae; genus Stenodema; species Stenodema calcarata. The sequence goes on along the minus strand of OY986057.1, from coordinate 23,575,664 downwards.
TGATGATGAGCTAGATACTTGAAATTTTAAATATAGGTCAGAAATGGATGACATTTCAATATTCACTCGGTTTGTATGACATGGTATGAGTATGGTATGGTATATTATTGTATGTATGATTTGGTATAATACAGTATGGTATGATAGGAAAGAAATTCGTATGGTATGGTATGAGTACGGTGAGAATATGGTATGGTGCCGATTTGCAATACAGTCTGGTATAGACAGAAGGGTGATCTGCACAAGGAAGATAATAAACCGTTGTGTCAAGAATTTGCAGAGTTTTTGGTTTATTATCTTCGATAATGAACCATTGGAATCGCCCAAAGAAAAACTTTTTTTAACCCCCCCTCAAAATTTGTTGGTTTACGTTTCAAGACACGTAGATTCAGAAAATCGAATAAAAAAAAATCCGTCCGTCCGCCGTACGCCGTCCTTTTTTCATCTTCCCGGTAAACTACAGTCTAGAAATTTTAACCGTGAGTCGGAGATAGACCACATTGCAATATTCACTCGGGTTCTCATCTGTGAAATTGTTTAAATAATACCTTTTTGTACTGACTTTTATTATTAGAACTTAATATTCCTCCCTGTACGTTTGCTGGGATACTATCTGTGAACGGAATTCTTGTTCTCTTGATCGATCTGGGGAACGAGCTTGTTGAAGCAAACGACCTATCTCTCATCCTTTGCATGGATTTAGTTAAAGGTGGAAATTGCTCTACATTTGATAACATAACCGGTGGGTTCTTTGCCACCGCCGAAAAGGAAGCATTTACCAAAGACTTTGCTTTGAAGTATGAAACATTTCGATCACTCATCGTCCTTTTTATAGAAGTTTCCACCTGAAAATGTGGACAGTTTCGTTTGTCCGTTGACTTATGGGCTCCTTTGCAATTAACACACAACAATTTTTGTGGATCTGGACAGTCTTTGGTTCCATGCTGCCCACCACATTGCTCGCACGCCACTACACTCTTGCAATGTTTCTCGATATGACCGTAATGTAATGTCAATCCTTTCGCCGTAGGGTCCCTCGATAACGGATTTGATTTCTTCTTCTGTGAGGCATGTATGCACTCCCCTAATGATACCTCTACGCTTGATTGCATAGAACGGGATGTACAACTTGAAGTTTTTGCCGATCAAATATTCCGATTCTAACACTACGTTGGCCGAAACAGCATTGGATAGCTCCACCCTCAATCGATTTCGTCCGACTTTTGCAATCCCGAGTATACTATTGGACATATTTTCATCATGTTTTTCATGCAAAAGCTTCCCGATTGTCATTGGATGCAATCTAGCAATTCCATTGAAATCGTTCGATAAGCTCTCAATGAACACATGGAAAGGACCTGGGTCGGATGTCTTATACTTTGTTTTGCTTACATTTGTACGGGAGACAACAGGACTCTGTTTGTAAATAGCCTCACTGTTGTCAATTGAACCATTATCGTCGTCCATAATAATTCCACAAAGCCTTGAAGTCGTCAGGAATAGCACTCTGAACACTTTGGAGATAGGCTTTATACAATTTTTCTGATCTGGACTTGCATCCACGACGGAGGCTTGAGAAAAGGACATAATCATTAATACACCCAGTCACTTTCCAACGAGCGTGGGCAGCGAATTTCTGATACGTTAGTGATATTAGCTCGCTTTCAAACCATTTAGGGAATGAACTCGAGAAGTTAGTGACCTGACCTGACATCCTCAACCTGACATCCCAACAATTCGACCCAGTTCACTGACGAGAGGTGTTCATTCATGGCCCCGAAGTCAGCTTTTTTGAAGTTATATGTGAATTTGTGGGTTCGGAATACTTTATCATGTGAAGAAACGGCAGAAATAATGAACTCAAAAGGAGGATGGGCCTCGTCTATGGGCAGAAGCTGCTCAGCCGGTCTGGGATCTGTAATGGTGGCATTTGCCAAAAGTAGATCTAGGACGTTCCCTGATCTATTCGTGGCAAGATTATGTTGGCGAAGATCGTGTAAATTCATAGCTTCATATACCAGCCTGCCCTTGACGCTCAGACTATCAGAGAAACTCTCCTGGTGTTGACTAGCCCACTGTATGCCTGGCAGGTTGTAATCGGGTGATCTGCACAAGGAAGATAATAAACCGTTGTGTCAAGAATTTGCAGAGTTTTTTTTGTCATTGTACATGTACAATGCCAAACTCGTACATGAAAAAACCAAGTTCACAATAAGAGGTTCATCCAAACGAACGCTGATTGAAACATTGGAATCGCCCAAAGAAAAAAATTTATTTGTTGGTTTACGTTTCAAGACACGTAGATTCAGAACATTGAATAAAAAAAAATCCGTCCGTCCGCCGTCCGCGGCACTTTGCCCAGTTAGCGTTGAGTTAAAATTACCAAATTTTTTTTTATGGGTTCCGAGTAACCCCACAATGGTCCTCGAAACTTTTCATAACCCTAGGTCAAGGGGAAGGGGTTCAAAACGAATTTTGAAATTTTGAAAATTCCAAAACTCGAAAAATTCATATAGAACGGTATGTTTTTTATTTCATATTTAGATAGAGTTTATTCCTAAGAATTTCTTAAGACCATCCGCAGCATTGTTCGTTCACAATGACGTCTCAAAGGTTGAGCCTTTCAACACGATCGTGAATCAAACGGTTGAAATACAGGTCAATTTTCATACTAACGAGCTGTTTGGGACATCATATGGTTTTAATGATGTCGAGTTTGTTGTTCTGAGGTACGTTTCGTGCTACGGAAATGAAGGTAATTTCGAATGTTTGTTGGTAGGTACTTCTTTTATAGAAAAATTATTACCGACGTAGTATTAAAAACCCCAGAATTATATCGTATTAATTAATCATAACTAATAATAATTATTAATAATAAATACGAATTATTAATACCTAACAATAAATTATAATAATTTTCACTAGGTACTTGATAAAATTATTAATAATTAGTGATAATTGATAATAATAATTAATCTAACATTTAGGCTCTAGACATTTAGACCTAGTGATCTAGACAGAAGGGTGATCTGTATAAAGAAGATAATGAACCGTTGTGTCAAGAATTTGCAGAATTTGCAGAGTTTTTATGAATCAAAATGAATGAATAATGATAGATGGGTGTGAAAATTGAAAACGAAATGATCAAATTACATCGAACCGAAGTACAGGACTTGGCAAGTTCCATTGTTCTGATACTAAATGGAAAGATACTTTGGATGAACTGGGAGACGTTGAATCTGTCAAACAGATAACCGTTAAATCTTTCCGCGTCTCTCTGAAAACTCACGTCTCGAATGACTCAGACATCTTTATTGTGAAAGAATCCCCTCCACTAATGGGTTGTCCAACACTCAAATCGTGGATGTGTCATCCATCACGTTACCAGTGGCGGCTCGTCCATAAGGCCACCTTGGCCCTCGCCCCACCCAAAAATTTGCAAAGGAAAACAGAAAAAACATAGAACAAGGAGAAAAAAATCTTACCTACTACTACCCACCATGGAAGAAGGGAGATCTCCCTTCCTCGACTACCCACTTCCACTGAGTCGCATTTTGTTTTGATTTATCGATTAAAAAAGTCGATTATCGGATCGACCAGAAGTGCCCCAGTCTCAAGGTTGAAGGTATAGGCGCTTCCTGGGGTGGGGGAAGGCACTCTGTGTTCCGAGATAGGAGGCGTTCCGGGCGGTGACCAAAATATCGTATCAAGTTGAACGCCGAAAACAATCGATCGTTGAATCGTTCCTTGTCAAGGAAGAACGGAGTTTCATTCTTCCATGCTTTCTTCCATGTTTGATAAGAATGATATCAAAATGTTGCCTGACGTTATAATATTATTTTGAATGCATTGACTGGTGGTTTTTAGCTTCGTATTTACTCATCATAGTAAAAGTGAATTATTGTCTCCATAATATTAATCAACTAAACATTGAAATTTAATATCTCACGTGCAACGCGTGAACGCTTTGCTAGTCGTCAAGACTGAAGTGGATCCACAGAAAACCCTACTATACTACGTGGATCACTATTCGCCCAAGGGAATCTCATTTGTTGATTTCTACATTCTGTAAGTTAATAACAGTTAATAACCGTTAATAACAGTAATATACATAATATTATTATGTAGCTCAGCCAACCGTTGAGAATACTCTTTTATTTGTTATCCCTGAAACTGATGGTGACTTCGTTGACTCGAGCTTTGTTTGAGCTAACCAACGAACTCTAAAAGCTAGTTGAAATCAATCTTGCTGTTCTGTGATCGCTCAAAATGTTTTGATACGATTGGATAAGAAAACGTATGTGCAATCTGGGCATAAGAGGACATTTTTAGAGGGGGTTTTCAAGGTACCACTCGGCTAGGAAGCAGATGGTCGCGATTGCTAATTTTTAAAAACCCCAGTAATAGAAACTCCAATAATATAATTTTTTGACTACCTTTATAATGTAGGTACTCTTTGAATAGTACTCGTACAGTCACAATTTCTCTTTTATTCTTCCTATCATTTTGGAGATAATTATTTGGGTGGGTAGGTGGGATTGCCTTGCAGCCACCTCCTCGTCGGTAATCCTGGATACTGGTCAGTAACCTTCCCTCTCCTCAAGAGAACTCTTTGGAGAACGATGTTTCCTGACTTGCTAAGAGCTGCATACCATTAATTATGAAGCAGTTTAGCTGTAAGGGTAGTTTGAGTTTAGTTCCTATAGTGAGTACCTAATAGGTAGGTATGCACCTAAATATTGCCCTGGTACCCCACCAGTTTGTGAGCCCACGAGCCGCCCCTGCACGTTACCGATTGAACCAAACACCAGCGCTTTGTATCGAGATGTAAATATAATTGTTGGCTTATCACTGGAAATATGTACTTTGGAGTCACAATATTAGTACGGAGAAAAATATAGATTGATTATCATCGAAGCTTGCCGATAAATTCGTCCGTGGCAGACTTTACTGAAGTGACCACACATAAAATTGATGCCTGGATCCTCTCGATCTTTCAAGTACAATATTACTGTTTTAGAAACATTGTGAATTGTCAACTTTAGTTTTGGAGGAACATATCCGGCGAAAACCAATTCTACGATGGCCGGAACCTTTACTGTTTTTCCTCGACATCTCGCCACGCATCTGAGGGTTATCGTACTTTCATATTGTTGGAAACTAGTCTGACCATCAGCCACAGCAGCTTTTGCTTCTACTCGACCCTTCAGGCAGTGTAAATGTATAAGCAGCTTTGTAATTTGGATCCCGAGCGCCCCACACGACGGGTCCCGAACTATGGGTTCATCAAAGAGAAAATGTAAGTCACATAAATAAGTGAAGTGGGTGCTAGAGTGATTCAACTGATGTTAGGGGTTACAGTTTTGGGGTTACATCGATCGGGTCCACAGGCAACAGTTAACTAGTTTAAACCAGTTTCAACTTCCAGGGATATCCTTCAACCAAATTTGAGCTCATATTAAACAGTAACTGTCCGCAAAGAGGGGGAGCTTTAAATTATGCGCTATGTGCCTCCTTTTCCATTCAAATATCAAACCTAGCAGTCTAATAGTTGGTCATGTTTCTGCATCAGTTGTAAATAGTACGGAGATACAGTGTGTGACCAATCACGATGCCACATCGGCTGACATAATAATTATTCGCCCATTCAGAATTGTACTATTGATTTGAAATTTGGGATCCAGTCTCGGTCGAGGACGAGGACGACCCTTGGAGTCATTGTAAATGGAATTTTATCTATTTTGCACCTATTTCTATCATCCCAGGGTTAGGACTGCACACACAAAACTGGCAGTGGTAACATGTGTCCCCCACAGAGATGAGGAATGACATGAGTGAACTTCACGAATCACTTCTCGAACCGTGTATTGACATGAAACATCATCAATACATAATAAGAGTTCGTCTACAGAATGATGGGGTGGTTCTCATAGAGGGGTGACATAATGCATAAGTACCCAAGATTTGTCCATTTGATGTTTCAACCATATTCTATGTGAAAGAGAAAACGAAGCTCCAAATAATTTCAATCATGTCATTCCTCATCACTGTGGGGGACGCATTTTACCACCTGCAGAGCCATGCATTTTTTTTTTTTTTTTTTTTTTTTTTTTTGCAGTCCTAACCCTGGGATGATAGAAATAGGTGCAAAATAGATAAAATCCCATTTACAATGTCAGAGATTTTTCACCCAACCCGAGGCCGTATTGACGCAGGGCCATGCAAAGTTCATCCTCAAGGGTCATCCTCGCCCGAGACTGGATCTTAAATTTCAAATTATTAGTACGATTGTAAATGGGCGAAGTACTCGTTATTAGTTTTCCCGATTCTCCGTAACATGAAACGTAAACCTACCACTCTTGAGGGGTAGGTGAGGTTTAATTAAGTTTCCTTGGTCGTTTTCGTATTTTCATTATTGAAAATAATGAACCTATAAAGGCCCTATGAATCCCGAAGGTTTTTGGTTTATCATCTTCGATGATCAACCATTGGAATTGCCCAAGAAAAAAAAATTTGAGGGTTTACGTTCCAAATTAATATTTTTGGTTTTGACTCGAAAAAAAACGCTGATAGTTCTTGACACAACGGTTTATTATCTTTTTTGAGCAGATCACCCTAATCTAATTCACGAAATTTAATAAAACAAAATTTGTATTTTATGTTTAAACAATTGAAACCGAGTGCATATTGCCTTGTCATCCATCTCTGGCCCATATTTAAAATTTCAAGACTTCAGTTCATCATCACAATTTAATTTTTTTTAAACAAATAGGTCTTGTTTAAACAATTTTACAGACAAGAAATCGAGTGAATATTGCATTTTCATCCAGTTCTGATTTATATTTAAAATTCAAAATCCCTAGCTCATCGGGAAGTTGAAAAGCAAGTAGATAGTGTAAATTATTATTAATTATTGTTAGTTCTTAATAATGTTTATTCCCTATTTTTAATAATTAATAATTATTATCAAGTAGTGTAAGTATGTTATTAATATTTATTAATCGTTATTAATAATTGATATGCTTCATTATTAATAATCATCATTAAATATTATTTATTAACTCGATATTAGAAAACCATGTGCTATTCGAATCACCAGGGCCAGTATGAACATTGACCCGAAAGGCTTCCGCATGATTCACCCTCATGTTGACGACTTTTGATCTGCTCCAATTTGAGCCGCCATTGTGAACGAACGGCTGGTCGTACAAAACTGCGGATGGTCTTTAAAAAAATCTAAAAAATGAAGTATAGTTAAATGTGAACTGAAAACTATACCGTTTCATCTGAATGCTAACTGGGCAAAGTGCCGTCGATGGCAAGCGGGGAGTTTTCACTTTGAAAGTGTGGACGCGGCTTTAGTCTCAAAACGAAAGAAGGTGGGGGTGGTCTCATTGAGGGGGTCAAGGGGGTAACAAGGGGGAAGGTAGTCCAGGGGGAGTCGGGGGTGGTCCAGAGTGAGTCGGTGGTGGTCCAGAGTGAGTCGGATGTGTTCCAGGGCGCAGGATGAAGGAGTGTTGGCAGGGCCCAGTTTTCCCTCAAAATTCAAACACATAAGCCTAGTGCAGACAGGGCTTTTTCTTGCGCAACATTGAATCGCGCTAGCTCCCGTCCGCCCGAACAGTCCCGCAACATTGTTGCAGGGGTGTATCGCGGGTCTGAAACTTAGGATTCTTGAGTCCCATCGAAAATGGGATTCACTGCAGCAATGTTGCGCGACATTGTATCGGGACAGTTCGGAACAGCTTTGCAACAATGTTGCGCAACAAAAAGCCCTGTCTGGACTAGGTTTTAGGCATACAAACACATATATAAATCTGTCATTTCGTCGCCCATTTAAAATGAACTCAGAACAATGAAATTCGGCATGCGGGCTTGTGCCGGCCCAACGATCGATGAAACTTGTCCATATGAAGGTGCGCAAAATAGAGTTTGACATTTTGTTAATGGTACAGTTTTTTTTAGACGAATTTGAATTTTTTCAAGACCGTTGGTTTTGTACCACCAGCGCATCGATCACAATCGTGCCCTCGTATATTAACATTAAATGTTGATATAAATAGTAATGTTGGAGTAATTGTGTGTAGCTGATTGTACGCACTCCTTTAGAAGAATAATTAGAAGATTATATGAACCTGAAAATCAAGAACGGAAGGCAGAGGACGTTGACAAGTCCTGTAGATATGTACGCCATGTTTCAATGATGAACAGTGAATACAGCACATCACAATTACGTTTTAGGTTCGACGTTGGGAATGAAACTGGTTGAAGTGAAACGGAGAAAGAAAAATGTGGCGGGACGTGGTGGTCATCCTATGCTACGCAGCCAATCAGATTTCACGATTTCGAACCACGCCACTCGACTGCGCAGGCTCATAACCATAAACGAGCCTGTTGTTACTGGTTTCTGAGAAGGTCGAAGGTTCTAGAAATCTTAGTATTTAGACAATGCCATCGTGCCCTCTCTTTCCAAACACCTGTCAATCAACTTCTAGTTTTCAGGGGAAAATCCGGACACAACAAAGGGGCCTTTGACATCTTATGATTCGGAGAAGAAAAGAATCCAGGAAATGGGACGATGGGCCACTGCAAAGCTACTACCCGCCTGCGAAACTGAATATTTTGAAGATTTATAGGAAATTTTCAGCTGAATAAAAAAGTTTGAGTGAACATGGGTCCGCAAATGAGGCCTTCAGTGAGAAAAATGTAAAACACATAATAATAATAATAATAATTTGTATTGTCCTTCCGTGATATCAACACAGTACAATCAGATATAACATAGGTACTTAGGACCGTGCTAGAAAGCATTGCAAATGCTGAGCTCCAGCACGGAGTTGTATGATTTCAAATTATACTATTGATTATATGCTAACGGCTAACATTTTGTATACAAATATTTTATTTCATGTTATAAAATAATCAAATCTCCTACTGTAAATTAATTTATTTATTTCTCTATAAAGGTTCTTATTGTTTACCTTTCTCATGTCTGAAATATCTAATTTTTTGAATGTGTGCGTCTGTCCGAAAGTGCGGCAATCCGATCGACTCTCTGACACCCCCCCCCCCCCCCCACTCCGAATCATACCAACCAATCAGCGGGCCGATCGCACTGTCGGACTTCCACATTGTCGCACTGCCGGACACATGTGAACCTAGCATCACTTTTCTTATGGGTGTGTGGGGGGGGGGGATTATTATTCACTTTTCAATGTTGATGTGGGGGGGGGGGGGATTACTATTATTTTTTTATTTTTTATTTTTCTTGGGTGATTATAAAGATTCATTATCGAAGATAATAAACCAAAAAAGAAAATTTTTGTACAGTTCAGCACTAAAATAAAGTGGCACTTGTGTGATTACACCGCATGTATATAACAATAACAATCAGTAAAAAGATAAGTAGCAGGTTTCGAACGAGAAAAATAGTGAGTAATAACCTACTACTCATTGAATTATGTCAGTCAGAATAGCAATATTATCCTGTAAATATTTGAAGAAATTTTAGTATTGTAGTTGGCTAGTTGTCAGATAGACTGAACCTTTCATGTAACTTCAAGGGTGTGATACATAATATGTTTCACACCCATTTTAAAATTTAATTAAGATATTATCTTAAGTAAATTTTAAAATGGAACGAGGCTGACATTCCACTTGTCTATTCCTAGAATTTTTTTATAAAAAATTGTGTAATTAGTTTGTTATAAAAAATTTGTTATATACAATTTGTTATAAAAAATTATGTAATTAGTTTAATAAATGTTTATTGTTCAAATTGCTTGTGTATTTGTTGATTGAATCATCAAGAAAATCGAAAAAATTATAGAAAAATTGGTGGGGGACTAGCAAGCCCACGGTAGACGATAATATCGGAATAATATTATGTCCCAGGATTTCACGGTAGAGAGGGAGGGATAATAATCTACATGAGTACAAAAATTAGAATTAGAATTTTATACGCATTTCTATGCAAAATAAATAGAAACCTGTGAAGGAAAACATTAATTTTGATTTAGACAAACTGATCGTATATTTTAATTTTATTATGTAACTGTATATATTTTATTATGCCAAAAAAAAAAAAAAAAAAAAATAGTGCGCAACGTTGTGGGCGTTTCGGATTCTACACTAAACATGAGATGAGGGAGCGATGGACATCCGGTACAAGTATTTGAAATATTACTCGCAGTTTATTTCAAAGAGAGAGTTAAAATAATATTCCAAATAACATCGTGGTGAAGAAAGAAGAGACGAAGTGAAAGTGTGTGGACGGGTACGTAAGTGGCTCGCTGTGTTTTGAGGGTTTGACAGTGATCTGATTGTATCGGTGACACTTGAGGCGTTGGATCTCAGTAGCGTTTGTTTATTTCGTGATGACAATTATAGCTTACACCTTACGCTGAAATGTATAAATACGCTAATGTAACGTTGAAGGGATGAAGGCGAATACAAATTTAAGGAACTGGTCTCGAATGGGGTCCGGGACAATGGGCCACTTGCGTGATGACCTACCTCGATCAAGTTCGTTGCTCTCGGGTGCATCAGCAACGGAACAAGCCTGTTCTGGGAGCAGCCCTAATTTAAAACTTGATTCCCTCCTTCATAACAAAATAAAACGAGGGGAGAAAACAGCGGACCTGCTAATGGATCACCTGGAGTACCGCGGGAGAAGGCGATTTCATTCCCTTTGCCAACTCCTGCATGATCACTTAAACGTTCGTGTAGACCGCGGTTTAATACTTTTATCAATATGATATTATACACAGAGAAAGGAATCGTTATTTACATGAAGGCATCATAAGAGTGGTTGGTAGATTGAACCTAATCCAGAAACTGACTCCAGCGTAGAAAAATCCCATTGTACTCCCTACCAATAGCCAGCTAACTAAGTTGATCATCCTAGACACCCATAAACCCATCCAACATGCTGATCCCTTACTTCTGCTGAGTATAATTAGACGAAGATATTGGCCTATCAATGGACTGGTGCAAGTAAAGAAGGTTCTAAAAACGTGTATTACTTGTTTCCGTTTGAGCCGTCAAATGAATCAGCAAATGATGGGTAATTTACCAAAACAACGGATTGAGCCAGCACGGCCATCCCTAACCACTGGAGTCGACTACTGTAGCCCATTCCTAACTAGACAAAATAGAGCTCGTGGTGTTCTTCTAACCAAATCGTACATTTGCCTCTTCGTCTGTTTTTGCACTATGGCAGTCCACCTCGAACTTGTAGAAGATCTGACGTCAGAAGGATTCATTGCTGCCCTCGGGCATTTTGTTGCAAGGCGTGGCAAACCTCGAACAATATTTTCAGATAATGCAACCAATTTGTCAAAGGCAAATTCTGAATTTAAGGAACTTCATCGGTTAATCTCATCCTCAAGTCATCAAACATCAGTCTTGTCAACTATGAGTCATGAAGGAATAGATTGGAAGTTCATCCCATCACAGTCTCCTCATTTTGGCGGCCTATGGGGGGCAGCTATTAGGAGTATCTACTAAATACCGTTTAAGGCGTAGTGTAGGATGTGCTAGGATGACATACAGTGAGCTTAACCCATTAACGCCCAAAACCCTTTTCTCTCGATATTTTGAAAAAAAATTTTTTTCTCAATATTCCGTCTCCAAATGGTCCTCAGAACACGAGAAAAATAATTCAAAAAATGTCGTGGTCGAACATTAAACTCAGATTGAGGCATCCCTTGGCTCCCGTCCTCTCACGCCATTATCCCAAAACCCGAATGATCTCCTACCTTCAACACCGGCTCATTTACTCATTGGAGACTGTCTACTGGCTGCACCAGACACTGACCTCACTCTTGAAAGGATGAACCGTCTGAGTCGTTGGCAATACATACAGCAATTATACCAATAGTTCTGGTCACGGTGGTCCGGAGAGTATGTCGCAAGTTTACAACAGCGTATCAAATGGCGGAGTACAGAGAAAAACATAAGATTGAACATCCTGGTGCTCCTTTGCGATGACAACACGCCACCTCTGACATGGCGTCTGGGACGAGCAATGGAGCTGCATCCTGGCTCTGATGAATACGAAGGGTAGAGTCGTGTACCTAGGGACATTTTTTTCAATATTAAATGTACCCACCGAAAAACTTGATTATGGCCAGATTTCGCATACACATGTTAGGACAACTCATTGGCTCCACATCCATGGTGTCCTTATATTTGTAGGAACTCATAATGCTGGGTAACAGAAAGTTTAAACAACAATTGAATATGTCTCTAGGTACAATACCTGCATATACCTAGGGACACTATGAATTGAACCTGGGGACACCCTATCTGAGATAAGAAAACTTCTGTTATTAAAGACGGATTTTTTTTATTCGATTTTCTGAATCTACGTATCTTGAAACGTAAACCAACAAATTTTGACCTGGAGTTAAAAAATTTTTTTCTTTGGGCGATTCCAATGGTTCATTATCAAACATAATAAACCAAAAAATCCGTCCTTCCGCCGTGCGCGGCACTTTGCCCAGTTAGCGTTGAGCTAAAATTTCGAAATTTTTGTTACGGGTTCCGACCAACCCCAAAATGATCCTCAAAACTTTTCATAACCCTAGGTCAAGGGGAAGGGGTTCAAAACGAATTTTGAAATTTTGAAAATTTCAAAACTCGAACAATTCAGAAGAAACAGCATGTTTTTTATTTCATATTTAGATAGAGTTTATTCTTTAGAATTTTTTAAGACCATCCACAGCTTTGTACGACCAGCCGTTCGTTCACAATGAAGGCTTAAAGTTGGAGCAGATCGAAAATCGTCAACATGAGAGTGAATCGTGAGGCAGCCTGTCGGGTACATTTTCAAACTGGCCCAGCTGATTCAAACAGCACATGGTTTTCAAATATCAAGTTAATAAATAATATTTAATAATATTTAATAATAATTATTAATGAGTGTGTGTGATTTAGTTTGACCGTCAGTAAGAACCCTTTGACCCTCGACATCCCTCAACATCATAATTATTAATAATGAAGCATAAAAATTATTAATGAGGAACCAACAATAAATATGAATAATTTACACTACTTGATAATAATTATTAATAATTAATGATAATTCATAATAATAAGTAATCTATCATTCAGTAATCGAGACAGAAGGGTGATCTGTACAAAGAAGATAATAAACCGTTGTCAAGAATTTGCAGAGTTTTTAATTGTTTTTTACGCATCTTGAAACTTAAACCCAATGAAGATAATGAACCGAATCGGGATCTGAGAGTGATGTTGGGGTTTCGGCTCATTGTGTGCAGTCTTAGCCAGCGTATTGAACAGTATACGAGTCAGGAATACTGATACTTGCAAACGATGTTCAGGACGTAAAAGATGGAGAGCGTCAAAACGCATGGGATTCCGAGTGTCTGACGACGAAAGTAAAAAGCTTTTGCAAAACTGCGTTTTTATTCTCCGACCGTCCAATGAGTGTCACCAAAAGGTACAATGTTTATCAACGGAGGATTGAGTAAAAACCCTCATAAGGGCGATGAGCGTATGTGTGGGAGCAGATTAGTTCAGATCAACACACAAGTGCATATGAGTACGTTCCCGTAGCCGCCAAGTGGTCTGCACAATGAGTGGCTCCTTTTTACATCCAGTTGTCGGTACGGATAATGCGGTCTGCGGTCTATCGCTGCACTCGAACGCGAGAGTGCGAAAACGCGAGGGTGTCGCTCGGATGAGAGTTAATTAGAGGAGGAATCTCTCAATAGAAACCCAAGTGACGACGAGAAACTGACGACTAAAGACACAAATGATCCTGACATCCTCGACGCACGCCGAACAGTGAGAAGAACGAGGACGCTATAGTGAGGTAGCTAATAGTAGGTACCTACATCTGTACGTCTGTGAGGAGGTCGGACGTATTGCTACTCAATGAAAGTAGTATTGAATCGGTCCCGACCCTAACCCTAACCTATCCCAAGAATGAACCAGAAACCAAGATATTCCTAGTGGATTCCGAAACACACGAATCATTTTCAACTCACCGGATTACATTGTCAGCCGCAAATCGCATTGCAAATTGAACTCCACGTTTCTCATGATGACGCCAGTTCATAGGAAATGTCATTCTCGGTTCAGTATGTTCGCTAGTGTTTCATTATTATTTCTACAGATTTCGAGAGAACGGGGCAGTTGGCAACTAACTCAGTGAAAGTCTTTTCAACGTTCAAACTAATTCCAAGCTGACCTAATGTTAAACTATTTATATAAATGTACTTTACAAATCACATGTTATATATTCACAATTAGTTTCAATTGATGGTATGATTACCTAGTTAAGGGTTCTTTACTTGCACCAATTTACGTTGACAATAATTTATAATTTATATTACTGGTTCTATAGGATCGAAAGTATCTCGGAACAAGAAACTCAGTATCACGAAACCGAGAGCTGTGTCATGGCTGGTCGTATAATGCTCCGAATGACGTTGAAAAATCCACAGTCACGCAGCATGGCTATAGGAGCGAATTTTCGAAGAAAAAACTAGTTTTATGTAAAATAACTCCATTTACTAGTTTTATAACAAATTTTGTCTCCTTTTTTTGCCGAGTTAAGGTAGTCACGCACTTGTCGTCATCGGACGGAGCGTTCGCATCGGACGGATCGGATTTATTTCGACGGCTGCGCGCACACGTAGGTACGTACGAATTCCGATTACCGATTCCGAGGTCTCTCGCCAGTCGTATAACTACAATGGGCTCCGTACGGTGAGAAAGAAGGGGGCGCGCATATTCCAAGAATTCCTGACACTGCGTACGAATGATTCGGAATGAATGCCCCTTCTCGGATTCCCGTCGGCATTGCCGATCTCTGATACGTACGATGCGAAGTGGTGCGCGCAGATCCATTTGAATGCTTTTAAGCTAGGTTCACATGTGTCCGGCAGTGCGGCAATGCGACAATCCGATCGACTCTCTGACCCCCCACTCCGAATCATACCAACCAATCAGCGGGCCGATCGCACTGTCGGACTTCCGCATTGTCGCACTGCCGGACACATGTGAACCTAGCTTAAATCACACTCGGAAAATCCGATCCGTCCGATGAAGACAAACTTGTGCGTGACTACCTTAACACCTCAGTTTATAGATTTTCCAAAGCTGAACACGAAGGAGAAGTCATAATTGCGATATCTAACAATGGGCGAAATACCGCCAAAACTCGTCGATTTCGAGGGAGGAGTTAAAATGATTAACTTAACTGGTAAATTCCACTAATTCATGAAAATGCTGAACCAAAAAATTCGTCTGCATTCGAGCGCCTTTTCCACTGAAAAACCGCGGAAACGAGATCGGCAGAGTCCGTTACCGTTCGGAAAAGTTCGACTCCAGTTCTGCCGCTAAAACCCAAGTCTTCACCGGATGATGTCTTCGAGTCCGAGTTTCAATGAGACTTGAACGAGCGTGACGGAATAAGAAGAAGACTGTGGAGGAAGAAGACGAGGAGGAAGAGGAAGATGATGAAGAGGTGGTGGCGGGGGGAGGGGGGAGGGGGCCACGCGAAACGCGGAGTTGAAGAGCCGAAGAGAGAGAGAGAGAGAAAGGGAATTGGAATAATGACGAGCGTTGGATGAGGAAAATAAGGGTTGAGGATCGGACGGTGGGGAGGGGGGGGGGGTGATGGTTTGAGGTACTGAGGGATGAGATGAGATTCTCAAGAGATCATTGTGAGGTGCGGTAGGTGGTGGGACGGGTGAGGGGTGGGGGGGTAGCCTCTTGTCTTTGTCCGCTTGGAAGTTGCTCCTGTTGTGTTTACTGCTCATCTTTTCATCTGATGCCGCCCCCTCCGCCTCCTCTGCCTCCTTGTGAACCGCCCCCGAGACTCCCCTCACCCCCCTCCTCTTCTTCACTGCCGCTATTATCATCTCCTTTCTATCCCCACTCTTTTGTTCATTCTCTTCCGTCCCCCGCCCACCATCACACCAACAACAACCCCTTCACTGTCTAACCACTCATCACACCCCAGTTATCTCTCCTCCTCCTCCTCCTCCTTCTTCTACTTCTTCTTATTTTTTTCCAATCTTCCGCTCAGAAAGAATAATAGACGTCGTCCAAAGGTGACGATAGCCACTATGACCCCCCCTTACCACACAACGTCACCACCCACTTGAACCAGGAATCTGTCACTTTCAATTCAAAAGTAGGGTTGTAGGAGGTTGTAAAGAAACGGAGAAGTTTTTCCGAGCTTTCGGCTTTAATAAGCCATCTTCAGGGCTGTAACATATTACGAAAATCTGCTATAGGCTTGACCGTTGTCGCAGATTGTCGTTCTCGTATGTTACAGCCCAAAAGATGGCTTATTAAAGCCGAAAGCTCGGAAAAACTTCTCCGTTTCTTTACAACCTCCTACAACCCTCCAAATAGACAAAGGTTTGTCAACCAAGGAGGATATGACCCAAACAACAAATTCAAAAGTACAAAACTTGGTCATTTAGTGGTCGTTATTGAATTTAATTAAATTATTATTTTAAATCATGCTATATTTTATCGAAATTGACCTGACGATCCACCGTTTGATCGGAGACCGCATACCGAATTTCACATTTGAAGGGTACAGGGGAAGAAGGCGCAATGTCAGTCAGAGGAAAGTTTTCGGATATCAGTTTTTGCGTTCAATGTTGATTTATTTATCTATTTACAAAATTCAACGGGCAGATACCCAATTTACAAGAAAAATATATGTAGTAGTAAGCAATAAAAAATAAAAATAAATATTTGAAAAGGTTGCATAGCAAAATATAAATGATACTGTTGGTATAAATGATTGATATTAATTTAAACATGATAATAGCCGCAGACATGATAGGCAGACGCTCTCAATTTCATCGCTGGAGTACTCGAAGTAGTTTGGGGAACAATAATCAGGGAGCTATACACAACCAACGACAAGGTTGCATCAAGGAATAATAATAAATGAATGTTCAAAATACAATCATGATACATTATTTGTTGTCGATAAAATACAATTATCAGTGTTATTATATCCTTAATAATTAATAACTAATAATTAAGGGTAAAATATCACTGATAATTGTATTCTATTGACAACTTGAACGAAAAAGCTGATTTCCCAAAATTTTCCTCTGACTGACATTGCGCCTTCTTCCCCTGAATCATTTTTCTGAATTTTTGAAAAGGCAAAAAGCCGCATGTGGCAAGTGGGTGGATTTGGGATAAGAAGCACCAGTTCCACTCGCCTTCATCCGGTCCCTTCCTTCAGAGTAACATCAGCGGTCGCAAGGCGGTAATTTACCGCCGTCCTTCTTTTAGCGAATTTTCCAAGATAGTTAAGCGAGGTAGGTGTTGTTCTGATTGTGAAGTCAGAATCGCTATTTGTAATTCCGTTCTCAAACTGGAGCACTTTGAAGATGAAGAGACGTGGTTGTTACTTGAGATGTTCTTTATGGTTAGTGTGCTTTAATCTGATAATGGGATGACGATATCACAATTATAACTTCACCATCGTGTTCACCTTTCAAAAATCTATAAGCTGAGGGGGTTTGGTAGTTTTGACGGGAGGGGTGGGGGATTACCCATAAATCCCCAAAATGAAAAAGTCTGACAAGCGACACCTCATTTTAAAGGTTCTTTTACGCTGAGCATGACAGTGAAATCAAAATTGCGATGTCCTAATCCGTTCTCAAACCATAACACTTTGAAGATGAAGAAACGCGGTTGAAACTTGAAATGTTCTTCATGGACGTCAAGTCTTTCAATGAAGACATTCTACATAAAACCATTTATTTCCTCGAAAATTCGCTCTTACAGCCATGCTGCATGTTTGGTTTGTCATCCTCGATAATAAACCTTTGTCATCAACCAAGAAACAAAAATCACCCCCCCCCCCTCGCCAAAAGAATCCCTCACAATGGACCAGTGGCCCTTTGACACTGCTGACGTCAGTATTGGAACCAATGGCTCTAGTGTTTACACTGGATCCGTCAGGTTCGGTACTAGGGACCAGTGTTGCTACCCCTCATAATCTGAAGTCTCGCCACTCCACCTGCCAATTATTTCTTTTGGAACCACGCAGAACCAGTGTTGTAGTACGTTCTTGACAGAACAACTCATATTTAATTATTTCAATGAAAAAAGGATCGACTGGAATCAATCAGGATAAATCATTTTTCTATCAAAGTATAATATAGCAATGCAAATTAATTATTAACAATTCATGTCACGTAATCCAAAGTGCATTGATTAATATATGGTTTATATTTTGTTTGTTTGTCTATCCTATATGTAAATAAGTGTGTCTATCCTGTATGCAAATGAAATACACTTTGGTCGACCCAGAATTAAGTTTGAAAACTGGAGATACCATCATTGAGCAGGTTTATTACTACAAATTTAAACAGTGCAGCGTTTTCCCATCTGAACTACATGAAGATGAGTCATGAGTTCGATCGAATATGTGACTTGTTTCGATAGTTCTCCTGCTACGATCGCGTACGTAGTGCTGCTAAGCAAGTTACGTAACGAGAAATCGTCGATCCGGGACAGCGACAACAGCCCCGCGGGCAGCCACAACTGTAATCGAACCGCAAATGTGTTGATATTTGCTACTCTTGCGGGGTATCATTTTGTGGCTCGACGTACTTGTTCCCCTCATGTCAAACTATTCAACGATGAAAAGAAGAAGGTCGGGCGGAGGGTTGAAACTTGGCGCGAACTACATCATTTTCAAAAGACTATTTACAGAGCGTTCGGGCGTTTTTCTTCTTCTTTATCGAAGAGGGGCCTTTAGACACCGCTAACTGAATACAAACAAGTTTCTTGAGTGGATAAGCCCTTTGGCACAATAGCGATCGATCAACTCGACCAGTATTTGATATTCCCTGCCGTGACATGTTAACCAAAATGGTTTTGTATTGAAAACGAATCGGATCGACGAGAAAGAACTATTGTAGTGTCAATAAGATGAATTCTAAATTTTATCAACCTGTTTTCTCATTAGTGCACCGGTTATTGATCGTACTTTGGAGCAAGGGTGGAACATCGAAGCAAAAACGTCGATGTTCAACAACGATGTCAACATCGACCTCATAACACCGATGGTGCCAAACATCGTTACTTCCAACATCGATACTATCAGTCCCCTACAGCGATGTTAACATCGATATTTAGATTTCTATTTATGCACCCTTTGCGCAATTTTTCGAATAGAATAAAGCCATTTGACAAAACCGTGGGGAATTTGAGTTTTTTTTTTAATTTTAAATTTAACATAAAAGGTAAAAATAAAAGTCAAACAATGATTTAAGGTAGAATGGTAGAGAGGACCCCAAGGCCCTAATTCTCTCAGGTGGATAAATAAAAACTCTGCAAATTCTTGACACAACGGTTTATTATCTTCCTTGTGCAGATCACCCTTCTGTCTATACCAGACTGTATTGCAAATCGGCACCATACCATATTCTCACCGTACTCATACCATACCATACGAATTTCTTTCCTATCATACCATACTGTATTATACCAATTCATACATACAATAATATACCATACCATACTCATATCATGTCATACAAACCGAGTGAATAATGAAATGTCATCCATTTCAGACCTATATTTAAAATTTCAAGTATCTAGCTCATCATCAACATTTAATTTGTTTAAACAAATAGGTATTATTTAAACAATTTTACAGACAAGAAACCGAGTGAATATTGCATTGTGATCCAGTTCTGACCTATTTTTAAAATTTCAAGTCAATAGCTCATCATCAAAATTTAATTTGTATTATTACAAAAAGGAATTATTTAAACAATTTTACAGATGAGAAACCGAGTAAATATTGCAATGTGGTCTATCCCCGACTCACGGTTAAAATTTCTAGACTGTAGTTTACCGGGAAGATGAAAAAAGGTAGTTTTATTCTGGGCGTCTGGTGGTTGGGTCACATAACGGCCGTTTTCGGTGCGAATGTTTAGTGTTTTTCCTAAACCTTTGCGCGCTCACTGTGAACGAACAGCTGGTCGCACAAAAATCCAATTGGTCTTAAAAGATTCGTAATTTTTCAGGTCATTCAAAAGTGAACTAAACATTACACGGTTCAGTTAAATATTTGGAGATATGACATTGTCGAAATTTTAAATTTCGTTTTGAACCCCTTCCCCTTGACCTAGGGTTATGAAAAGTTTCGAGGATCATTGTGGGGCTGGTCCAAACCCAGAAACCAAATTTCGTAATTTTAGCTCAACGCTAACTGGGCATAACGGCGTGGACGGCGGACGGCGGACGGGGGACGGCGTACGGCGTACGGTGTACGGCGTACGGCGTACGGCGGACGGACGGATTTTTTTTTATTCGATTTTCTGAATCTACGTGTCTTGAAACGTAAACCAACAAATTTTGAGGGGGGGTTAAAAATTTTTTTTCTTTGGGCGATTCCAATGGTTCATTATCGAAGATAATAAACCAAAAGCTATCAATCAATTAATTGCAAGTACATTATATACAGAACAGTGGTCTGTATAGAAGGGTAATTTGTACGGCAAATAAATACCCTCGTGGGATAATTCGCACAGTTTTACAATCCATTCATATCCAGGAATATCGAGTTAGAATGTGGATTGATGGGGATTGGTTCTGGGCCGGCGCACACAGCAACAGACGTATGCAGACGGACGGAGGAAAATTCCGTCTCCAGGTTACCGTCTGTCTGCATACGTCTGCATTAGATTCGCTCCGAAGGCGATTTTCTGAACGTCTGTATGCCTACGTTTCATATCGCGCATGCGCTAACTCGGTTTATTGAAAGCCCCGCAAGGGGCGGTAAGGTTTGTTTACCAATCTGGGGAAGCATCTGCCCGCTTTTATGTGGGTTACACGTGCGTTGTGTTGTCTTTAGTTTATTACTAGGTAATTTTGTTTGAATTCACATGGAACAACTAATTGAAGCAGTGAGAATTCACCGTGTCCTTTGGGATACACGTTTACCCGAATACCGTGACTTAAATGCCAGAGAAAAGGCTTGGAGCGCGATTGCAACCGGCTTGAAAAAAGAAAGTAAGTTACTGTTACATATGGTAGTTCTTCATTTCAATCCAATATTTGCATGAATAACATAAAGAGTAGAAATAAGTTATGTGAAACAGAAGTCTTTGACACTAGCACTGAGGATTGAACTGGTGCATCATCGCTAAAAGTAACATAGGTAGTATATGTCATTAGCCATGATTTTTAAACACTCCCCCATTGCCAAAGTACATGTCTTCTTCAACAAACTGAAACACTTCATCGAATTGTTCTTTGCACAATCTGAAATAACCTCTAAACTTTTCATCGTCTTCCATTAAATCTTGCATAAGGTGATGGTATTCACCATGAAGTTCAAGTTTTTGGTTTATTATCTTCGATAACGAACCATTGGAATCGCCCAAAGAAAAAAAATGTTTAACCCCCCCTCAAAATTTGTTGGCTTACGTTTCAAGATACGTAGATTCAGAAAATCGAATTAAAAAAAATCCGTCCGTCCGCCGTACGCCGTCCACCCCGTTTTGCCCAGTTAGCGTTGAGCTAAAATTGCGAAATTTAGTTTCCGGGTTCGGACCAGCCTAACAATGATCCATGCAACTTTTCATAACCCTATCTCAATGGGAAGGGGTTCAACACGAACATTAAGATTTCGACAATGTCATATGTCGAAAAATATAACTGAACGGTGTAATTTTCAGTTCATTTTTGAATGACCTGAAAAATTACGAATTTTGTAAGACCAATTGGATTTTTGTACGACCAGCGGTTCGTCCACAGTGAGCGCGCAAAGGTTTAGGAGAAACACTAAACATCGCGTCTAACTAAACGTTTTTCATCTTCCCGGTAAACTACTGACTGGAAATTTTAACCGTGAGTCGGGGAGTGACCACATTGCAATATTCACTCGGTTTCTTGTCTGTAAAATTGTTTTAATAATACCTATTTGTTTAAACAAATTAAATTTTGATGATGAGCTAGACACTTGAAATTTTAAATATAGGTCAGAACTGGATGACATTGCAATATTCACTCGGTTCGTATGACATGGTATGAGTATGGTATGGTATATTATTGTTTGGTATGATTTGGTATAATAGGAAAGAAATTCGTATGGTATGGTATAATTACGGTGAGAATATGGTATGTTGCCGATTTGCAACACAGTCTGGTACAGACAGAAGGTTGACAATAAACTGTTGTGTCGAGAATTTGCAGAGTTTTATTAATGGGGTGAACCCAATGTGACGTGTTAGATAAGGAGTATAACAGTAACAAATCGTCTTGATTGATTGATTGAAGAATCATCGTCTTCTAGCCACGGAATATTTTTTGAGAAGTTCGCGTCAAACCACACAACATTATTTGACGCCATCTCACTGAAGACTAGCAGCGGACGATCCCCCATCCGTCTGCGGTTATGTACGTTGACCGAAACGTCCGTCCGCAAGCATACGTCCGTCTTCATACGGCAGTCTATTGATGTGTGCGCCGGCCTACTACCTACTACCAAATTCACAAGGATATTATCACCAATCGGTAGTTTAATGTTGTTTTGACACTGAAAACGAATATTTACAATTTTCTCTCGTTCACCAACTTCGATATTTCCGTGGTCCATGAGTGGTATCGTAGTTATCAACGTTGACACGCACCAATCGTCGGGACACATCCATGACCTCGTCTTTGGTACGTCATTCATCGACCAAATGATCCTCCATTCGTGTGGATTATTCGGAGTTTCATCACATACTTGTAGATAAAACCAAAACGGAGTGACATATCGCTCAGAAGGTCCTCCTGGAGGTCTTCACTGTTGGAGTTCCTGCTACTAGATGAACTAGAAGGACTCGAAAAGGGGGAGATAAGCGATGACAATAGAAAGGGTTCTGGTGATGAAACTCGCCCCGTTGCGCCACCTAATGTAAGCTTCTATAACAAAAGAGAGCAAATAAACTAGCTCGCCGCCCGAGGCCACAATATGTTCGCTCGGTCTCTTCTTGGGAAACAGTTCGAACACAAAAGTCTTCGCGCCGATGAAATCTGAATACGACCAGACCGCGCCAAGCGTCCAATTCCTCCTCCAACTCCTGCAGTCGAGCATCTTACGTTGCACGCGTATTTTCTCATGTTGCATGTGCAAATTTGAGGATTAATATTTTTTTCCCGCAAAAACTCACGTATATCTGCTACGCAAACGCGAAAAGCGACTCCGAAGCGCTTACAACCAGTGCGTTGCAACGGAAGTTTATCTTCGCCATTTTTCATCGTGCAAAAATCGTTCACCACATTTTGGAAAGATCTTGATTTATGTAAAAAATGTACACGTCTCCAGCTGTTAATTTCCCCCTCCATACATCCCTGGGGTTACATTTCTCCACTCATGTTCTTTGTGGTTCATCTGCTCTACTCTGATAACGGGATGAGATATCGCAATTCTGACTTCACCATCGTGTTCAGCGATGAGAAAATCTATAAATACTTTTTCCCCATTTTACTGTTATCGTAATTCCAGACGATAACTCTCGATAGAATTCAGATAAAAAGTTTAAATTTGTACGAAAATTCTGTCTTGGCAATCGAAAGGTTAAGTTTGTATTTGGGCAGAATCGGGCCACTCTAAGGGGTTTTTAGGTTTTCATAACCCTCGGTCAAGGGGAAGGGTTTTTTGAACACGGGGGTACTCCCCCCCCATCTACCACCGAAGGGGGGAGGGGGGGAGGTTGATTTTACGATTATAATCTATGGGCTCAAATAAAAGCTGTTGACGAGGGGATTTTAAAAATTATTGTTTTTGAACCCTGGGTTCATTAATAATAATTATTATTAATTTACACTACCTACTTCATAATAATTACCGATAATTCACAATCAACCATTTAGTGATCTACTCCAAAGGGTGGTATGTACGAAGAAGGTAATATACCGTTGTGTCAAGAATTACAGAGTTTTTTTTAGGTTTTAAGGGTTTTGCTGTTCCTGTCGGGCCATTAATGCATCCGGTCGTACCTACACCGAAGAAAGTTAGCAGACACCACAAAGTGCTGGTACTGCATCGCACCAAACGTCGATGCTGAGTAGACGTTGTTCCACTGAGTCAATTGGACAAGAGACAGAAGGAAATCCTGGAAGAAGAGGAGGGTGAAATCACACTTGCTAACGTGCTTAGGAAGATGATCTCCAACCAGCGATCATGGGAGCGGATTGTGTCCAACATAGTCTGAATCCTCAAGAGCTGGACGAAAAAAAGCTGGACGACCCGTTCCTCAGGTGAAAACAAACTGAAGACCGCGAGAAGACAACACAAGGGCGCGTGACATCGCCCAGTGATCGACCCCACTCTAAAGTAACGTTGAATAAGTGATTGCGGAGTGGATTAGGTCGAGAGGATAGGGGTTAGTGGGTTTTTACTGAGTGAAACCTCACGCGGCTGCGGAGTACTTTCCCTCCAAAGCGTAAGTCTTCCTTCAAGATTTTCCCAGTGTTAACCTCAAACAAACAAAATTACCCATAAATTCCAAAAACTCAACAGGCTGACTCGTGACACCTCATCTTAATTATATTGTAACGCTGAACACGGTGATGAAGTCAGAATCGCTATTTGTAATTCCGTTCTGAAACTGGAGCACTTTGAAGATGAAGGAACCTGGTTGTTACTTGAAATGCTTACCACGTTTCTTCTGCTCTAATCTGATAACGGAATGAGATATCGCCATTCTGACTCCATCATCGTGTTCAGCGTTGAAAAGTCAATAAACTGAGTTGTTACTCAGCAACAAAAAAAAGATACAAAATTAAATTTTGTATATTTATTTGTTATTTTGTTATAAAACCAATAAAATTGAGACATTTCACATAAAACCAGTTATTTCTTCAAAAATTCGCTCTTGTAGCCATGCTGCATTACGGAGGATTTTTTTTTTAATTATCTATTATTTGTAATCTAAAAATTTAAATAAGAAGTCATTTTATTTCCTAGCCATCGAGTTCCTTGTTCTGAGATACTTTTCGTATCTACGGAAAGAAGGTAAATTCTATTGTTTGTTATTATTGACGAAAGAAAGTCAAATTGAAAACGTCAATTCTATTTTACATAATTCATCACCTAGTCATTTAGTAGATAGCGAATTCCAGTGCTTAAAATTTTAGCGCGATACTTAGTTGTTTAGTATACTTATACTCGTAGTTCAATTTAGGAAGATTGAAGTATAGTAAGTTGATGTTAAAAACAAACGATTTTGATGAAGTTTGATCGATTCCGACAAATTTTAAAGACAAATTTCTCACTAGTTTCTCAAGAAAACTAGTGAACTACCATGAACTTACCTAAAATTTGGATTTTTTACTATTAAGATTTTCGCTATCAACCCCTCAATTCATCAAGTGGATAAGGGGAAGCTTCTAACGTCATTTAACCAATTGATGATGCAAATGAGGCAAATATGACGTGTGGCTTGAGGAGAAATATGATTGAGTCAACCTTAGCTCGATATCAAGAGAACGTAATGGATCAAAGGAGACAACAACATCTGAACATTTCTTCGCAACTGTGTGGTATCTTCTGTACAGATCACACTTGGTGAGTTACTTCTGAAGAATAAAACTCGTGTCTTTCTTCTAACACAAACAGTGCGATCACAACATACGTATCCGTCAGGTACGAAGAATTTCAACAATTCAAACTGATAATATTGTGGAATTTATGTAGAAGCCCAATCCTAAGCAGAAATATGGGGAAATAGAAGCCCAATCCTTACTGAAATATGGGGAAATAGGGGATTTTCCACTTTTGATAGTTTAACAGTTTATTATCTCAGCTACGAGGTACTCCCTGTCAATTACGGCGTGTACATAGCATCGATGTATATACATATGTATATACATATGTATATACATCGATGCTATGTACACGGTACATATGTATATACATATGTATATACATCGATGGTACATAGTTGACCTATAACGGCGGTAGGAGGTGATATACCGTTCTCTTCTTGGATTTAGATTTCTTGGTATTTGGTTTACCAGTAGTAACTGTGAATGTTACTTCGAGTGTGTAACGAGAAAAAGGTGATATACCTAGTAACGAGAACAGTGTAGTGCTGCTAGTCGATTGATTCTTCAAAAAATACGGGATTGACGAAAAATAACCATCCACGTTCCACGTGCCAAATGGACAAAAAAAGTAATATCAGCTCAATGAGCTATATTGAGTTTGTGGGAAACCTCAGGTTTGTAGCCACTCCTCTGAATCCTGGTGGCCATCCTGCTCAAGACTTGGAGAATCTTCCTAACGACACTTCAAAAAACAGTATAACAGCCGTAAATTCTGCCGTGTTTCGTCGAATGAAGGTTGGTATTCACAATCTTCTCTTAAAAACAACGAAAATCCCTCAATTTCGTGGACCTAAATCGTCATCCAGCGATCAAATGCTTCCGCCCAACTTCATAAGATGAAGAAGAAAGTATTGAAGAGAACACGAGTCATTTGATGTACTTATGTGGGTTGAACCAATTATAGTTCAATTTTTCGACAAGAATTGGATACTATACTCTCAATAATATTCACCCGTTTTGAAAAAATACTCAAGTCCTCATAGAAAGCAATTAGGAGTTTTAAATCGTGTTTTGGACGTTTCATCCTACTGTGCACGAGATCTATTGGAACACATGTCGACCCCCATTTCGTAATACGAATGAAATTGAAACGGCGTTGAAAATCTGGAAAAACAAGTGAATGAACAACGTCTTTTCAACATTCTAGACGTGGCAGTATGATTTCCAGAGGAAGCGTGAGGCAAACACACTTATCAGAGGTAACTTCAGATCTGACGAACCATCAACACATCCAAAATGTCAATACTGTTACCACGGAAAATCATTGAAAAGACGTCATCTGATTTGAAGATCCTTTCGGAACCAGAAAAAAAGGCCAATAACAGGATGCGAATCTAGATCACCTTTTCACTACGCCGGCAAAATGGCCTAATGAGGTCGCTCTCGTCAAACCAGCCAACAGGCAGCACTTGACTGTATTTGTTTGGCCTCGTGGATCCCTCCAACGTTGAGACCCTCCGATTATGAATGTGTGAAAAGAAGGGCAGGGGTTTGAAGGGCAGGCGGAAATCGGTGAAAAGGGCTGTAGGGTGTTGAGAGATTGTGAATGACGAGCGATAATTGCATTCTCTCTCCTGACAATGACGGAAGAGGGGTGTGACGTCACAAAACCTAATTCTCACCTTCTCAGTGCAATTGTTGCAACCCTTCTTGTGAACAGTCATCCAAACTCACCCTTCGAGTTCCTTCGAGTCGGATTCTTTTTTTTTTCTTTTTCTTTTTTTCCTTTTTCTTTACCCTCACTGATCCCGACTTTGACGAGAGTGTGAGACTGGAAAATGGTTTGAAGCAGATACACGTAGAGATTAGAGATGTGAGCGCTTCTGAGTGAACTAAAGAAAATTAGCTACAATAATTCAAGAGCAGTGTTTTCCAAGCTGGTCAAAGGCATCTTCAAAACCGTGAAAGAGCCCATCAAACTCGACTGCAACCTTAAAAAAAATTATACGATTTTGAGGCACGGTTTCCATGCACAAATCAAAAGCTTCGTAGACATTTCAGATTTCTAGTTGTATTGTTAAGACATGTATTGTTGTATTGTTTATTATCTTCTTTGTACAGATAATCCTTCTGTTCAGATCACTAAATGATGGATTAATTATTATTATCATTTATCATAAACGGAAATTCGCTAAAACGCTGTAGAATATTGTTGTGAGTCACGTAACTGTACAAAATAGCTCTGAAGTGATGAGCGAAAATATAATTCTAATAGGTGATCAGATCGTCATATCCGAGTGGAAGGGGGTTTAGTGGGGAGCAGTAAGTAGGTTACCAGCTAAGTGATGGTCGTGGTTTGTATGGCTCATCGTAGCTACTTGTCGAAACTAAGTGGTGGTGAACCGTACTCATCTATCATCAGCAGAGACGAGTAAATGACATAAATGTTGAATGACATACTAAAATGACATAAAACGGCAATTTTTCGATTAAATGACATAAATACCCAAAATTCCGAATAAATGACATAAATCGGACGTTTTCGGGCATTCCCCCCCCTTCCCCCTCCCACCGAACCTTAGATATACAGTTTGTTCATATTTGCGCTCTCTCTAGGTCATCGTCCTCAAAGTCCGTTACGAGGAAGACAGCTGTCTAAGAATAAGAACCCCATCGATGAGGGGTTTTAACGGATTAAAATGGCCCAAGACTGGGACGCCTTCCTCTGGATTAGAATGCCCTTAGTGCAAGAGGATATAATCGTAATGGTACTGGTACGGAATCGTAAGGTCGCCTAATTCAAGTGACCATCGTTGAAAAAACCAATGCATCGTCAATTGTGCAGTGTGTGCAGGAAGGATTGCGAATCTTGTGGGAAGGTGCAGCTGGAACATCGAACGAGTTGGTACTTCTTTTAACGGACAGCGCAGCCTACATGCTGAAAGCCGGAGATCACCTGAAAGCACTATATCCAAAGCTCCTTCACCTGACATGCTTGAGCCACGGGCTACATCGGGTGGCAGAGACAGTACGGGACGATTACAAGAATGTCAACAAATTGATATTATCGGTTAAGAAGGTGTTTTTAAAGGCACCTACTAGAGTGGATCTGTTTCGCAGTACTATGAAAGAAGTAACACTCTCTCCCGAACCCGTCATCACTCGATGGGGCCTATGGCTTACTACTGTCAACTACTATGCAAAAAACTTGAAAGGTATTCGTGAGGTTTTTACAGTGCTTGATTCCGAAGATGCTCAATCTAAGCTCGGGCTAAGGAAGCGTTGGCGGCTTCTGAATGGAGACCCAACTACACTACATTGACAGCAATTTTGGGGCACTGCCAGACAAGATTGAATTGCTCCAGCGGCAGAACACGCTCCTCATCGAAGCAGTGGAAACCGTTGAAGGGTTCTGCAAGGAGAAGTGGGCTGGACAGATGGGGAAGAAGGCAAAGGACAAGCTTGAGGCTGTACTCAAACGTAATCCAGCTTGGGAGGACATCCGTGCAATAGCAGCGAGGCTGAGAAGAAGGTGAAGAAGAAGGAACGTTACCTGAAGGATGGACGGCAAAAGATGTTCTGCTTATGAAATATGCTCCTGCATCCTCTGCTGATGTTGAGAGATCATTGTCAAAATTTAAAATGCTTTTCAGTGAAAAGAGAACTAATTTTACTGTTGAAAACCTAGAATCCCATATGATTTTATATTTTAATAATTATATAAACTTGTAAATACGTAGGTAGTTCTTATGATTCTAGAATGATTTTCCTTGTAAATTTTGTAAATTGTTCATAACATTATTATTGAAATAAATCGGAATTATGCCTACAGAACATGTTTGTAAGTTTTCCTTCCTTTGTTCCAGGTTTTACAATGATTTAGAACTTACTAGGATATCCAAAACTTGAAAAATAAATTATATGAAATGATTTATAAATGTCATAAAATGGCCATTTTGGTAGGATAAGTGACATGAACCACTAAAATAAATGACATGGAATAAATGACATCAGTCGCAATAATAATGACAAATGTTACTCGACTCTGATCATCGGATTCCTGATTCCTCTCGAAAAAAATGACATCACGCGGGCGACTACCCGAAAACCTCCTCAACAATGGGCCGGAAAGAGGGAAAAAGGATTCCCGCACCTTTGTGAGCGCTCATTAGAATAATGGCTGAGGAAGACGTGAGGGAGCTATTGAGAAATGACCTTTCTGATAGCAAACCTGGTTCCTTAAATTATCGTCTAATTGTTTTAAAGGCAAGTCCCTAACCGCTTTTACATTCCTACTCGGTGGATGGAGCGGAGATGCCGCTATCTAGATGGTATTTCTCTCTTCGTGCCCCTTAATAGCTCTCCACTAATTTTTGACCCTACATTCCGTCTTCCCATGTTTCCCTCCACTGGGAATAAATTTCTTCTTCCCAACACACCTCTTATAAAAGCGTTTCCGTTATTATTGTCAGACATTTTTAGTCCGAAAACGTTTCAAGATGAGAGTGCGAGATGTCAGATTCTCGCCGATCGTTTATCGACAGTTATGGATCACCTTGGACGCAAATAGGTCGCATGAAGGAAAAGTTCTGATTAACTAGATAATTGTTGAACAGAATCTGCAATTCAGCAAGGCTGTACCTAATTAGTTCGTGGAGCTATATTATATTACCTACTCATAATTTCATCTCGTTCAGGAGAATAATACTCAGAGAATATTACGAGTAATATCACCATCAAAGGTTGTTCTCGAAGAATATAAATAATCGATATTGGGGGCAGGTTGTAGTTTGAGGTTACAGGTTTGTAGTGCTGAAGAATGATGCAACGGACGTTGTGGTAAAGTGGGGTAACTGATTTCTGTTAGCGGGAGGGCGGCTCTTCACCTGTTCGCTCGAGTCGACCTTAATTTCGCAAACAAATCATCTGTGAGAGGTAGCTCATGTTAGGCCACTCCCATAGAAAGCCCGATCACACCGTTGCTGCCTCCTCTCTCCCATAAGAGGCTCAAATGACCTGTAACTGATTCTTGAAGGTAAAATCGAATCCCTTATCCGTCAATAGCCGTTCAATTATACCATAATGTCTTTTAATAATAATTCACTGCAGTCAGAGTAGGTAACTGAACACTCAGTACCCAGTATCGACACTCACTACCTCGATGTTTCTATGATTTGTATCATCATGATTAAGTGAATTATTTGTATAATGGTTTATTTCTGGTTTAGATAATTCAATAATTGAATAATTCAACAATTATTGTTTAGTTGCTTGGCACATCCCTTGCGGGCGCTACGAGCCGTTTGACTATTACCTCGCAACAATGCTATTTCTTACCAGTGTTTGTCGTAATAATTTATTTATTTATTTTTAAATGAAATATATCACTTTATTATTTTTACAATATTACAGTTTTTTAAGTTTTGTATACAGTAGACTTAATCTAATTGACTTGGTACGTGTTTTAAGGTACATCCCAGTGACTGCCCTTATCCAGAGAACGTTTTAAACGTTAAATTATTGTGTATTGCACTTTGACTTTATAATAAATTGTCTTGGGGTAACTTTCGTTTCAAGCGGCGCGCCGCGGCGTTTTGTTGGATGTGGAGGCAGATTGATTGAAATAGCTTCTATCAGTGGGTTGCTATGATCTAACATGCTGTCATGGATTTTTGCGTATTGCTCTCTGATCAAAGTTACCACCATAGGGATGTCGAGGTCTTGATGGATCGTACTGTTTCGGATGTACCATTCTGCTCCTGTTATGAGACGGAGTACACGATTTTGCGTAACTTGGGTCTTATTAATGTGGGTTTTTGCAGCTGATCCCCATACTTCGTAAGCGTAAAGCCATATCGGTCTGATTAGTGTGAGGTATAGAAGTCTTTTTGTGACTAGTGGGAGTTCTGACCGTTTATCCAGCAAGTGCTTCAGGTGCCTGATTCTGCCCCGTATTTTCCCAACCAGGTATTTGATATGGACCTCCATAATAATTTATGTAAAACGGAAATAAGGAACTTTTAAACTCAATCCGTCATCTGATAATGAGGGTATTCCACCTACTTTTTTGTTCGAAATGATTTCAGAAAGTTGTTATATATCATAATATAATATGACATATTATCATATTATGAGAGTTATCCGACGATCGTAGACAGCGAAAACATACCATGACACCGATATGGGGGATCCATAATCACATCCACCCCATTGTCTTGGCTTACTTTCACCAATGTGTCCCCTAGTTTGACTACTGGTGAACATCTTATTTTGATGACTATCTCTTTACCTACCAGCATTACAAAATGGGATTCTCGAAAGACTGCAAACGAATCTGGTGTCTTGGTGCCCAAAGAGGAAATCTGTCGTTGGAACCACGTCGTGATTCAACACCACTTGTGTAGTTGAGTCCAGTATCTGTAGTACCTCGTATAACGTAGCGTGGTTGCCACTAAATTGTGATTCACGACCTTCCTTTGGCTATATAATTATGAAGAGCAAATTGCGTCTTTATTATACGGTACAGGTTGCCGACAAAGATTGGACGCGATAACTTGAGGTCAACTTGTGAACTTCCGCCGTCGCAAGAATTACAGATTTGGTCATTAGTCGGTAAATGCGCCCAACTCCATTCAATTGCGGTCGCTGAAACGTATCCTGGCTGGGATCCAGACAATGACTACAAACCAAAGGTCTTACTCGTACAGTAGATTGAAAAACAATCCTTTTGGCCCATTCTCAATTGCGCTTATATTCGTTCAATGTTCACGTTTGTGAACGCACCCGAGTAGCATTGTCGTCCCGAATAATCTACAACCTTTTGCAAACTGATTAAACTACTAGGTACCATCCAAATAACTAGGTATCGTTCTAACTTTATTAGACAATTACAAACATGACCAAGTTATTTAATGGCTATATTAAAAAAGATCAATAGCCGGATGGGAGGTAGTAGGTTCGCTGCCTTACTCCGAAACCCGAACTTCTGGATCAGTTTTCTCCAAACGATGTTTAGAAATGTCGATGGTCACAGAATCACCCCGAATAAACTCGGCATACCAAGCATAATCAACTCAAACTATGCACAGCCAGAGAAAACTTGATTTACCGCTCTCGTAAAATATAAAACGTAAGTTCTGGACCCTTTAAAAGGTTGTTTCTTATTGAATGACCGAGTAAGTATCTTTTTGGTATTTGACGAAGTATGTATTCTGATCTTAGGCTCGCATCTAGAGCACATATCACTATGTTATACAACAAATGTAATCACGTCAGTTTCAGAATGAGTGTAGTCCTACACTATGAGACTTGTGATGGGATTTCAGAATGAGTGTAGTCCTACACTATCAGACTTGTGATGGGATTGTGATGGGATTTTCCAGGAGAGTGATGGTTGTGTTGGTATGATTGGGTTAACAGATGGGTATCATCTTCAAATCAATAGGATACGCCGCGGACTGGGAAAACGTCACCCTTGAAACGCTCGACGATGTACTAGGACCTGAATGAACGATCCAAAAACGACAATGACCGAATTATCAACTCCGAACATAACACACATGCGAAAGATCGTCAGACAACCATACTTCGGACTAGTGGTAAATACACATTAGGGAAGAGTGATTGTGCCTCAGAGAATGCCATCTCAAATGGAATCTCTACACAAAGGGTAGAAAAATTGGATAATACGACACTTGATTCTTCCGTCGTGAAAAACAAGGGAGTTAATCCATAATTTATATTGGAATGCCATGTAAATTGAGGTACAGAGATCACAACCGCAGCTACCACCGAAGAAAAACAGAACGCGATGAATAAAATTTAAACACTCAAACCGACATAACACATAAAATACCTACCACATAAAATCATAACAATTACCTAAACAATAACATACCTACATCATATAAAATCACTAAAAACGATAAACGAAACGGCATTAGATTTTATTTATAATGTGGAGAAACATACAGATACAAACGTAGAACAGAAGATTGTGGTAATACCTGAAATGAGTTTAGGAAAATGTCGTTTCTTTTATTGAAATTGATACACTAAAAGAAGACAGCTCTGTTACTGTATATTACCAACTGTTGTAGCAGATCAATTGATTAATACAATAGGAGTTTACAAATAAGAACAATTTTTTTTTTCAACTGAATGTCATTTGAAGTAGTCACTTTTCCTTCAAGACTTTCATGAAGATGCTAATCTGCTAATCCGCAGGGAGAATGGCCTCACTTAGAATTCTGGCGTCACAAAATTATCGATTTCTCTCCGCCGAGTTTCAAAGAAGTAATGTGGGGGATTGATCATCATCCCGTTCTAAGTCTTCCCCTCTGTGGATAGGAGCCCAGAAAAAGAATAATAAATTGTTGCGGAGAGAAAGGGGGAGAGAAAGGGTATTACAAACCGCATTCAACATTAAACCACTTGTTGCCCCATAATATAACCCCCAATTTCTCTTTCTTTCTGAATTAATCATTAGGACTCGTATTATTTTTTTCTTTTTAAATCGAAAAATATTTTCTTCCCCACTTTTGAGGCTCAGAAAGGAAAAAGGATCTCTGGGTTTGACGTCGGAAGGATTCCTGACATCCATGAGAAGTTCTGCCAAATCAACGGAAGAATCAACGGAGTGTCACTTCCATTCCTGGCTTACGTATTCTCTCCTGAGGTTCACTTAAGAGAATCACAACTCAAGAACAACATAATTGGTACGCGTCGTCTCACAATTTGCATATTATTATAATTAAGAGTTCCGCGCGTTTGGCGCTTCTTAGTGCGACTTCATTATACGAGTCGGAAGATGGCAGAAACTCAGGCGGGGTTTTGCATGATAATTTCCACTTTTCTACGAACACGAAGGGCAATATCGCGTCGCCGAGGAATCTTACTGCTGAGCAGTACCTGCCCCAGCAACATGAAGAAGGAATGTAATGATTTGGGGTTCTCCGAAGCACCACGAGCAACCGCATCAAGCACGCATCTTATTCTCATCTATACGCAGGCTGCATTCTAACCGCATCTCGAGTCTTTGAAGAAAGATAATATCTAGACTACATAGATATGTACTCTAGATGCGAGCCTAAGATCAGAATACATACTTCGTCAAATACCAAAAAGATACTCACTCGGTCATTCAATAAGAAACGACCTTTTAAAGGGTCCAGAACTTAGGTTTCATATTATACGAGAGCGGTAAATCAAGTTTTCTCTGGCTGTGCATGATTTGAGTTGATTATGCTTGGTATGCCGAGTTAATCTAAAGCCGATTAATCTAATAGTTATGTACAATATTTACAAAATTTACAATTTATGATCGAACGGGGAGCTTGTGACCTCAAGTCCGCCTCCTTCACCATCAAGACCCTCATTTTGGTTTTAAGTGGGTACTCAGGTTGTTTAGGAATTTGTTGTTATGGGTTGGCAGTTTAGTTGTGAAGTTAAACGCGGTATGGGTGCATCAATGAGTTCCTGGCACTCTTGATGGAAGCATCGGTGACTTTGATGTGGTTTCAGGCATGAGCCATCACGAGCAGAATAACCTCAGAAAGTTACCATTTGGATGCGGTCCGTATGCATCGACCACAGTCCCCAGAAGCAAGTCTACAATGCGAGATGTGTTGGAAAGCGTATAGCAAACTTTGCCGCCTGCTGAAACAGCCACTTGGGCGACTGTTTCTCACTGCGCATGCGTCACCTCTCGCAGTAGACTGCAGTTTAGGTGAATATCAACCTAAAATGTATTATGGCCCTAGAGTTACAAATTAAAACCATTTTCAGGTTGATTTCGGGAGATGTTTATTGCGTTGCTATCTCATTCTCGAGCATTACAGAAAAAAAAAAAATTTCTGCAATACTTAGTTAACTGCATACTTGAGAGAGTCCCTGGGCAACGGTTGTCATGTCTATTGAATATCGTGAATGACAAGAGGAAAACCAAAAACTTGTTTCAATTTCTCACGAATTCCCTCCTGCTGGAAGCCTTGAACGAATAGTGCCGTTCATTTCATTTAAAACAGTTTAATTATGGCGTCGCTTTTTGATTTCTTACATATCGCACCTCAAGAATAGGAGTGTGACAAGTCGAAAAATTCGACTTTCGAGTTGTACCACCCATTGGCAGACAGACCTTGACGAGCCCTACAAGAATATAATATATTCACCATCGTGTTCAGCATACTTATAAAAAAAAAAAAACCTTTATAATGAGGGGTCACTTTTCAGAATGTTTCATTTTGGGAATTTATAGTTAATTTTTTCCCCTAAATCTCCCCACAACCCCCCTTAGAGTGGCCCGATTCTGCCCATCTACGAAATTAGCCAACACGGATTTTTTTTTGCAAATTTGAACTTTATATCTCAATTCTATCGAGAGTTATCGTCCGGAGCGACACATACATAAATATAAATATCTAAATATATAATACTTGCCTGCATTGTTGTTGTTGATGCTGGAATAATGTTTTGCAAATTTGCTAGTTTGAAAGTGCAAAAAAGGGTAAAAAATCAGGGTAAATCATTGGAAATTAATATAAAAATTCAAAATAGTAATGTAACAACTGAAGACTTTTTCTCAATTCATCAAACAAAATTATCCAGAATGTTTTCAAATCGCTAGTTGTTGATGCCATCAACTTGATGGGGAAGGCGGCTGGACTTCCCTAGAAACAGTAGTGATAAGCCGCTTCCCTAGCTGGTTCCATGCGTCGTCCGAGAGTTTAGTTATCCTGATTTGGCTCTATATCATGAAACTTGTTTGGTAATACATGGCAACCCTAACTGAAAATCACTAATTCCATTTGTTGAAGAATGTACGTTCTACTATTATTTTCGTAATCAGAAGTTTGATTGTGGTTTAATGTTTATTTATTACGCAGAATTAGTGTAATTTGTATTTGAAAAAAAGGGACTCATTGTGATACATTAAAAGTCTACTAATAACCACTTCTAGTGCGTGCTCAATAATTTTATTAAGGATTTATTATTTTAAAGTTGATAATGCATTCGCCGATTTCGCCAATGCTATCGTTTCTAAGGAAAAACTGGCTGTCAACTTCGATACGCGATATCTGCCTCAATCAGAATCAAGTCACGCGTGATGTTATCCGGTCGCTCCTCAACCGTTCGTCCTCCACATTCGAACGTCTCTCGACTCTTTCCACCGATGACTTCGAAATCCAAGACCTGCTCTATCGGTCCACTTGGATTCACTCAGCTGTTTTGAAATCATTATAATGAGAGAGAGGCGAAAACATGTTGATGCTGTTTACATCAACATTCTTTAACCAGATGGCAATGAGTAAAGCCAATGTTACGACATGTATTTCAATAGATCTCATTACAATATGCTCACCTATACAACATAATAACACTGAAAACGGGTTTTTTTAAACTTGAAAAAACTGCAGTAGGTTGAGAGCCATTGAAATGTCGAGCTAACATTTGATGATTTTGCTCCCTATTGACTTGGATAGCTTACACGTTTATCATGGAAAGTCCATTATACCTGAGACTTTCTTTTGTGGAAACAAGTTGCTGATTGAGTGCTGTAAATATGTTGTAAGTATTGTGACTGGCGGACGAGTATTAGGTTAATTTGCAACTTACTCGGACTCAAAAATATTACTGCACCGTTATCGAAAAGGAACTGAATCAGCAATCTCATCAATGAATTGATAACTTCAGGTGTTTATTCTCAATAATGAACCATCGGAATCGACGTACATTCATTAAATCCTTTCCCTCAAAATCGGTAGATTTACGTTTCAATATAAGTAGAATCGGAATATCCGTCCAACCGCCGTCTGCCTTTTAAAAAATGGTATAAAATTATGTAATCTGCGATAAGGGCTCGGACCAGCCAGAGGATCACTGAAACTTTTCATAATCCTAGTTAATCAGGAAAGTGTACCTACGATTTAGGGTTTGCAATTTTCGCAAACCGTCATACCGCACACTGTCATTTCGCAACTTCAATACTCAATTTTAGATGAAACTTTGTAAATTCTGTACGAATTCGTAAACTGTTATTTTTCCAAGACTAATATCATTTAAGGGTTATAGACAGAGACTTCTAGGGTCGTTCTGATGCTGGCAACCGAAGAGCTGACGTATATTGAGTGAACAGGCTGTCGGAAGGAAGGAATCACGTAGTGGCAGACCCCTTGCACATGCTCCTCTTCATCCCCCAACCTATTAATTATTAAAGAGCATTGTTCCCTCCACACACCCCCTAATTTATATTTAAATCTTCATAGGGTCAACCTTTGTGTCCCCAGCCTCGTTCATTATTTACCATATTTGCTTTTTACTTGTCGTATGTCCCGACCGGAGATTTTCTAAGCCCACTCTTAAATGCAATTACTTTTTGAATGGTGGCCGACGTGGACCCGATTGTATTCTACTGGCTTCCATACAGACCTATTGTGATATAGATGTTCTTACCGATAATTACTTGGTTTCACTTCTGCAATATGAGGACTCGCAACTATATTAAACAGAAGAGTGTGAAAGAAGTAATTTTGGATTATTATTTTCAATACCCAACCATTAGATTGGACTTGAGAAGATTTTCCAAACCCAGTTTCAAACCGCCATATGAAATATCTTCTAAGGTCCATGTCTACCGAATGAAGGTAATTTCGAATATTCGTTGGTATAAATACGAATATATTATGAATCAATGAAATAATCCAATAGTTATTGATTGATCCTATGAATAAATTCGTCCAGATCATTAATTGGAGGAG
Source organism: Stenodema calcarata (assembly GCA_963920205.1). NCBI lineage: Eukaryota > Metazoa > Arthropoda > Insecta > Hemiptera > Miridae > Stenodema > Stenodema calcarata. The sequence continues at coordinate 23,537,340 of OY986057.1, read as the reverse complement.
AATGAAAAACTAGAAAGCCATCTTCTGGGTCCGCTTGAAGCAACTTCTACTACTTACCTATACTACCTATAATTCTTCTTCTACTCCTAGTAAGCACTTGAGAATTGGTCTTGAGTCCATTTTTAAAATATTGAATAAAATGAGTGTTAGTGAAATTATTGGTGCCGTCCAATCATTCGCTGTCACCTCCCAAATATTTGCCCCCATTTCGTCGTTTCATAACCAAACCTTCATAAATAACAAATGGTACAATTATTGACCACATGCACATTTTAAGTGGTCGGTAATTGGTAATTAGACGGGCGTGGGACTGGTCAGCTGTATGACGCTAGTTTACAACGTCCTATGTCCACGGGATATAGCTTCCTGGTATTTTGGGTAATCTTGCGAGATGGAAGAAAGAAAAAGTGGGTTTTCAGGTCGTTCTCATGACCCAACGACGTCCTGAACTATCTCACCAGATGCGTTTCATCATAACCTTCGAGACGTAGGATGTTCATACAAAGGACGGCAGGAAAGTTTAAAAGCTTTTCAATTTTCAATATTAGATATTCCAATTTATTATATTTACTCAAAGCTTCTTAACCAATTTTCAGGAGCCTCGCCGTTGTACTTATTCTAAAAATCGATTTCCGGTTCCTAATAAAGGACTCTTTATCGTTATTGGTGAAGGCAAAGGCTCGTATAACTGGAGTTGGAATGTGAAACTCAAGTAGAATCGAGTGTTTTTTTTTTTTAAGTTTTAAGTTTATTTTGCCTTAAATCACAACAACAATAAAACAAAATAAATGAAGTATTTGATACTTCATATACAAACAAAAATATTACTCTTTTCTATGAGAACAAAATAAAGTGGCAATTACTGATCTCCAAAATTTAAAAAAATTGTCTGGAGAAAATTGAAACATGAAAAGAATAATTTGAAAATTTTCAAAAAAAATAATTATGTAAAAAAAAGGTACAAAATGAAAAACGGAATTGAAAAATCAATAAGAAAAAAAGTACTACTTCTCTAATAATTATTTGTATATAAAATTAATAAATAAACCGCAAAACGGAAATGAACATATCATTTTTGTATAAACTTTTAAAATGAACAATTAAACTGTTTTTAAATTTATTAAAACTACAGCTTAATTTAATATGAGGAGGCAATTCAATATACAGTCTAGGGCCTAAAAAGGAAAATTGACGCTTAAAAAAACCACATCTAGGGTGAGGGACTGGTATCATCAAAATTGAATTTGATCTTGTGATACCTTGAAGGGGGTGAACGTCGGGAAGATATCATATGATGCTTGTGGAAATACTTTAGCAGTTCAACTACATAAGTTAGCCTAGGGGGGAGAATGTCAAGTTGGGAAAACAAAGGCTTACTGGGGCTTAAATATCCGGTTTTAAAAATTAGACGTAATACTGATTTAGTTGCCACCTCAACCTCTCTAAATGAACCTTCATAGGCGCCACCCCAGACAGGAAGACAATAGGTCAAGACAGGATAAATGAATGCGTGGAAAGTAGACTTAATAACGGATAGAGGTAGACATTTACTAAGAAAAGAAAAAATGAAAGTCGATCTTCTAATCGAATTACTAACTCGATGAATATGTTGTTTCCACTTCAAAAATAAATGTATAGTAAAACAAGGGATACCTAGTTGATGAACCTAGTTAGTGAACTCTCATCTGAGGTAGTGTTCAATGGTCAATCGGATTGCGTCATTCATTCCACTCTCGCTGATGAAAAAATTGCCTGCTTGAGCGCGCACGAACGCTATCAGTTATATTTGTCGAACTAACTGAATCACTAAATGAAAACAAATGATGTGGTGGTTTCCGAATTTTACCTAATGGAAATAACACCTGTTGACATCAATAGCGGCAGTCGTTGCAGGACGCTGCGGCAGTATGCGGTCCGCTAATTAGCGATAGAAGGCTCGAAACAAGTAGATAATTTTAGAAGGCATGTGGGAAGAGACGGGTTTGCCCCTCCGCCGTGCAATTCGCTCATCCCGGCAGCCCCCCCCCCCCCCCCCCCACCGACCGCTCTTTGCTGCGAGTGCGAAGGGAGCGATACACTTGGGCTTATGTAATGGATCGCCACACTTCCACTGGACACCTGGTCAATTTCGAACAGCTAACCGACCACCAAACCTCGAGGCTCAGGTGTCCCAGATGACCGACAAGGCAACTCATATTATTCGTGAGAATTTTTTTCTCGGCAAATAGAGTCTGGTCCAGTAAAGTAGGTACGGGAAACTGACATTAGCCTAAAGGTGCACTGGACGCTAACATGGCAGGAACTTTGTTTTTTGAAATATTTCTGTTCACACCTGAATAAAAAGATTATATAATTTGTTCTCATCAAAGTTGGTTACAATGTTGCTTACATGTAAACAGTAACATGATCGAAAATCCAAGGAATGCTAAACGCTAATAACATTCTTGCCAGTAACGTATTAGAAGTAACGTTCTACCAAAATTTGCGATTTCATTTCAGTCCTATACACCAGCTGGTGAGTGGTTCGCAAAAAGTTGATGATTGGTGGATGTGTGGTTCAAATGACGTGGTGAGGTTCACAGATTTGGTTGTCAGGTCAGAATGTTGTTCCTGGCTACATCGCGTAGGATGAAATAATGCTGTTTCAGTGGTCCATTGTGGTAGACAATGGAGTGGCCCAAACACGAAACCACTAATAACCACTACGTACACATGCATCATCCAAAGCAACACCACTCATTGTAGCAGCTACTTGAATCGCACAGGAGAACTCGCAAGACTGAATGTCAGAGCTTGGGTAAAACATTGTGAGTAACGTCGTTCAAATAAACAGATAATTGGTAAAACATGTAAAAAGCGAAACATACTGAAAACAAGGGTGTCTGACGGTGTGTTGGCACCTTAGCTAACATGAAAAAAGCTAATAACTCTACTACTGACATGCTATTAGCAAATAGCGAACATTGGACAAATAACTTCTCAGATCATTTTTGTTGATGACATGTTATGTTAGTAGTTGGTGTGTAAGCTCCTTAAAGCACCTTACACATTTCATAACACATTCAACTCGATCGGTTTGGACCAGAAAAATCCAGAAAACCGAAATTGATTTTTTTCCATTTTTAGTATGTTAGAGATGTGGGAACACAGCAACTATGATAAAAATTATTCTTCCATGCATAGGAACGTAATTATAGGTGATTTAATTATGGACGCGGATTCGCGTCATGCCGGTGTTTTGGCTTGGGAAGGATGACGCGGATTCGCGTCACGTCGGGTTAATTGGAAAGTCTGTGGGTGGTTGGAAGTATGGTAAGCAAATTAGTCCACATTTGATCATTAAAAATATTTATTCCAGAAAGCACGAACAAGAAGTAAGAAATTTAGGTTTACATGTAATGAACATTATTAATGAAAATGGAATTCCCTAAAACATTCGAGGCACAAGGCTGGGTTATCTTCGCAGTCGGAACAATAAAATGTGGTCTAAACTGTGGGGAAGGGTACCCCAAAGAAGCTTCAAGATCTTCTATCATAGGATCTGGAAATACAAAAAAGGTTGCACCGTGACCATCTTGATTTTATTGTGACATAGGTATTACTTTTTTCACGAATTTCTCCATGACTATCTTTGAAAAAATCTAAATTTAGTTGAGTAAACCGGCAATTCCAAAGAAACTCTTTATTAGAGTGAGTTATAAGTTACAAGATGGCGAAGGAACAGCTTCATTGTTATTGCATGAGTTATTATTTTTCTCAGCAAAGCTCGAAATATCGATGACCTCAATTGTATCGTCCTCGACGTAGACTATATCTTCCTCATTATCCGAACACAAATCATCGAGAAGTGTTCGAATTTCTTCATCTGAATATATCTGCGATTTCAAAGGATTCAAGTAGGAATGCAGGATGAGGAGATTGAACAGAAAATACATTGGAGACATCGGAAGAGAAAACAAAATAATAGAATAACATGAAGGACTTACCTTTCTGGTTGGACTTAGGCTCATCGTTGTTGGTAGAAATGGCTCAATCACAATGATAAAAATTGCAAAGAAACAGTAAAAAAATACTTTGGGGTGAACAGGTGAGCTGAGGGAGCAGACTGACGTTCAAGGCACAGTAACTCGAAAACTTGTGGAGGGGGACTAAAAAACGAACTATGCCCTCTGAAAGCTTACAATCCAACAAAGGTTTCCTGAGAGTTAAGAGACTATCCGACCGTCCGGCTATTTTCAATGCCGCCTTTAAAACACACAGAACGACGACGCTGATCCGCGTCATGCCGGTGTTTTGGCTTGGCAAGGATGACGCGGATTCGCGTCACGTCGGGTTGAATGTGGACAAATAACTCTACTACTGACATGCTGAAAACATACTGAAAACAAGGGTGTCTGACGGTGTGTTGGCACCTTAGCTAATATGAAAAAAGCTAATAACTCTACTACTGACATGCTATTAGCAAATAGCGAACATTGGACAAATAACTTCTCAGATCATTTTTGTTGATGACATGTTATGTTAGTAGTTGGTGTGTAAGCTCCTTAAAGCACCTTACACATTTCATAAACTAATGAAAGGCCTAATATTCAAGATGGTGTTGTTTCTTAAAAGAACTACTCATGTACAGTATAACTATTGGATAATCGCCCAATAAAAAATGTGTAATCGCCCAATAAAAAAAAATTACCCCCCTTCAAAATTTGAGGGTTTACGTTTCAAGATACACGTGTAGATTCCAGAAATCGAATTTTAAACAATTCCGTCCGTCCGCCTACGGCGGCAATTTGCCCAGTTAGCGTTGAGATAAAATTACGCCATTTTCTTACGGGTTTTTACCAACCCCGCAATGATCCTTGAAAATTTCATAACTCGAAAAATTCAGATGGAACGCATTTTGTACGACCAGCCGTTCGTTCACAATGAGGGCTCAAAGTTTGAGCATATTAAAAGTCGTCAACATGGGGGTGAATCATGCGGCACCTGTCGGGTCTATGTTCATAATGGCCCAGCTGATTTGAATAACACGTGGTTTTCGGATATCGAGTTAATTGTTAATAAGAATAACAAATAATAATTTACACTACTTGTTTTTCAAATTCCCGATGAGCTCATTAATTCAGCTCAAAAATTCATTAATCAAATTAAATTTGGATGATGAACTAAAGTCTTGAAATTTTAAAAATAGGTCAATGATGGATGACAAGGCAATATTCATTCGGTTTCTTGTATGTAAAATTGTTTAAGCAATAGGTACCTATTTGTTTAAACTAAACTAAATTTGGATGATGAGCTAATGTCTTGACATTTTATACATGGGTTGAGGATGGATGACAATGCTATTTTCACTAGGTTTCTTTGTCTGTAAATTTGTTAAACAATAAGTATTTGTTTTATTAAATTTGGATGATGAGCTTGAGTTTCATCTATCATTTCGTGAATTAGATTTGTGTCTCAAATTGACTGTGTCTCGAATGGACTCTAATATCAATGACCATGTTTAGTGTAGGGTCATAGATTGTGATGATGAGGTGTCAGAGGTCGTGCGTCTGGAATACATCTGATGGAACATAGATAAGGTCCAAATATACTGGAGTGAGCGGGGAGGGGGAGAGAGAGATGATGGAAGATGGATTATAATTTTCCAGTTTATTCCATAGGTTTGTCATTTGAAAAGATAAGCGAGATGCGAGATTTACGGCCCGACGCCGATGGAGGCGATGATGCTTGGAAACCGACGCCTGATCTGACACTTTCTCTGATCAAGTTTTCGGTTCTAGCGGTGGCACGTCCACCCAACGACCCTCACATCCTTCTCTCAGGTGAAACAAAGAGTAATAGAGATAGTTGGAAGGCGCTACCGTTCAAGAGGCCGCCAGGGTCACGGTGGAGGTCGAGGGTCACGAGGGGAAGGTGGAGATTTATAGAACTGGAAACATCCAGAGCTGTAGCGGGGGAACAGGGGACCTGTCCTATCCCCATGCTAAGAAGATATTATCGAAAAGTCGGATACCTATCCGCTTGGAATAAGTCAGACCTTGTATCTCGGCATCTGTCTCCGTCTTCTGATTTTCTTATGACGCCGTCCGTGGGGGCAGGATATCTTCACTTTGTGATTTGAGGTAATACCGGCAACGATCGTAATTTGTTAGCAATGTTTAGCACTCGCTTCTTTGACGGGACAACATCAACATCCGGACTGAAAGAAGAGTGGAGCTAAACATCCAAAGTCATGTCGATGACCAAGCTTTATCAACCTGTCGTTATTTAGTTCTCACGTTTGGGATCCTCATTAACTAAGTTGCATTCGAGTTGTCCAATGCCTTTATAGGGGAGATAGTGGAGTAATGAAAGGCTAGAAATAAATAGCTACAGTTGAGCGATTTTTGATCTTGAACATCAGAGTTATATTCAGAAACTGAATCGGCTCCACAATTTTAGGGTTCACGATTGTTCCTGAATTTGCGCTCCACAGCTCCGGTCGTCTTATGTATCCAATATAAATTAAACCGACAAGGCACATTTGAAAACGTGGAATCTTCTGTAACTCCCGGGTAGTACTGTATGAATTCAATCGAAATCGCATAGGTACTTCCGTCCTCAAGTACGTCTAACCCTCACAAACGGGGAAGATCACACTACTTTGAACGTTGTCAACTAGTTTTGAAGGCACATTATCTGGTCATATTATCGTTGTGAGAAAGCTATTCACCTCATCTTGTCGGACTTTTACTAGTTTTTGAATAAAATACGTTATTGCAACTTTGCAGCTTTGAATGATTTTGAAATTATCAGAACACCATTTTTTGATATCATGTTGAGCCACAGGACTTGTATATATCAAACTCATGTATGGGGTCTTGAATTTATAGTAATATATGGTATAATCGGTGTACCATATAAAACTGAATACACACTTCTCACATTGTTGGAGCCAGTAGTTAGTGGACTGCTAAATTTGTCTCCAGCAACAATACCAAGGCTTTAAGCTGACCTTCGAGAAGTAGTAAAAACCAGCAGCTTCTTTTTGCCATCTTTACTATTGACGCCCTTTTGTTTGTTAATTTCCCCACATCCTATCTGCATCTACAACATCAGTTATTCACTCTATGTAGGTTTTACTTACTCCGTATATGTTATTCCCCATAAACTCTGTCGAATGTTACTTCGATTGATAATTAAAACTCTAAAAAAAGATGATTTCAAGTTGAAAGATTTCAAGCCACACATTATCAGTGAATTATCACGTAATCTCAGAATTAGTGAGTTGGTCAATCTATACCGATTGTTCACTGCACTTAACCCAAGACCTTTGAAGCGTTGTAGTTATCAGCCACGATTACTCACATCCAGTTTTTAAATCAAATATCGCCCTAAATAAAATATCTAGCTGATATTTTTGATGTTAATGAAATGTGGACTGTGACGTCAGAAAACAAAAATCAGTCGATAGTCATGATGACGAAGAGCAGTGCTCGCCAAGGTCAACGTTAGAGGCTTGGTATGGCTGCTTGCGAAAAAAAGTACGAGTCCACTCTTGTTGACTTGCATCTCTTATTTTTTTCCGGTTTTCACCATCGAGCAAGTGAAATCTCGGACCAGCTATGACTATATTCACTTGATGGGCTTTTCACGCCATCAGGGCTTCCTCCGTGGCCACAGTAAATGGGAATATTTTATAGATAATTGCCCTGAATTCGACACGTCATTTCCTGCTGAGAGTTGACGAGCTCCCTTATATATATAACGCTGGATAGGAGAGAAGCTTTCATAACGATGTCGCTCGTGGATGTTGAAATCCTGTTGAAGTTCTCTTGGCATTAGAACCATAATAATTGATAAGAAGAAAGCTACATGATCCCAGACCTTCCCTGAGACAATGGTGAGGTCGCCTCCCCATTAGGAAACCGGCAATTGCCATATTGGAACAAGAAAGAACCGTCCCCCCCCCCTCGCACACTCCCTCGTCCATCTCTCACTGTCTGCTCCCAAGTCACTGAAGAGTAGCCTTCTGGCAGATAAAGCTAATATTCCTGTTGGTATGCGGCGTTTCTTTCCCTTGACATGGCCCGGTCGGTCACTTTCTGGCGAAAATTTCCGTTCAGAGGAAGTTTCGTAGAGTTTGTGGTTTCCGATATATCTACACGCATTCAGTTTGAGGCTCACCATAGACACTCATCAACTTTACACGAATTAGATTTGTAGTATTCGTTATATAACGTAATAGTTACAAATTGAATTTTTAATCAAATGATTAGATTACTCCATGGTGGTTCTTCCGATGTAATTGTGATTTTCGACATAGTTCAGTAACGAATTTTTCCTCGGGCTTTTTCGGTAGCAGGTTTTGCTGTTTGACATCTTGGAAGAATTGGAAGGCAATACAACTACATAAGCCCAGCAGAAGCCAGAATTGAGTTGGCGATTCCGGGCTTCCTAAATCTGTTTTTCAAAATACACCACTCTGCATCTGGACGAGTAACCATTGCGATACTATCAATGCTGTCGGGTCACATAATGTTGCATCATTTCAGCCCATTATGCTGTAATATGGCTGATGAGGGAAGCCCCATTACTTAACAAACACTAGAGAGGTTTGAAAAATGGGGTTGGTGATACGTTCGACCGAATAGGTAAGAATGGCCGGAATTTCACACATCCAGCTGTAGAGAAACTTACTTTGATATTGAGGGATGAATCTGCAGGAACGATTTGATGTTATTGTATGGAGAGACCAGCAGCAGTTAGCCGGCGAACCCGCTGAGCTTTTGAGTCATCATAGAACTGAAATGACCTCCAATAGGTAACGCGTCGATTCTTTGAATATCCACCCTTGCTATTGATTCTCTGCTACTTATATATTCACCGACTTTAAACTAGTCAGGGGTATTCTATTATCAATAGTTTTAATAACTACTACTATCACTACAACTACTACTACTACTACTATACTAGTAGTAGCAGAAACGGGAGCAGGGTTATGGGCAGAATGAAACAGTACGAAAGCAGGAAAAGCGGCTCTTGACTAATGATCACCGCTGTCCGAATGTCACCTGCCGGTAGATGAGGTGTGTTTATGGCGCGAAAGGAGAATTTGAAACAGGCACAGAAACCGGTCCTTTCGTCCCGTCATCCCAATAGCCGATAAGTCTTGCTTGAACGCGCGTCACTTATTACCTCACAATCTCTGCCTGATAGATTATTTAATCTCTCGTAATATTAATTTAACTAATTGTTTTTTGTATACGAATTATGTAGGTAGCTTTTAGTTTTTCAATTAACAATAACCAAAGATTCACGATATGGGAAAAATTAGTTTATTTTCAATGTTATTATATGTTGCATTTCGACGGTGAAGTTCTAACACCACCTAATTCAGTTTTCCTTACATTTCAGGAGGCCTAAAAAACGTGTTTCTTTCTGCAAATTCAAATCCCCGATAATGCTTAAAATACTTGTTTATGGTGAAGGCATATAGTCCAGTAAAATTAGGGATGGGGGTTGCAATAATTTCCGGCAAGCTGGAAATGGTTTTAATACCTTCATTCCATGTAGAAAACATGTAATCTGAGTTTGCACCATCGCAGGAGGTGAGCTTAACTTTTGGCGGCCAAAAAACCGAAAAATTTTCGGACTTTTTGCGGTTTTTTGCGTATAACTCAAAAACTATGGGTCGTACAAAAAATTGTATACATTCCTTTTTGAAAGAACATAAAATTCTGCGTCAAACGACCCTCCAACTTTAAATTTTGATGAGAATTTGAGGGAGTAACCCCCGTTCGAAGTTAGGGTTTTCCTATCTTGGCGTACATACCGATTTCCTCGACTTTGAGTTGCCTCTTGCACCTGAACGGCTGTTGGAGTTCAAAAACTCATTAAATGAAAGTGGTGAATAATCGAATTTTGCATTCTGAGAGCACTTCAGTTTGAATGGACAGTGATTGACTCTATTTTTCTCTCTTAATTCAAATTGTGAGCTGCGATTGCTGATGTTCGCTTTTTAGGGAATCAGGATTGAAGAAGAAAAATAATTACCAAAAACCAAATGTATTTGTATAACCAATTCGTGTCTTAAAATTTAATAATATAAGTAATAAGGTCTGTAAAATAAATGAAAAATGAAAGACTATGTACATTTAGACAATGAGCCCGCTTCTGGATCCTCGGACGCAGGTCCCCAGGCTTCTTGGTGTTCGTCGGCAGATCCGTCCTCTGCTTCTTCGTTCTGTTTTTCGCCCTCCATCGCCTCCACTTCGTCGTCCACTGATGCCCACCTCCTCTTCTTCGGTAGGAGCATTGCTGCAAGCCTGGCCCCGGCAGTTAAGGCAGATTGTTGAACATTTCAATCCTGCCTTTCTGCAGGAGCACTTGCCCCTGCACCCCTGGACGCACTTGCATGCTATCGCACGCAGCACTTCGCTGGGAGCAGGGTCCTTTGTAGTTGTGACTGGGAGGAGTCCTTGGGCTGATCGTCGCCCGCCCCAAGTGATGGGGTCAAGCTCACTCCCTTACCATGCTTGCACCTGGTGGTACACTCGGAAAAAATGCTGCTTCGCAGCTGTGCTTGTAGGGGGCAGGGCAGTCAGATCGAAGGCAGTCTTGGTCAATGTCTTCGTGAAGATTGAAAATCGAAGCTCATCTAGTGTCCTTCCTTCATCTTTTGGTGAATATACAGCTGCCAAGAACTGTTCGCCAGCTGCAGCGACCTCTTCGAAGACGCTGCCAAGTTAGGAGATTTTTCAAGAGCACTGACAAACTTTATCTTCCCCTGCCGAAAAAACGCCGAGGTAGTGTCACAGCCACTCATGGCATGAAGAAAGAGTATGTGCTCTTTGACGACATCTGAGCGCTTCAGGTCATCCGGGTAAAAGAAACAATTATCTGTGGTGCCCTTTCCTGGCTTCATCAGCAGGATATTCGAAGAAGAAGGTGCCAGTGCTGTGAGGAGTATGAGGAGGTCAGTGTCTTCTCCAACAATGACCACTTTGGGAAACTTCTTCGACTCTTCTATGGCTTGCCTGACAATGAGGGTGTCAGCATCTTCAACAGCCTGCATTACTGTAAAGCCCTCAGACTGTAGCTTTATGGTGAACATGCCAATGAGTCTTGCTTTATTCTTGTCATTTGAAAAAAATTTCTCCCTTGGCATCGTTGACGTCATTGTTTCCGTAAAGACCACAGTCGCTGCAGAGAGCTTGGTCTGGCGTCGAAGCCTCTCAGCGTACTTAGTGCTCTTGGATTCAGCTTCTTCTGGATAGCCATCGAAAACTGTTGTCGTTGTTTCCGGCTTGTAGTGACACTTCAAGTAGTTGACGTAATGTTTTATTACAGTGAAGAACTTTTCTTTGGATTGCCAAGGCACTTTGCGTATCACAAAGCCACCGTCAATTACGAAAGCACTTTGGGAGAGATCAGGTGCTTCAGTCAGAGGTGTGAACAAATCATAGAACACAGACTTTTTGGTTTTCCGTAGCCCTGTGTCATCGAACATTGAAAGCGGGAATGGAGCCAACTCGTATTCAAAGTAAGATTTGAGCTGCTCATCTGATTGCTTCAAGAATGTAATTCGTCGGAAAATGGTATCTGAATTCACTGGGATGTCTTCTTGATGGATTCTGGCTTTGGATTTAACCGCTTTCAGAGGAATTACGCGATCTTTTCTGCGGAACTTAACTGCGCTGAAATTTTGTCCAACAATCCTCTGAATGCTCTCTTTTCCCTTTTCCAATGTCTCATCTCCCGTCACTCCTGTGCTAATACACACTCCTGTGCTAATACACCTCACTCATCTTCCCGTCCATCTGTCCGTTCAAACTGAAGTGCTCTCAGAATGCAAAATTCGATTATTCACCACTTTCATTTAATGAGTTTTTGAACTCCAACAGCCGTTCAGGTGCAAGAGGCAACTCAAAGTCGAGGAAATCGGTATGTGCGCCAAGATAGGAAAACCCTAACTTCGAACGGGGATTACTCCCTCAAATTCTCATCAAAATTTAAAGTTGGGGGGGGGGGGTAATTTGACGCAGAATTTTATGCTCTTTAAAAAAGGAACGTATAAAATTTTCTGAGGTACCCATAGTTTTTGTGTTATACGCAAAAAACCGAATACAGTCCGAAAGTTTTGCAGTTTGTTGGCCAAGATAGGAAAAACACCTAACTTCGAACGGAGATTACTCCCTCAAATTCTCATCAAAATTTAAAGTTGGGAGGTCGTTTGACCCAGAGTTTTATGCTCTTTAAAAAAGGAACGTATACAATTTTCTGTACGGCCCATAGTTTTTCAGTTATACGCAGAAAACCGAAAAAAGTCCGAAAATTTTGCGGTTTTTTGGCCGCCAAAAGTTAAGCTCACCTCCTGCGATGGTGCAAACTTAGATTACATGTTTTCTACAGGGAATGAAGGTATTAAAACCATTTCCAACTTGCCGGAAATTATTGCAAGGAAATTATTGCGGTTTTTTTCCCTAATTTTACTGGACTAATAATAAAAAATGCATTTTTGTCTATTGTGCAGCTTTCCAAAGAGGTCGCGGAAGCACGAAATAAACATTTTGAACATACCGTCAAAACTTTAGCGAAACTTCCCCAGATAACACTGTAACAGAGAAATATTTAATCGTCTTCTCATGAGTTGGATCCACACCTACCTGGCACCAGATGAAAAACAATCGCAGTTTTGTGCGCCGCGCATGCGTGCAAATGCAGGTTACGCATGTCAACCTTGTTTTTTCGAATGAGAACCTCCTTTTTTTATTGCAGATTCGGATTTCACGTCAAATTTCATGAACCTTTTACTTCGACAACCTTTTTGTTTGGGCTCACCTAGGAGCGTCCAGCAGCGCCCAAAGTTGGACTAATCGCTTTTGTTCGTCATTTCGATGAAACGGAAAAACCCCAGTGTGGCACATGAAATTCGATTATTTTTCGACACTGAATCACGTGGTGATATCAGTTTTTTTATTGGACTTCATTAAACCGGGATTACAGCCTGAAACATGGTCGTTTTTAAGAAAGATCACCTTATCCTGGCTCTAGATCAGTTTACTTTCAGTTTGATGTGTTTTTAGGCAGGCGGGTAGGTATCTAAAGTGCATAAAATGTATCGCACATACCGAGTCCGCATATACCTATCTTGTTAGGCCATGTGATTCAATTTTCCTCGCCCTTTCCCAACCCGGGCTGATGATATTATTAGTCATTATTAGATGATATTATTAGTATATTAGTCACAACCGATGTTAATTATTAACATTAAAAAACAAATGTTATAAAAGGAAATGTGGTAGTTGCATATTGGGGTAAGACGTGAGCATTATAACAATATTTAAGATTGTTGCTGTTGACATGTGGCTACCCACACAAGTTCTTACCATTGACTAAGTTAATTTTAGAGAAGACAAGAAAACTGAACAAATTTCACGTCCGGTTATGACACGTTCTTGCACAGGAAGGCTTGAAAAAGCTTGCTACTCTGTGTAGGTAATGGTTGCTGTAGAATCAGTTAATTTATGTCGATGTAGTAATCAATTAATTGTTGTTGTTGTTTTTTTCGACTGATTGATGTATGGGAGAAGTCATGGGAAAGAATAGGATGAACTTCCCATAGGATCCGCCGCTTGCAAGTTACCGGGGCGCAGATGATTACAGAGGTTGGAGCAAACAAATCGGCGGTAACACCCGTGAGATGGTTCGCTCGATAGTGTTATTCGGGTGTCGAACATCGAGTTAGCCTCAAATCCATCGCCCTCGAGATCCGTTCGGCAGCAATTTTCCGCGTTTGCTCAGTTTAAGTCCGTACCTTGAAGACCTCCCTCCCTGGAAGCGCGTCTAATTGGATAATATGGGCGCAGGTAGGTCAGTTCGGATGAAAGTCCGGTTGGATGAGAGATGTTAAGGATGTTACTCATGCCCCCAACAGTCACCGTGTCTAATGGCCTTTCCTCTCCGATCGCTAGTGAAATCTTTTTAAAAATTACAGATAAACCTGCGAGCCTCACGATCCAGCGCCTGGTCTGGACGGGAGGGCCTTTTTTTCCCTCTCATTCACCCCAACTCATCCTCTCATGTGCATCTTTAGTTTTTTCTCTTGTCCGCTGCGCAGAATTAAATCAAATTGACAGGCCTGAGTCCGAAAGGCTAATAGATCACCCATCGTATTTCCCCGTTGTAAAATCTCTTATAGGGATGATTGGCGCTAATGGCCGCGAGCCGTGTTCGACGTGCTCTTCGCCAGACGGTTTGCCTTTCTCAGACTCGACTAAATAAGAAATGGGTACGAGAACTACCTTCGAAACCTTTCAAAAATTCTCACTTTCTTGCTCTTACATCCTCAACATATTTGTCTGGTTTCAAATAGTCGTAGGTACTTATTGCAATAAACAAAATGACTGTCTGTATTCTTCTAATGTGCCCGATTCGATTATGCTGGTTAATCAATTAGCGAAATGGTCAGAACAAATCCTGATCCTCAGTTGACGACAGCTCATAACGTCCGTGACGCTGGCAGAACAGTGCCCACGACTGAAATGGCGTTAACTTAACTTTACTTTACTTTTTCACGTTTACGAGGTTCCAGATACTTGCAGAATTCCAGAATCAAAGTTCAGGAAGGTAGGAATACATATGAGTAGGTGATCATATTGACGTGGTTGATCAAATAAACCGTGTAGACATAGTCCGTTATATTTGTTGTGCTGAACTGTGATGGAATAGTTGAAAATGCTTTCAAAAGTATTATTAGACACTACATATTCTCTGAATGTTTCCACCTCTCGGTTCAAACATTATGGGTCGAGTTCATTTCTTTGTTTGAAAGAGTGATTATACTCTTGTACACGTAGGTAATGTTGATTATACTCCTGTGTAATGTTGATTATTTTAAATATTTAGTGGTATGAGTACGGTGAGAATTTGGTATGGTGCCGATTTGCAACACAGTCTGGTATAGGCAGAAGGGTGATCTGCACAAGGAAGATAATAAACCGTTGTGTCAAGAATTTGCAGAGTTTTTTTTATTCGATTTTCTGAATCTACGTATCTTGAAACGTAAACCAACAAATTTTGAGGGGGGGTTAAACATTTTTTTCTTATCGAAGATAATAAACCAAAAATCCGTCCATCTGCCGTACGCCGTCCACGCCGTTTTGCCCAGTTAGCGTTGAGCTGAAATTTGGTTTCCGGGTTCGGACCAGCCCCACAATGATCCTTGAAACTTTTCATAACCCTATCTCAATGGGAAGGGGTTCAAAACGAACTTTAAAATTTCGACAATGTCATATCTCGAATATCTCGAAAAATTGAACTGAATGGTGTAATTATTAGTTCATTTTTGAATGACCTGAAACATTACGAATTTTTTAAGACCATTTAGATTTTTGTACGACAAGCCGTTCGTTCACAGTGAGCGCGCAAAGGTTTAGGAGAAACACTAAACTTCGCGTCGAAAACGGCCGTTAGGTGGGTCAACACCCCAGAGGCCCAACATAAAACTACCTTTTTTCATCTTCCCGGTAAACTGCAGACTGGAAATTTTAACTGTGAGTCGGGGATTGACCACATTGCTATATTCACTCGGTTTCTCGTCTGTAAAATGTTTTAAATAATACTTTTTTGTAATGATAACAATTAAATTTTAATGATGATGGCTTTTAAAAATAGGTCTGAACTGGATCACAATGCAATATTCACTCGGTTTGTATGACATGGTATGTGTACGATATGGTATATTATTTCTATGTATGATTTGGTATAGTACAGTATGGTATAAAAATTTCATACGAATTTAAAATACCATGCGAATTTGTTTCATATTATGAAAGAAATTCGTATGGTATTTTGAATTTAATTTGGATGATGAGCTAGAGTTTTTTTTTACATGAAACTATCTTCAAAGTCTACGGTTCACGTCATTCCATATTTTCCGAGGAGTGATCAATCTGTACAAAGAGGATTCTTGTACGAATGTGGGCTCTATCTCTATGAATGTGGGCCGCTATCTCTTGGCGACTATTGGAATCGAATCAAATTCCATGAGAATTCGATAGGATCCCAATGCCAGAGAGAACTCATTTTCGGAAATTTTGTGGGATGGTCCACTCTGGCTGTGAACGCCTCATGTATCTTATATATATCTATATATATCATATATATCCTATATACTCGTATCTTAACATCGGACCTAAGTGCCTGTACTCTCATGTCTACTCAGATTCGGTTGGACCGAGGATGACGATTATCCCTTTCCCACGTAGTAATTAGCATGTTAAGCGTGATCGTCGCGTGGCCGCCACGTGCGAGCTGCCACCGGATACCGGCAATTACTCGGGTTTATGCAATTACACGGTGCCGGAAGACCGGAAGCTGAAATCGGAAGCGACTCGTGTTCACTGAGCTCCCAAATGAGGTGACAACGAGGCCTG
Organism: Stenodema calcarata; assembly: GCA_963920205.1. Taxonomy (NCBI): domain Eukaryota; kingdom Metazoa; phylum Arthropoda; class Insecta; order Hemiptera; family Miridae; genus Stenodema; species Stenodema calcarata. The sequence goes on along the minus strand of OY986057.1, from coordinate 23,520,922 downwards.
TGATCCACACTTTCACGCTTCGTTGGCCCCCGGCGCTTGCAGGCGATGGGAGTGTCCCTTTGTTTACACCTTTCTTATTAATGTTTTTTCTCCTTCTTCTTCTTCTTCTTCTTCTTCTTCTTACTACTTACTTTTTTCCTTCTATAGTACCAGACAGGAATTATATGAACATTTCACATATACATGCAAATCCTTCCGTAAGTGTATTTGCATAATCTATAATCGTTAAGATGCAAATAAGCAGTTGCAAACGCAGCGCTGTGGACCTGTAAGCTGAGACTATGAAATTCTCAACGACGTCATGGATTTCCACTGATAGAGCATAAAGTAAATTGACCAGAAGCACCAGAGATTGGACGCGTAACAGTGGCCGGTCAGATCGCTAACCATAAATATGAGTCTACTAAGGTGACCAAGGAAAACAAATAGTATTACATAATATTTATATTATACTTACCGAGCCGTTGATATCTAACCCTTTCAAGATGTAAATCGTGAGCTGTTTTCTAACTCAATTTCATCATAACGAACAATATACTATCCCAAGATGAGGGCAGAGTAGAGGGAGGGGGATATTCAAATATTGCAATTGCCCAAACCTAGCGAAGAAGATCCACACCAAATTTTCAATTTGATCGGCTGCAGCCTACATGTAGACCCGTCAAACAAGCCAAAATCAGCCTAAATTTCAGTTTTTCTGTTCCTAACATTTTCTTGAGTTGAGGTAATTGGGTTAAATATTTTAAAAGGCACTGGCTAAATTTGAAACGAAGCTCTGTGCGGAATTCCAAGTCAATCTGGCTACTGACTTCCCTCAGACCCAGCGACTTGAAACTTTCAGGGCTTAGGCTAGTGACATACGAGCGGTAGTTTGCCGCCAAGCGGTTGCGGTCCTTCCAAGAAACAGACGCGGCGGTCGGATGCGGTCGTTCACCTACAGGTAACAAAGCGACCGCAGTGGTTTGGGACATACGGGTCGCCAAAAGAGAAAGTAGAGGATTTCGGACGCTCGAGGGAAGCGGTAGCGGTCGTTTGGTCGCGAAGGTTTTATGAACCGCAGCGGTTACTAGCCGCCACGTGGTTGATCAGTACGTTGAAAGCTATTGCCAGGGACATACCTACGCGGCCGTGTCTCCGTTTCCGCTATGGATCCTGCCGATACAGAACTTTTTATTGACGTAGTGAAAAAGTATCCCGAGTTGTGGAACGTAGGTTGCGAGGACTACAAGAACCGGGTTAAAAAACTTCGGCTACCTTGACCACACCTTTCCAATAATTGGAAAATGGAAAAAAATCAATTTCGGTTTTCTGGATTTTTCTGGTCCAAACCGATCGAGTTGAATGTGTTAATGATATGTTTTATATTATTAAACTCGATCAATTTTGAGAAGTGTAGAATTTTTAATTTTTGGTTTATTATTTTAAAATTATTTTAAAATAATAAACCAAAAATTAAAAATTCTACACTTCTCAAAATTGATCGAGTTTAATAATATAAAACATATCATTAAAACTAGAGACTATTCCGTACCTTCACATACGTTTCAAACCAGATTCAGCAATGATTATAAAATTAGCTTTCCACAACTCCGAACCACATTTGCCCAGAACGCTTTTAACTACAGTGGTATAAAAGGTTCCATTGAGTTACCTCTAGAACTAAGAAGGAGCCTAATGATTGGACATTTTAACAAATCAAAACGGGAAGAACTACGAAACTACTTTTATTTCTAAATTTATAATATATTGACTACAGTGTAATATTGATAGGTAACATAAGTGATCAAGACAATATTAAGTGATAAATTTAAATTTATTTTATTTAATAAACCTCTAAGACGGTAGGATCAACGACTCATCTTCCTTCATCTCAAATGGAAGATTAATTTCAGTGAATTGTTTTCTGTTTTTCTATTGTGAAAATATCAAAAGTGTACTTTATTTCCTATACTAAGTATATTGTATTAGTTTCTATGTAAACCTATATATTCCTGGAACACAAAAAAAAAAAATCACCTCGTTGTCCCTCAGGTTCACCATCAGTGACGAGAATGGATCATTTATGAACCTTTCAGCACCTATTGGGTGAATGGAAAACCTCCTTTCCTATTTATATTTAATCATCTTGTACGCGAAATATAAGAATATATTTTTTTAAGACACACTTCCACTGCACAGAGCCATTGTCCATCCGAACGGGAAGGAAGTGAACACCAAACTTGCGGTTTGCGGCTGAAATCCGCTGGCGTATGTCATGGGACCTGGTTGGGGGAAAGTCGACCGCAACCTGTTTCTTGGAATGACCGCAACCGCTTGGCGGCAAACTACCGCTCGTATGTCACTAGTCTTACCCACACCGAGAATATCCAGACCGAATTCAAGCTGGTTGGTCAAAAAGGAGCGGTTGGTAAGGATAGTTACCTGAAAAAACGCGTTTCGTGATGACCATACACTTGGTACCGATCGTGTCCTCAACTTGTTTGCTGGGCGAGGTGGAACGCAACCGCGTTCCTTGATTACTGTTCCTGGCGTGAGTGGAAGAACAATTTTTTATTGTGCAATTATTGTTTTTCAAGGTTTTGATAAAAGCAACTATTTCAGAAGGAACAACAGGTGTCAAATACAAAGAATGGTCAAGAAAAACTTCCTTAGTAAGTCTGTTTGTAAGTACTTCCTTAGTAAGTCTGTACACATCACGAAGTAAATTATTAGGGACCTGAATAGCATTTGCAATATCATTACCAACATCAGAAAAAATTATTACAATTCGCAACTTCATCATCATCCACAACAATAGTACCACGTTGGTTCCTAATTTTAAATGATTTCACGAATTGCTTAGTTCTATAAAATAAATGTTCTCATAAAAAGTCACTAATGTATAATATACATTAGTGACTTTTTATGAGAACATTTTATGATGTACTGTCTGTATACATATTATGTATACAAACAGTACATCACATTACATTTCATTATTATATGATTAATCGTAAGTTCGAATGACTGTGAATGAACTGTTGGTTGTTTTTGAACTCGAATAGATATTTATACATAAGAGTGATCTACGCAGAAATTTTTTTTTTTTTTTACGACGTTTTATTATTTAATAATGAAACGTCATAAAAAAAGTTTTTTTTTTAAATAATTTAAATAACTTGTTATAGTGGGTTATTGAAGATGAGAATGTGGTGATGGGAGAGAAGCACTATTGATGTTGGTGAGTGTCTACAATTAGGCAAATCAGGGCAGAGGGGACAGGGCAGAAAGAGTGATTGGAGAAGGTTTGCTCGGTGGAGGAATGCGCTGGAAACACCTGTGTTTCCGGGTCAGCCGCATTCTCTGACCACTCCTCATATTTTATAATTCCCTCTTTTAATGGTGGTAATCTTGTAAAAGGGGGAGGTTCGTTGACCTCAGGCGGCCAAGAGACACGGCCTTCTCCCTCCAGCATCCGACCCTCTTCGTGTGCCTTCGGACGAAGCTCTGGGAGGGGAGGATATGACCATATAGTAGAGAAGGGGTGCTCTGCCCCCACCCTTTCTTCGCCAATTAATTTTCAAAATGTATATACTTTTGAACGGAGCTAAGAATCGAGCCATATCTCATAAGGCGGCGCGCCGGACTCGGATCATTTCATTTCTTCTCTTTTCTTATTTCGAGACTCGACTGCGTTCTGCAGATTAATGACGAAGGCATCCCAGAGATTTCCCAATTCTCTCTGGAGCCCTACTGATTGTTGAAGGTGAGAAAATATTCCCAGCATGGGGCTTCGATGCTTCGTTTCTTCCAGCTTTTAAACATATAACTCGAAAAAGAACGAGCTGCCGTCCCCCTTTCTTCTTTCAGCCTATTAGACTAATCAACCCGAACGGAGTTGGTGTATTGTGATTTATATCCAGGTCGGGCCCTCCGATTAATAAATGTCAAAAGCGGACTTGTCTTGAGAGTCCGGCGCAATCCTGGGAGTCTCAGGTTCTTGGATCCTTCGGCCTTTTGCTTTTATTAACACAGCGCACTACAACAGGTGAATGGATTCCTCAGATTTCCTTTGGGCATCTACTTATCAGCTCCTCTTTATTCAATTATTTTTACTTTCCTTATACAACCCGAAACGAAAAGTATTGCAACCACAGTCCTGACATACAATTAATAAAATCACTAATTTGACCAGGACGAATGTCTCTAAATTGTAATGAAAACCTTTGTTCTGGCTCTGAAGTTTTTTCTCACACAAATTCAGATTTTTTCCCAATCAACTTCAGGTTTTTCTCATGCAAATTCAAGGTAGGTGCTGAGTCATGATTCTTTAGTGATTCTACACCCGTATGCCCATCACCGATCGTAGGGAGCGATCCGAACAAAGTCCGCCCATCATTATTCACCTACCTTTCTGAGACTACTTTTAAACTTGTAAACACCTGTGCAAACAGTTTCTGTACAAATGTGTTTAGTTATAAACCATTGACTGGATTGGTTATTTACAGAAATTCGTTCGAGTTTAGCTTGTCGAGTTGATCTTAGTCGATTTGAGAAGACTTTGACATTTCGATAACTTTTGTTGAATAGTTTGAATTTAATAGGGGGAAAACAAATTTGACTGTGAAATGTTATATATATATACGAGCCAGACGGGTCGTTGAAATCGAATACTACCTTAAAAAAAAAAAAAAAAAAAAAAAAAAAACATTTTGAGAAAAAGATATTATGTTGGCCTATCCCAATTGCTCTTTGTTATGATTCCCACAGACAAATACGTCTATTTAATAATGTATACAACTGTTCACGAAGATTGAATTATCGTAACGCTCATGACTTCGATGATATTTTTTATTGTCTCCGTCCCTATTTCAATGGCAATGGCGTCATGTGACGATTCGAGGAATTCTTGGGTTTGGGAGTATTTTATGAAACATAATACATTTTGTCTGGGTTAGGGGGTCTGTATAGGACGAGTGAGTGATGTCAGAACTTCTTAATGCTGGGACCCCTCATCACAACCCCTTTAGACGACCAATCCTCAATTTTTGCATCCGATGTCTCATATAATAGAACTTGTTTGGAAACCTCTCATTGTTATCTTTCAACTGAGAAACATAAATATTTTCAGAGGCAATTCGCATGTCCTTGGGTCAATATCTGGACACTCGACGACATTCGCGCAGTACGAATTATCTGCATCGCAAATTTTCTCGAAAATCCATTGGTATAGATCAGATTCACAATTGGAAAATACCTACTGGATGGAAAGGAAAGTGCGATGCCCGCGAAGGAAAGACAGAGAAAGGGATGTGGTTTAAAGAGCTAGTGATTTAAAGAAGTGAAGGCAATATGAAATCATTAGTGGAGGACTGATTGCAGCTTTATTGTGACTTCTACGTTCTTATGGCCATACTGACGACAAAATGCGACTCGAAGGAATCGTCATAATAGGTAATGAGTTATTGACCTGCCACAACGTATTGGGACTTCTTGTTCATTCCCCTTTGCTAGGTGCTTAATAACCACATCGGGAACCAGGGGATAAAAAAAGTTATAGGTCGTAAAATTACACGTTGTTGGAAGCAACTCTACGTATAAAGGAACCCAGTAACGCAATGACGTGAAAATAACCGTTGGAAGTCAAAAAATTCGATGCATAGTTATTTCCGAGATAGACATTACTATGGATTGACAGCTGACGGTAAGTAATTGTTTTTTTTTTTTTTTTTTTTTTTTTTTTTTAAGTACTTACCTAGTTATGTGAATTTCTGTGCTAATTTTTGCCAATCGAATTAATCTAATTTGACCCAAATGATTGTACCCAAACTTGATGTCAAAAATTGTCGCAGTACCCTGGATGGATATTAATGAAAATTAATTGAAGGAATTGGAATACTGGAATATATCCTGATGTGAAAGTACAATATCTATTTTCACTTTTGCTTCACTTTCATTAGCATCTCGTTACGTTCATTAGTTTTACTGGCCTCGTCTTGCTATCTCTGAGCACGCTTCCATTAAAATTTTAGGTCGTTAAATTACACGTTGTTGGGAGCAACTCGACGTATGAAGGAACCCAGTAACGCAATGGCATGAAAATAGCCGTTGGAAATACTTGACATTTCAGGCTACTCTGCCTAAAATACCTACATTCTGTTAGAAAGCCTCGAACATACCAGTAGGTACATGGTAGGTACTCTCGTTGTGACATGGTAGGTCCAATACTCTCGTTGTACCGACCCCTAGCGATGAGGCAATGGATCGCCTTGAGAGACATGATCGGAGCGATGCCTGATCTACGCTAAAGGAGTGCATTATCCGGTCTGTGACGCCTGACGTGAGCCGGACGTGAAGTCTCAGCCTGGTGAGGCTGGTTATTTCACATATTTCACCTACGGAGACCAAACAAACAGTCAACAAGCCAGACAAATTAACCCTAAATCATCAGAGGGAAGCTTGAAAATGTTTGAAATGACTACAATAAACAAACGATATAACTGCAAACGAAGATGACGTCCCGTTCTCTGGTACACGTCCGAATCCTTGTTCTGTAGGCGACTCAAGGAGCCGTCTTCTTTCCTGGTTCGTCCATAGGCGGCTTATCTCTTTCCAGTCCCAGGAACTCCCAGTCCTCCCTTGAGTCTCAACCACAATAGAACCTGTCCTATTGTTGCGGAACGGGCCTTTTAAGAAACGCTCTTGCCAGGGAAAAGAGCACGAGGGGGATATCAACCTCTTGAGAGCGTCCCGGGAATAAATCCGCTGCCTACGATCCTCAGAGAGCGAGTGAGTACTTTTTCCTTGAACTCCCCCGGACCGCGATTTATTGAAAAAAAAAAAAACAAAAAAAAAAAAAAAAAAAAACAAGGAGTTTTCTATCGGAACAACCTTTAATGATTTACAACTGTTAATAATGACGAATGACAGGAGCAATCACAGATCTCTATCTGACAGATCCCTACTGAACGTCTTCTACCACTGAATTGTGGATATCTGTAATGCATAGTACGTGAAGGTACTTTGTGCCGGAGATGACTTGCGTATCATCTGATCAAACCCGTAACTTGTATGGGCTCGCTTATAAATGTACACTAGTACAAAATAGTGTCAATAGAGTAATCACAGCGAGTTTGGCTCAGAACTAACGAAATGTTAGGATCCAAATCATGATTGTGCATGATTTTTGGTTTATTATCTTCGATAATGAACCATTGGAATCGCCCAAAGAAAAGAAAATTTGAACCCCCCCTCAAAATTTGTTGGTTTACGTTTCAAGATACGTAGATTCAGAAAATCGAATTAAAAAACTCTGCAAATTCTTGACACAACGGTTCATTATCTTCTTTGTACAGATCACCCTTCTGTCTAGATCACTAGGTCTAAATGTCTAGATCCTAAATGTTAGATTAATTATTATTATCAATTATCACTAATTATTAACAATTTTATCAAGTACCTAGTGAAAATTATTATAATTTATTGTTAGGTATTAATAATTCGTATTTACTATTATTAATAATAATTATTAATTATGATTAATTAATACGATATAATTCTGGGGTTTTTAATACTACGTCGGTAATAATTTTTCTATAAAAGAAGTACCTACCAACAAACATTCGAAATTACCTTCATTTCCGTAGCACGAAACGCACCTCAGAACAACAAACTCGACATCACTTAACCCATATGGGTCATTCTCCCAGAAACCTAGAATCGCTGTCCAGAAGACTTTGTGCCTTTTGTGTTGCATTTATGGTTCTAAAAAAAATACATAAAAAACAAGGTAGTCTGTTCATTAATATCCATATCTAGTGGAAATGATAGAATAATTCTATTTATTGTTAAAAAATCTTGGAATACTGAATTTTTCATTCACTCACCTTGTCCAAACTGGAAGTTTCCAACTTCAACTTTCACTACGTCATTTATTGACATTGATTCTGCTGTTTAAAAAAATGTGCATAATTCGATGATACCTCTAGATCGCAAAATGGAATGGCACAGATTTTAAAATCATTCACTATCAAAGCAGTGAATTTTCAAGGTTGTGTCCGAGCTTCTTGATTCATTCACTCACCTCGGTAGATTTTCTCCGTTTTTGGCGGGAAGCGCGTTATTTTCGCGGGAAACTGAATTTCAGGCCAAACGCGCGTCTATCAGCTGATCATTCGCTCCACTCGAAGACGCCAACTAGGTACCTACAGACCTCCGAGCGAGAAAGTGTTCAGCTGAACGTGCGCGTGTTTTAATTGAACTTCATTCACTCACCCTCATCAACAAGTTAAGCAATGAAGATTAATTTTTTCGGGCACCACCACTGGGTGCGCCATGATAAACTCGAAATACGCCACCCTTTCCTTTCTCGATAAAATCATGACCAATCCGAGAAAAAAAAATTGATCATGTTTTCTTCATTCACTCACCTTTCGTTCACTCACCATGATGCTGGCGAGTGAATGAATACTGAAGCGAACATGTGGCTGCATTCAATAATTTATCTTTTTTTATGTTAGATAACATTCAGCAGAGGATTTAGTGCTAAATTGAATGTGTTTTTTTTCGATTTGCTCTACGATAAAAATAGTTTGGGAATAAGACTATGTTTTATATCTTTCAACGTCTGCTGCAGCTTGAATTTCCACACCTGCAGTTAGCAACGTGGAATTATAGTCAGTCATGTTATTCCTGTTTGTGGAATGGTTGCGAAGAAGGGATTCTCTTGCCCATTTTTGTTGAGGAATGACCGTGTTAAATTTGCCAAAAAATAGTAGTTTTTTTTTTAGATGAAAGTTGTTTGAAAAGTTCGTAATTTGAATTATTTTTTAAACCGCTAATCAGGTGGTGTTCCGAGTTGCTGGGTATGACATTATGTTCGCTTTCAATAGAGGACAGCTTCCAATTTTTTGGGGCCACGTATTTGCACCTCGAAATTTTCGGATTCATAAACTTCAAATTCTAGGTTTCTGGGAGAATGACCCATATGATGTTCCAAAGAGCTTGTTAGTATGAAAATGGACCTGTATTTCAACAGTTTGATTCACGATCGTGTTGTGAGGCACAATCTTTGAGCCGTCATTGTAAACGAACGGCTGGTCGTACAAAGCTGCGGATGGTCTTAAAAAATTCTACGTGTTCGGCCGTAGCCTCACACCGCGAAAACAAATAATAAAATAACAAAAATAAAATACGCTTCCTCATAAAATTTCCTTTCACTGCCAGTTCAACCACCTTGAGGTTGTTGAACGTCACGTCCCGTTGGCATACCTGGGTAGTCCCTACACCTGGTTAGTTATCCCTACATCTGTGTACTTATACCATTAACCCCCTGTGGCAACGACCTAAGGTCATTGTATCATAACTGACTTCGCTCTTCCATTCCATCCCTCCAAGTTACCCCCTCTCGCGGTTTATTGTGTTTTCACAAGAGTTCCAAAACGTCTGCTCCCCTCTACCTAGGTTATAAAATCCCTGAGCACTGCCAAATGCGTTCAGTCCACCGTTCAGTCATCGTTCAGTCTACAAACTTCATTCAGTCAACGCGGTTGAGTCAACCAACGCGGTTGACTCAACCAACGCGGTTGAGTCAACCAACGCGGTTGAGTCAACCAACGCGATTCAGTCAACCAACGATCTGTCAACCAACACATTCACTCGCATCACATTCAAACGCATCACTTTCGATCTAACTGATAACTGTTTGTACCCGACCTACTCTGTTTCAAGTGACTCAAGTCTCCTCAGTGTAGTAACCCCTCGTGTGTTCAAGTGCATTCGCTCTACGTAAACCTGTATTTTTCTACAATCGTTCATCTATTCATTAACCTGTACACATCGACATTTCATAACGCGCACGATCATATGTAAATATATATCAGCCATCGAAGTTAAAATGACTGCCTTCTCATTTCATCCCTGATCTTCCCGTTGGTAGAGCAAACAGCCCTTCATTTTGGTGCCGAAACCCGGGAATGAATCAGGCAAGGGTTGACAGTGAAATCGAAGTCAACTCTTGATGCAACTTATCCAACATCATCCGTCATCATCCAACTGCTCTCCCACATCGAAACAAAATGTCTATTCGTCATGGTGCTCGGACTACCAAACCATCAGCACGGAAGTCCGACCCCTCACCAAGGACTTACTGAAAAGTCCCCTGAGATCGTCGAAGTCATCACGGAACGTCTACACAAACACCTCACTGCCTGGAAAAAGCTCCTCAACGAACGCGCCGCCTCTCTGCCCCCACCGTCGCGTACTGTAAGTACAAACAGTTCTCAGTCAGATTTTAGATCGAATACTTATAGTGATTTGAAAACACTGGCAGTGCTCATCACGACCATCCCCGTTTTTGACTTTTCACAATTTTAAAGACCAACGCTTCGATGATCATATCGCTCTCAATGCTTGATAACTAAACTGGACGGAGCCCTCATTATCGAATAATCTTTCCTTCAATAAAACTCAAACTAATCAAACTCAAGACGTTAATCAAACTCTCTCATTAATAAAATCGTTCCCTGAAAACTCCGTACTTCCCACAGCGTGTTGTATTCTATCGAACTCTCTCATTAATCCCTGAAAATTCCGTACTTCCCACAGCGTGTTGTACTTTATCGAACTCTGTCATTAATCCCTGAAAATTCCGTACTTCCCACAGCGTGTTGTATTCTATCGAACTCTCCCATTAATCCCTGAAAGTTCCGTACTTCCCACAGCGTGTTGTACTTTATCGAACTCTCTCATTAATCCCTGAAAATTCCGTACTTCCCACAGCGTGTTGTACTTTATCGAACTCTCTCATTAATCCCTGACATTTCCGTACTTCCCACAGCGTGTTGTACTTTATCGAACTCTCTCATTAATCCCTGAAAATTCCGTACTTCCCACAGCGTGTTGTACTTTATCGAACTCTCTCATTAATCCCTGACATTTCCGTACTTCCCACAGCGTGTTGTACTTTATCGAACTCTCTCATTAATCCCTGAAAATTCCGTACTTCCCACAGCGTGTTGTACTTTATCGAACTCTCTCCAATAATCGCAAAAACCGAAGGGATCCTAAATTCTAGGCCCCACTCTCCTCATCCCCAGCCGACCTACAAATTCTTACTCCTGGTCACTTCCTCATACAGCGTTCACTGAATCCCCCCGCCGTTGGGGAGGTCGTCCTCATCATGGACGACGACTTACCACATTTTCGAAGGCCCTTAGGCCGCATTACAAAATTGCATCTTGGTACAGATCAAGTGCCACGGGTCGCGGAAGTTGACACCGCCTCTGGCACTAAAAAACGGCCTTTGACCAAGCTATGCCCATTACCATACCCCTTGTGACTTCCGTAATCCTTCCCTGGCCCCCGAACCATGTTCGGCCGTAGCCTCACACCGCGAAAACAAATAATAAAATAACAAAAATAAAATACGCTTCCTCATAAAATTTCCTTTCACTGCCAGTTCAACCACCTTGAGGTTGTTGAACGTCACGTCCCGTTGGCATACCTGGGTAGTCCCTACACCTGGTTAGTTATCCCTACATCTGTGTACTTATACCATTAACCCCCTGTGGCAACGACCTAAGGTCATTGTATCATAACTGACTTCGCTCTTCCATTCCATCCCTCCAAGTTACCCCTTCTCGCGGTTTATTGTGTTTTCACAAGAGTTCCAAAACGTCTGCTCCCCTCTACCTAGGTTATAAAATCCCTGAGCACTGCCAAATGCGTTCAGTCCACCGTTCAGTCATCGTTCAGTCTACAAACTTCATTCAGTCAACGCGGTTGAGTCAACCAACGCGGTTGAGTCAACCAACGCGGTTGAGTCAACCAACGCGATTCAGTCAACCAACGATCTGTCAACCAACACATTCACTCGCATCACATTCAAACGCATCACTTTCGATCTAACTGATAACTGTTTGTACCCGACCTACTCTGTTTCAAGTGACTCAAGTCTCCTCAGTGTAGTAACCCCTCGTGTGATCAAGTGCATTCACTCTACGTAAACCTGTATTTTTCTACAATCGTTCATCTATTCATTAACCTGTACACATCGACATTTCATAACGCGCACGATCATATGTAAATATATATCAGCCATCGAAGTTAAAATGACTGCCTTCTCATTTCATCCCTGATCTTCCCGTTGGTAGAGCAAACTAATAAACCAAAATGAAGTACGAGGTACGCGGTGTGGGTGTGGGAGGGGGCGCAGAGACATAAATGGTCTCGTCGTATGACGCACTAGTTGGCCTCCTGCCAGCCGTATTACGTCATACGCTCGTGCGTCATAGGCTCTGACGTATTTGTTGGCCTCCTGCCAGCCGTCTTACGTCATACGCTCGTGCGTCATAGGCTCTGACGTAATGGCCCGCCGGTCGCTTGTGTTCTGACGTGATCTGAGGGAAAGGGTGAATCAAGGGAACACATTTTTCCCGTTTCAGTTTATGTGCCAAAGCAAAGACATGAAAATGTCAAAAAAATATGTAAATAGGTACCTAAGCCCAACTGTAATGTCAATTTTCTGACAATGAGTTTTCGACTATAGTTTTCATACCTTTTTACTTAAGTACTTATTGCAATTTGAGACTGACTGTTTGCAAATAAAAAGTCTGATAACTACTTTATTACATCTTATTAATCTATTTTCAAGTTCCGATTCACAGTTGAATGTATTTTATTTAGATGTCGTAAAATTCGAAAACGATGGAATGACGAAACCTGTCGACTACTGACTCAAGTGATACTGTCGACTTCTAACACATGTAGGTCGACTACTAGTGCAAAACCATGTCGACTACTGAAGAAAATGTTGGTCACTGGTTTCGACTACTACCTAGAGCAGGGATGGCCAACTGGCGGCCCGCGGTTATGTTTTATGCGGCCCCCGAACAACTTTTTAAAAGTATTACGGTAGATATTTTCTAAGTATTTAGGTAGAGTCATTCAATAAACGATTTTTGGATTTTAATGAACTGTGACCACATCTCTTCTTATTCAACAATCCCATGACATGTGACATTTCCCAGCAAGATGACGACCTACAGTTGGAGCTCTGTGATTTGCAAAGTGACCCAGTTTTCCATAAAAGACCAGAAACTGGTGTCGAATTCTGGTGTCGAATTCTGGTGTAGGCTGCCTGAGGACAAATATCCCAAACTACGTGATTTTGGTAAAAACATTGTTTCAATGTTTGGAAGCACCTACATTTGTGAGAGCACTTTTTCATCGATGAAATTTATAAAATCAACTCACCGTAACAGACTTACAGACAACCATCTTCAAGATTTGCTCAAAAAAAAGTGGCCACCATCTCGACAAGAATTGATTTTGACAAACTTGTGAACGATTGTGCCCCGCCCTCAGTGTTCTCACTAGTGGTTTTTTTTTTCAGTAAAATTGTTGATTTTGTTGATTTTTTTAATAAAATTGTTGATTATATTATTTCAACATTAAAGTATGTTCAATATCCATAGCATTTGTTTATACATTAATTTATATAGCCTAAATTTCCCTTCAAGTTCTTGTGCGGCCCCTGCTTTTAGCGAAAGTATGGAAGTGGCCCTTTGGGCAAAAGAAGTTGGCCATCCCTGACCTAGAGCATTGGGATTTTTTTACAAAACTTGTTTTTCCCTTTTCAAACCATGTTGAATAATATTTCCCGCTGCCAGGTCTTTTAGGGAAGGATCTTGGGTACACAATGAACAGGTTTGCAATGAGAAAAAAAACGAGTGAATATTGAAATGTCATCCATTTCTGACCTATATTTAAAATTTCAAGTATCTAGCTCATCATCAAAATTTAATTTGTTTAAACAAATAGGTATTATTTAAACAATTTTACAGACAAGAAACCGAGTGAATATTGCATTGTGATCCAGTTCTGACCTATTTTTAAAAAAGTCCATAGCTCATCATCAAAATTTAATTTGTATTATTACAAAAAGGTATTATTTAAACAATTTTACAGATGAGAAACCGAGTGAATATTGCAATGTGGTCTATCCCCGACTCACGGTTAAAATTTCTAGACTGTAGTTTACCGGGAAGATGTAAAAAGGTAGTTTTATTCTGGGCGTCTGGGGGTTGGGTCACATAACGGCCGTTTTCGAAAGTTTAGTGTTTTTCCTAAAACTTTGCGCGGTCACTGTGAACGAACGGCTGGTCGCACAAAAATCCGATTGGTCTTGAAAGATTCGTAATTTTTCAGGTCATTCAAAGGTGAACTAAAATGTACACGGTTCAGTTAAATATTTGGAGATAAGACATCGTCGAAATTTTAAATTTCGTTTTGAACCCCTTCCCCTTGACCTAGGGTTATGAAAAGTTTCGAGGATCATTGTGGGGCTGGTCCAAACCCAGAAACCAAATTTCGTAATTTTAGCTCAACGCTAACTGGGCAAAGTGGCGCGGACGGGGGACGGCGGACGGACGGATTTTGGTTTATTATCTTCGATAATGAACCATTGGGATCGCCCAAAGAAAAAAATTGTTTAACCCCCCTTAAAATTTGTTGGTTTACGTTTCAAGATACGTAGATTCGGAAAATCGAATAAAAAAAAAATCCGTCCGTCCGCCGTACGCCGTCCCCCGTCCGCCGTCCACCGTCCCCCGTCCGCCGTCCGCGCCACTTTGCCCAGTTAGCGTTGAGCTAAAATTACGAAATTTGGTTTCTGGGTTTGGACCAGCCCCACAATGATCCTCGAAACTTTTCATAACCCTAGGTCAAGGGGAAAGGGTTCAAAACGGAATTTAAAATTTCGACAATGTCATATCTCCAAATATTTAACTGAACCGTGTAATTTTTAGTTCACTTTTGAATAACCCGAAAAATTACGAATCTTTTAAGACCAATTGGATTTTTGTGCGACCAGCCGTTCGTTCACAGTAACCGCGCAAATGTTTAGGAAAAACACTAAACTTTCGCGTCGAAAACGACCGTTATGTGACCCAACCCCCAGACGCCCAGAATAAAACTACCTTTTTTCATCTTCCCGGTAAACTACAGTCTAGAAATTTTAACCGTGAGTCGGGGATAGACCACATTGCAATATTTACTCGGTTTCTCATCTGTAAAATTGTTTAAATAATACCTTTTTGTAATAATACTAATTAAATTTTGATGATGAGCTATTGACTTGAAATTTTAAAAATAGCTCAGAACTGGATCACAATGCAATGTTCACTCGGTTTCTTGTCTGTAAAATTGTTTAAATAATACCTATTTGTTTAAACAAATTAAATTTTGATGATGAGCTAGATACTTGAAATTTTAAATATAGGTCAGAAATGGATGACATTTCAATATTCACTCGGTTTGTATGACATGGTATGGGTATGGTATGGTATATTATTGTATGTATGATTTGGTATAATACAGTATGGTATGATAGGAAAGAAATTCGTATGGTATGGTATGAGTACGGTGAGAATATGGTATGGTGCCGATTTGCAATACAGTCTGGTATAGACAGAAGGGTGATCTGCACAAGGAAGATAATAAACCGTTGTGTCAAGAATTTGCAGAGTTTTTGGTTTACTATCTTCAATAATGAACCATTGGAATCGCCCAAAGAAAAAAAATTTTTAACCCCCCCTCAAAATTTGTTGGTTTACGTTTCAAGACACGTAGATTCAGAAAATCGAATAAAAAAACTCTGCAAATTCTTGACACAACGGTTTATTATCTTCCTTGTGCAGATCACCCTTCTGTCTACACCAGACTGTGTTGCAAATCGGCACCATACCATATTCTCACCGTACTCATACCATACCATACGAATTTCTTTCCTATCATACCATACTGTACTATACCAAATCATACATACAATAATATACCATACCATACTCATACCATGTCATACAAACCGAGTGAATATTGAAATGTCGTCCATTTCTGACCTATATTTAAAATTTCAAGTATCTAGCTCATCATCAAAATTTAATTTGTTTAAACAAATAGGTATTATTTAAACAATTTTACAGACAAGAAAACGAGTGAATATTGCATTGTGATCCAGTTCTGAACTATTTTTAAAATTTCAAGTCAACAGCTCATCATCAAAATTAAATTTGTATTATTACAAAAAGGTATTATTTAAACAATTTTACAGATGAGAAACCGAGTGAATATTGCAATGTGGTCTATCCCCGACTCACGGTTAAAATTTCTAGACTGTAGTTTACCGGGAAGATGAAAAACGTAGTTTTATTCTGGGCGTCTGGAGGTTGGGTCACATAACGGCCGTTTTCGACGCGAAAGTTTAGTGTTTTTCCTAAACCTTTGCGCGCTCACTGTGAACGAACGGCTGGTCGCACAAAAATCCAATTGGTCTTAAAAGATTCGTAATTTTTCAGGTCATTCAAAAGTGAACTAAAAATTACACGGTTCAGTTGAATATTTTGAGATATGACATCGTCGAAATTTTAAATTTCGTTTTGAACCCCTTCCCCTTGACCTAGGGTTATGAAAAGTTTCGAGGATCATTGTGGGGCTGGTCCTAACCCAGAAACCAAATTTCGTAATTTTAACTCAACGCTAACTGGGCAAAGTGGCGCGGACGGCGGACGGCGGACGGCGTACGGCGTACGGACGGATTTTTTTTTATTCGATTTTCTGAATCTACGTATCTTGAAACGTAAACCAACAAATTTTGAGGGGGGGTTAAAATTTTTTTTTCTTTGGGCGATTCCAATGGTTCATTATCGAAGATAATAAACCAAAAAATCCGTCCGTCCGCCGTACGCCGTACGCCGTCCGCGCCACTTTGCCCAGTTAGCGTTGAGCTAAAATTACGAAATTTGGTTTCTGGGTTAGGACCAGCCCCACAATGATCCTCGAAACTTTTCATAACCCTAGGTCAAGGGGAAGGGGTTCAAAACGAAATTTAAAATTTCGACGATGTCTTATCTCCAAATATTTAACTGAACCGTGTACATTTTAGTTCACCTTTGAATGACCTGAAAAATTACGAATCTTTCAAGACCAATCGGATTTTTGTGCGACCAGCCGTTCGTTCACAGTGACCGCGCAAAGTTTTAGGAAAAACACTAAACTTTCGAAAACGGCCGTTATGTGACCCAACCCCCAGACGCCCAGAATAAAACTACCTTTTTACATCTTCCCGGTAAACTACAGTCTAGAAATTTTAACCGTGAGTCGGGGATAGACCACATTGCAATATTCACTCGGTTTCTCATCTGTAAAATTGTTTAAATAATACCTTTTTGTAATAATACAAATTAAATTTTGATGATGAGCTATGGACTTTTTTAAAAATAGGTCAGAACTGGATCACAATGCAATATTCACTCGGTTTCTTGTCTGTAAAATTGTTTAAATAATACCTATTTGTTTAAACAAATTAAATTTTGATGATGAGCTAGATACTTGAAATTTTAAATATAGGTCAGAAATGGATGACATTTCAATATTTTTCATCTTCCCGGTAACCTACAGTCTAGAAATTTTAACCGTGAGTCGGGGATAGACCTCGAACTTCTCTAAATGTAATAGACAGGCTCATAAAAATTTTAACAAAGTCACAATAAAGGCCCACTCCACCATCATCGATCGTACGAAAATCACTCCTTCAGACGAAACGTTCGGTTCATCAGAATAATAAAATGTATATACGTTTGGGAATGCTTATTACCTATTGTTATTATTCACACTGAAACCATCCTCAAAACTGCAGAACAATGGATTTCACAGCAAATCTAGTTACCATAAAATAATGCTGGAAACAACTGAGGGTTAATTGATAGGACAGAGGGACAATGAGCGTGATAAATGACTCATCAGGAACTTACGGCCGGTAGCAGTCGTCTGGGATATCATCCGGCAAAGGGCAAAGGGAAGATGAAGCATGACAACGAGAAACCGACTTGATGAAGAGGGCATGGACTCAGCCCACGGAACCGGTTTGAGAAATATTAGTTGCTACGAGTTAACATAATTAGTTTTTGCGACTAGTCTGCAAGTTGTGTTTCTCAGTTTTATGACTCCGGGAACAGGTGATTGACTAACACCACGGCTTACTTCATGTTTAGATTGCGGGTTGTTGCGTCATGGTGCGTTTCCTATATATTGCAATGTGATGCGTGGTCAGGTAAATGAAGGCTGCGGTTGAAATAGGTGGATTATGAAGGACACAAGACGTATTTATAGCAGAGTCTACTAAATACCTCAACTACGTGTTTAAATTTGGCCATCGAAAGGCTGACTTCGTACATGGGCAGAATTGGGCCACTCTAAGGAGGAGTTTTGGTGAGTGGGGGGAGGGGGGATTACTTGAAAAATTAAAAAAAATTGAACAGTTTGACAAGTGACACCTGATTTACCGTTTTTTTTAATGCTATACGCGACATCTTACTCATTCCCAAACTGGAAGAAACGTGGTTGTTACTTGAGATGTTCTTAACGGTTCATCTGCTCTAATCTAATAACGTAATGCGATATCGTAATTTTGACTTCACACCATCATGTACAGCATTTAAAAATCTATAAACGGAGGTGTCACTTGCGAGACTGTTTCATTTTTGGAATTTATGGGTAATTTTTTACTTATTCGTACGATTACCTACTGATTCCAAAATACGGTCAGGTGATCATGCTGCATGACTGGAACTTTCTATGAATCGAAGGACGTATTCCGTTGAGGTAGTCCGTGAAGTGTTATTCCGAAATGAGTTCGTGGAATCAGATTTTGATAGATGAATACGAACCAAGAACCAACTTATCATCAGAGCTTTGAAGGGCACTCAGTTGTAGATGATGTAGAAATACCTAATAGCTCAGCAACCGCCTCTGCAATGATGTTTAGGTATCCCGACCAGAACCCCGATTGTGTCTCAGAAGAACAGGACATTGTGCTAATGTGAGCTTTTCAGGTTGGTTCGATCTGTGTCCCTGATGATTAGGTGGTTGAGCGACGCACGGATGATGTGAGAGTTTTATTCTATAGACATTTTGTGGATGAGAGAGGGGGGATTGAATGCGCATAAGAGCTGCTGAGGGAGAGATAAGCATCGCGGGCCTTCTGAAGGCGGGCGAGCTACCTACCAGGAGCACCGCTAGGCCCCATCCACTCCAACCATCATGGTAATTGTTATGCGAGTCTCTAGCGCCCGGGGCGACGGATCCCCGTGCGTTCCACCGGCTTTGGACGCCGAAATGAACGGCAACCTTACGCCCCCGTACATCACGCCCCTGCTCCTTTCATTCATCGGCAACATCACACGATAAGACGGTTTGCTTTGAACCCTAAAACTTTCGTCGTAGCTTCGACACCGCAGCGCCAGAGGTCGCAGAAGAGTGACTCTCGTTACTGACCTGATCTATACCATATCACAATACGCTTCACAATCAAATCTATAGGTACTAGTGTCAGACTTCGAATTTGTAAAATATCTGACAATTTTCGGAAATTAGAGAGATATGTACAATAAACATATTGCCGACAGAACAGATCCTTGTGGAGGTCCAACCGGATTTACGCATCATTTTGACTTCATCATAATATGGATATAATAATACTCATATAATAATAATCATATTATATAAACCATCACGTGATCTGACCCTCTGCATCCTATAAGACAGTAGAGTGCCAAACCACTTTACAAGATTTTCAGAAATATTGACAAAACACAGTACAGATAGGATCAGCTCATGACTCAAAGGGCGAGAGTGAGAAAGATAACGCCGTTGGATATGGCGATGGGCGGTGGCTTGTGGACGACGGACAGCTTGAATTATATTACATACATTGAATTAACTACCATTCCATTGGCATCATGCGAAAATTATTGTTTCCTAAGCAAACATGAAACAAAAGTTGAGTTCAACATGATCGCGTATTCGACGTATGCTTTGTTTGAAAATAGAGACAGTATTATCATATCTTCAGATTGCTGATACTGCAAGTAATTGTTCTTAAAAAAATAGCACCAGTATATATATTTTTCCATGACAAAATATCATTGTGTTACCTATTTGTGGAGAATTATCATCATAATTTGGTTCACGGAAAAATCATCATTAGGCTGGATCATTGCCCGATAATATAGGGCAATGATCCTGCCTAATGATAATTTTCTTCTTCATAATTCTTTATAAGTTTCGTTCGATTTATAATTTGTATAAATAAATTATAGTTTGGAACGGGCCGGAATTCGGGTGGAAAACCGAACAAAGCGTCACTGACTTTTTTTGTCTGCAATCCGTGAAAATATTATTTTACTCACATTCATTTCAGTAATGTCGTCAATAACGAGGTAGGCCGTGGCAAACCCGTCATTTTATCTCTCATCCATTTCGATAATTTCGTATTCGTACTTTGTGTCGGTATTCGTTGAAGGGCTGCCTCGAGGCAGCAGGCTGCTGATCAGCAGGCGCAGATGCGAACTCCAGCGGGACGGGATTATTCTTGTCGTTTCCCCCATTCGATGTGGTCTCAAAACATAGAGTTTTATGTTGGAAACGACGAATATCTCGTATTTGGCGGCTTGTGAGTGGCAAAGTTTGCTCTCAGATTCTGAGTCCGCACTCTAAAGTAGGACAGTTTTTTTTTTTTTCCGTCCAATACAAATTTACTCCCCTGGCGTGTTTTCAGGGTTCGAGAGGACTTTGAATACCTTTTCATGTGTGCAACGCTTGAATAATCAGCGTTGAGCGGGTTGAGGGGCAGAAATAGATCTCAGCCGCCCGCAAAATGCATTATGACGAGAGGAAACAATGCCTTTTATCATTGAATGGTGGAGAGCCAACCCACGCCCGTCTGTGGGCCAATAGCATGATGAGCCTTGTCAGGGCAACTATAGTCCGTTGAATTGATTACGCGACAGGGTCTTGAAGGTGAGAATCCTCCAATGGGAGGTCTCGCTACGCCATTCTACTTCACGCTATTAGATTTCTAATGATGTAGCGTTGTGATGGGCGTAACTACGGATCTCAACGGCTTCGCTAGATTTTCTTACCCTCTCCGCAATGAGAGGCCAAATTTTCTTATCAGAAACGAAAGATAATGAAAAACAATATAGCATCTAAGCCTAATCTTCAGTACTAATAGAAATTCGGTGCACAAACTATGGTTATCAGGTGGTAAAAATTGAGGATTAATGTTAAGAAAACTGGCGCTTTTGGATTTAGGAAAGCAAGATCTTGTCGGGCTTAGCTAAGGTTTGTCCATCATTGTTGGTACGGAGCTACATAATTTGTACCTATTTTCCCAAGTATTTTATTATATAAAAGTACGTTCTAGAGGACAGCAAATCAGATCTATGACTAACCATGTCATCCATGTATACATGTCACATAATGATTTCTTCAGTAGGATAATACGAATCAGACTTCTTACCTAGTTTTGTATTGGATTATATTGGATATAAAATAAGCGTAATTATATTGGATATAAAATAAGCGTTATTACTTAGGAATAACTTGTACAACCCCAAATAACCCTTAAATTATCGCGAATCAACCTACGCGTCCACCAACCTCTGCATTTGCAATATCTGACGGATTGTCCAAATTGAGAATTAGCTCAAAGTCTTTCAAGCGTCGAATAATACTTAGAGATCAATTTATAAATGGCCATCTGTCACCGCCGAATTTCGGATATCTCTAACAAATCGTTCGTAGGTTAAAGGTGTTTCATTATGGACCAATAGCAATCGAATTTATATCGTACCATAATATCGTCTAACAACTATGGAACTAAAAAAGGGTTGAACAATTTTTTAGTAACCCATGAGTAGCCAACATCAGAATAGATTAACATCTTAACATTTTCTAGGGAATTAGATGGAAATTATCAATAATAAATTATTAAAAGACTTGAACTCGGATTTTAATCGTTCAAAAACTTTGAACTGTTTCGATAAACGGTAGTTGGTTGATGATCATTAAAGAGCTCGGCATCTTATGAGAATTTATATTCTTCTATTAGGTCATGCTGCATGACTGGAACTTTTTTTTTTTTTTTTTTTTTTTTCAGTGTCATATACAGCTCACGATGGTAATTAGGATACGACATGATGTGTGAATTCTAACATACGTTGTATAACTGTTCAATAAATGACCGGTAATTAACTACTGCCATCGTCGAGTGATTATTCTTGATGTTCTTTATGCGGCTCGAATCACTATCACGGCCTCTGAGGATTGGTGCGAAGTGCAGCTATTAGCACGTCGAACGATAACTATCGGTTAGTAGTATATATTAACTATCCGATTTTTAGCGCGACAAGTACGTACAATTCTCGTACATTCAATCTCAAGATAAAAAGGTCTGCCGGAACGTCAAGTGTCACATTTCATGTCACGTTCATAGTGTAATTGTAATTTATTAATATATGTAAGGTCAATGGTCAATCGAGAAAAATTGGAATAGAATGGTTGGAGGAGCACGTAGATAGTAGGATTAGACCAAAACTGTACAGAGGCTTAATCGCTCCTCAGGCCCTCGATAACAACACTTTTGGTAACATTAAAAAATTCTCTCGAACGGCGCTTTGGAATCACTCAGTTAGGACTCCAAGTATGAAGGACGAGGACAGCCCGGTAGAATAAGATGAGACCAGGGGCGTAGCGTCAGGGGAAGCGTAGGAAGCGGCGCTTCCCCACAAGCAATGAAGAACGTAGGTGAAAAAATAACAATATATTTAATCAACAGTAAAACATTCAATTGAAAATTACCTACATCTACCTACCTTTGATGGTTGCATTGAATCATGGACCCAATGACTCAGACTGGCATGGGCGAAGCCAAGTCATCTAAGAAGAAGAAGAATTACAAATATCTGATTGCAGTCGAGGCCCCCTACCATTTGAGGCCAGAGGGGTAAGCGCTAGAATCTATCGCGGGTCCCATGACGTCATCCTACAGTGTGTGTGTTTGTCTGTGTGTATTCTATCGCACGTGTGTGAGTATTTCTCCTGACTGTTGATGATAAAGAGGGACAGCGCAGGCGGCTTCCGCTGCCAAACGCGGGAGGGCGAAGGATCAACATGGAAGAAAGCTTCTTGTATGATCCATTGATTCGATATGATCCATTGCTCGAACTCACTTTGTTATCTCACCTTGTTATGGTTTGGACACCGTTTTGCAGATTGTTTGATTGTTCGTTGTTTGATTCTTTGCAGTTTTTAATTGTTCGTTTAGTTTTTACATAAACAGTTAGTTACTGTTCAATTGTTTAGTTCGCAAATTTTTAGCAAAAAACTCGACATAATTAAAGCCTGCTGCTCAGGCCTCATGGGAGTTGTCAAGAAATCTGAGCGTGAGTACACTCGCAATTGTTTACAATTATCTTGATTTGACTCAATAGGGCTGAAAAATTAATTAACGATTCTATACATAGAGGAGTTTGGTGGAAATTCATGAACTGGTTTTATATCTCGCTGAAATGCCATCGGTTTTACCTGAAGTTTTTCGATTAGCGAAACTCATTCGTACAATTTCAAGCACTACTGCGTCTGTAGAGCACTCATTTTCAGCTCTGAAACGCATTAAAACATATTTGAGATCCACACAGGTACAACAACAATCTCTCTTTAATATCTATTGTGAGATCTCGGGTAGCGAAAACCCGGCTTGCAAAAAGCCCTAAATCTGCATCCGCCCCTTCTATGTTCAACAATCTCGTTATCAATAAGTTCCGCGAGAAAAAAAAATCGGCGTATTGATCTCATTTTCGTCTCATTAGTCGTCTCTAGTCATTATTTTATTCCAATTATTTTCTCCATTTTTGCGTACTTTTACAGGTGTTCAACCCAGCTCGCCCGTGTGTTCTTATGCTTTTGCACAGTGTATATCATTTTAGATGAGGATTCTTGCTATTTCCTATTTTTATAGAATAGTCAGTCCCGTTGGTTGGTAGGGGCGGACTGGGGGGACTTAACAGGAGTCGCCTCCCTGTAGGCAAGTCCTGTTCGCAAGGGAATATTATAAATTAGCTAGGAATCTCTAAAAAAAAAATAATAATAATTGTAGAAAATAAATAATATCATACGATTCCGTTGAACAAACTACTTGCTTAGAACTGCTTCACTCGTTCATTTTTAGGATGAGAAAGTTAGGAAGTGTGTGTGTGTGTGTACGGTGGTGGGGGGGGGGGGGGGGGTGTGAATTGAGTGCGGTACCCCTATGTCCAGAGCCACGCTACGCCACTGGATGGGACCTAATTATGCCTTAGCGAGGAGAACAGAGTAATAGCACTAATAGCGATGGTTACTATAGTGGAGGAACACAAGGAGCCGAACCGTCCTGCTCTTAATGTTACACAGGTACGTAATGGTCAAATTGGACTGAGTTAGCGTCGACCGCAAAGACCCGTTCAGAGAGTAAGAGAGAAAAAGTCAGGCTGTTCGATGTTGGACCAGTAAAATCGTGCCTTTTTTTTCGTCTTGTATCTTTGTTAGTTTTGAGGGCTTTCTCCGCAGGCGTTGAGTTGAAATCGTCACTGACCGCTGCGGCCGCGGCGTGAGGGTGCGGCGACCTTCGGGCGATGACAGTCATTGACTCAAGTAAATACGACAGACAGACGGATAACTGTGATGAGACGGTGGATGGGGAAGGTGTTGCTACTCAACCCATTCATTCTGACTCTTAGTGTTTATGATAATATTGGCACATTGGCAGCCTTCGATAGCGAGCAACAACCGAACCGAACCTCGTGTGCGTTCTAGTAATGAAAGCGACTAGTAAATATGAACAAACAAACTGTCTCCTTTGGTTTCTTTTCTGTAGTTCCAATACTCCAAAAATCCTTATGAAACGATCGTTTTGTGATCGTTTGGTCTGCGTGTTGAAAAGTGGTTTGATGATTCACGGCTAACGACTTTACAACGGATTTGAGATTGAGACACGGATACTAGTCGATTCTGAAGGTTTTCTTCTTAACCAGGATTTATATTGGAATAAGCTTCAGGAACGAAAGTATATTTATAGATATCACTACATACTTGAAAGGATTTCCTTGGAACGGATATAAGGTCAAAAGTCGTATAATGTGGCTTCTCGTGTTTGTCAGTATCCACGCAGCATGTGGATTATTTGTTAGGGTTTTTTCCTATCCCTACGTTCATCTCAAGACTGGTATCTTTTTGGGTACTCCAAGACGATGTGGTATCATGGGATCCTACGACTAAATTATAGAAATTCGCTGTCCGGAAACTGATTTTTTTTTTTCTTCTAAATATAGCCTAGAATATTCAACTCCCGTTCTGAACTGATTTGCATTACTCACAGCTCGTTGGAAAACTCACTTTCCATAGTAATCAGTAGGGTAGTTTGTATAAGTATAACTGCGAGCGTCCCTCATTAGGTCATCTCATTGTGCATGTTCCCGTTTGAAAAAGGTTCAGATATTTATCATTTTGTCAATAGAAAATTATAGTAAAATTATAGTGAAATTCTCTTTTCATTTCGGAATCATATGTTCTACTCCACATACATCGATGCGTATAATACATCTGCAATAGATATCTGAAAGTAAGGGAATTGCTAAATTAAAAGCTCGTCATTCTGCACAAAATTTTACTGCAGCAGTTTTCTTTTCTGTTTTTTTTTTTTATTATGGTGAACAAGAGTACGGAAGTAATGGAAACGTGACTGACCTGTGCTCAAATGGTATCCCCAACGTCGAAGTGATACTCCATCTCAGGATCATCTGGAATAATGATATTGCGATGAGTACTTTACAGCATAACATATTATACAACACAGATGATGATGGAATATGAATTATGATCAATTTTGTGTCATAGTAGTTGAATGTGAACGATTTCGAATTGAATGTTGGCGTTTTGCTTCGGTGGTCTGCAATTCATCAAACTGAGTATACAAGACCATAGATATAGG
Source organism: Stenodema calcarata (assembly GCA_963920205.1). Lineage (NCBI taxonomy): Eukaryota > Metazoa > Arthropoda > Insecta > Hemiptera > Miridae > Stenodema > Stenodema calcarata. The sequence goes on along the minus strand of OY986057.1, from coordinate 23,495,079 downwards.
GTATCTGTACGGAAAGGCTTATTTGGCATAACGTTTTTCATCCCGGGTATAGTTTGGCATTGAGCAACTCAATTTCTAATCAATATGGGTTATGGGAGGGCGGGGGGGGGGGGGGTCCATTGCACTCTTGGACAGTTCATGCTGGCAGTGTTATTTGGTTGCGTTTTGATAACTCACGCAACAAAGTCAATATGATCCACCACTATTACGTTTTGAGGTAGCTCGAGGAAGAATTAAATATACATGTTCATCTCTAGAAACGTTATCAGGTCCAGCCATAGAGCGTCTAAGTAGAGCGGTATAAAGCTCATGAAACCTCCTCACCAGCGACTAGACATGGAGCAATCAGTATGTCATTTGTATATCCTCGTTTCAGAATAAAAACGACCAAAGGAAAATTAAGAACTGAATGAAATAATAAGAAGAAAGAACAGGGCGGATGATTGGTAAAAACGCCTCTGCTAGAAGTGAAAGCTGTTAGTAATAGCTCTCGGTATATGATTGTTGCATTTATGTATCGAGCAATCAAACTCGGAGTGCAATCCAGAGGAATCAAAAGTGCACAGAGAAACACTTGTACACTTAGAAATAACCTTCAACCTGAAATTGATGACATTGCATTTTGAATCGAGTTAGACACCAACCCGCATGTACACTCAGCAATCTAATTCATTTCCACAATTTTTTTTGGATAGAATATTTCAGGTAGAGATGTTCCAAGAATTTGTGCGGGCATGAACTGTTACAGAAGTGTTTTGCTCAGAAACTCGCCAATGAGGCTGAAAGGTGATGAAGTTAGGCTCGAGTAATCTTAATTGAGTTGTAAACAAAGACTTCGGATCAGTGGAACTTGGGGTCAACCTCGTGAACAGCTGATTCAAACGTCACATAGTTTTGTGATACCGAATTTCTGTTCTGAGATACCTTTCGCTTTTACGATAAGATGGTGATTTTGAATATTTGTTGGCAGGTACTTCTTGTTTTCAATTATTACCGATGTAGGTAGGTACAAGTAAAACCCCGTCGTAAATCGATTTATCAATACAAACTAATAATTAGTTTGTATTGATAAATCGATTTACGACGGGGTTTTACTTGTACCTACCTACATCGGTAATAATTGAAAACAAGAAGTACCTGCCAACAAATATTCAAAATCACCATCTTATCGTAAAAGCGAAAGGTATCTCAGAACAGAAATTCGGTATCACAAAACTATGTGACGTTTGAATCAGCTGTTCACGAGGTTGACCCCAAGTTCCACTGATCCGAAGTACGTTTGAGGAGGTAACTATTTTGTCTAGTTGCGAACCAAGCAATATTCCGCCACCCGAAAAAATTTTGTTGTTGGCACTTATAAACAGTTGCCACATATAAACAGCTATCTGAACATACAACCAATTCTAACCACATTTGAACATAAAACACTCAAGGTTATACGACATGGCGTTTTGAACATTGTTGTTAAGGTTATGAAAAAGTTTCAAGGATCATCCTTGAATTGTCCCGGTCAAATTGTTTAGATCTCAAAATTAGGCTTTAACGTGGACAGTGGTTCCCAAAACATCATCATCATCTTCTTCTGTATAGATCACTGTTCTGTATACAGATCCTGATGAGCCCCCAGAATATACGCAATAATTGGAATAATGAGCTAAAATCTTTGCGTTCGTTTGAAAAGGTGACCAGACTTTACTTTTTGAGTGAAAGGGGACAGTCGGTAAGTAGCTTTCCAACATGATTCCAGTCTGACTTTACATTAATTCATTTATATAAATGAAGGATAAATTCAATATTTGAATTAAGAATTATCCATAATCTGGGGGCTCATCAGGATCTGTATACAGAACAGTGATCTATACAGAAGAAGATGATGATGATGTTTTGGGAACCACTGTCCACGTTAAAGCCTAATTTTGAGATCTAAACAATTTGACCGGGACAATTCAAGGATGATCCTTGAAAATTTTTCATAACCTTAACAACAATGTTCAAAACGCCATGTCGTATAACCTTGAGTGTTTCATGTTCAAATTTGGTTAGAATTGGTTGTATGTTCAGATAGCTGTTTATATGTGGCAAGTGTTTATAAGTGCCAACAACAAAATTTTTTCGGGTGGCGGAATATTGCTTGGTTCGCAACTAGACAAAATAGTTACCTCCTCAAACGTACATGCAGATACATGACTGACGAATGAGGTTGAGTAATCCAAATTCATAGAAGAGGTTCAGGAATGTATCTTTGCAGTTTATGTGGTAAACCCTCAGTTGAAAGGTAAAACATCCATTAGCTAAGTCAATCAGAATCAGTTCATTATTGGCAATGGCAAAATTAACTTCTAGAAACAACGTGATGCATGAGTGCTGTTGTTTTTGCTGGGTATTATAACCTTTGACGAGGTTTGAAATTTAATGAGATTCTTCAAGGGAAATAATTGGAAGATGACGGCGAGGGCATTGGCCGTCCACACAGGTGAACTTGAAGAAGAGGACATGATGTGGATAGGGGATGGGTGATGAGGTGTGGTGAAGGAGGAGGGGGTCAGCACTGACGAGGAATCTGTCTAAATGTCGTTTTGTCGGGGGTAGAACCCGTTAGTAATAACATGCATGGCCCGAAGGAGATAAGAGAACAGAACTGGTTCCCCTCCTTCCCGTCCTTCCATCACAACCTCAGGCCTATCGTCCATCCGAGTTTGCCTCCTTTTTCCTCCGAGTTCTTACCAGGACCAATTGATTTGCAAATATTCCTAAACGCGTCCCATCCCGCAGTTTCCCTTCCAAAGTACTCGCTGGCCAGCGTGCATGCAGCGTCTCATCCAGTTTGAGCGTTAACAATTATGGGTGTTCTAGGGAACTCCCAGCCGATGACCCATTTGCGCTTGGGCTACCGGACTCGTGCGATGGACGGCCCACTCGAAATCAGAAGCGGAACATCTGAGGCAAAATGTCCCTCATTAAATATTCAGGGAGAAGGAAGGCGTGGCAGAGCTCAAGTTATTTAACTATAATAATTGCACCAGCTCTGCTCAAGAACAAGTTCATAATCTGCACATGTCTCCGTCACGTAGGTGATGACGATTTACGATACCACCATCATGATAGTCTTAAAATCAATAATAATTCATCATACACTAGCTAATTGAAATATCTCCCGCTATTACGAGTAACTCATATCTACCAAGGACGTCTTGAAGAATTCATTTTGGTTTATAATCTGAATAATGAACCATTGGAATCGACCAATGAAAAGAATTGTTTAACCCGCCTCAAAATTTGTTGGTTTACCACGTTTCAAGATAAGTACCTATATTCAGAAAATCGAAGGAAAAAACTCTGAAGATTCTTGACACATCGGTTTATTATCTTTTTTTATGCAGATTGCCTTTCTGTCTAGATCACTAAATGGTAGAATAATTATTATTATTCAAAGTACGCAAATTTTTCATGTATATTATTTGGTAGGTATAAGAATGGGCCGTGAAGTACCCTAGGTACTTGCACTCTCACCATAGGGGCAGAGGGGTGTCTAGATTTTACGATTATAATCTAAGGGCTCAGGTGAAAGTGGTTGACAAGGGGATATGAAACATTCATAAGGGGGGGGGGGGGGTGTACTCACGGGTTCAAAAACCTTAATTTTTCAAATCTCCTCGTCAACAGCCTTCATTTGAACCCATAGATTATGATCGGAATATCTAGACCCCTTGCGATTTACCTCCGGGTTCCCTCACTGATAGGTAGGGTTAAAAATAACATTAATTTCGATTTCTGAAAACCACATGCTGTTCGAATCAGCTGGGCCAGTATAAACATTGTCCCGACAGGCTGCCGCATGATTAACCCTCATGTTGACAGCTTTTGATCTGCTCCAACTTTGAGCCCTCATTGTGGACGAACGGCTGGTTGTACAAAGCTGCGGATGGTCTTACAAAATTTCTACATGTGAAAAAATTCTAAAAATCTAAATGTGAACTAAAAACTATACCGTTTCATATGAATTTTTTGAGATGTGAAATTGTAAAAATTTCGAAATTTGTTTTGAACCCATTCTTATCGTCCTAGAGTTATGAAAAATTTCAAGGGGCATTGTGAGGTTGGTCCGAAACCGTAAAACAAATTTCGCAATTTTACCTCAACAATAACTGGGCAAAGTGTCGCGGATGGCGGACGGACAGATTTTTTTTCTAAATTCAAGTAAAGGGGGAAAGGGGTACCTACGCTACTTACGACCTATTCTCATACCTACCTAATATTCATACAACATTTGCGTATTTTAAATAATAATAATCATCAATTTACCCTTTAGTGATCTAGACAAACGGGCAATCTGCACGATGAAGATAATAAACCGTTGTCAAGAATTTGCAGAGTTTTTCATGTTTCAAAGTATGATTATCGTTATTCCATTCATAGTGTTGAAGTTGAACTGATTGAGGTTTCCTTTCGATGTTTCTCACCAATCGATGTTTTTGGCAATACGAATCGAATAGTTCTAGAAACATCAAAAGCGTATATCAGGCCAACACCCAAGAATTGCGACGTTTTGCTGAATTTCGATTAGTCTCTGGATGGGAAATTTGCGAGTTATCGTCATTGTGGGGGTAAAAGCGGAGAGAAAAACCTTGTTTTGAATTTTTATACACATCTCCACTTTCTATAATATAGAAAGTGGAGATGTGTATAAAAATTCAAATTCATATTATATTAAAAATTCATATTATGTTTTTGTAGGGCTCTACTTCCAACTGCAGGCCTCCGTTGCGGTTGTGATTGGCTGTTCCGATCATTTCGCTCACCGCTTTCCACTGCCTTACCCAGTTTTTGACGAGGAGGCACTGGGATGTGAAGAGACGACTTCAGCCGCGATTCCACAATCACAGCCACCAATTGATGAAGTGCTAACTGGCTGGGCCACGGCTACTCCCTCGTTTCAGGATGTATTTTGGAGTTAACTAAGAGGCTTTCGGTTCTGTAAGCGTGAAATCTAGAGGGAACACCAACCTGATCTTAGGACATTTTGTAACGGAATTTCAGATGTCTACTATAAATGGAATCACGTGGGCGAAAGGTCTACAGAAAAATATTGTCATAGTGTGAAGTTTTCTGACTGTTTGTCAAATCAATTTTGTCTTGGCCCAACCAAACCAAACACAGCCGATGATAACCCTGATTATTCCAATCAGTAACGCTCTACAGACATCGATTCCATAATCGTTGTGGCACTTGATTCTGTCAGCCAAATTTTGCAGACGCTCTTTGGATATCTCATGTGAAATCTTAATTTTCTAAGCTCATTATCCAGCTCCTGAGAGTAGTCAGTACGGATGGATGTACATGCAGTCGATATTTGCCGATTTTGCGAGGTATATAAGAGCAGTTTCCCAAATACCTTAAACCACACGTTTTACCCAGCTCGGTTGTTCTGGACCAACTTTGAAAGCAAATTCTACCGAATTTGTCGCACAATGCAGGCATGAGTTTCGACAGGTGCATGCTTACACAGAAGAACACACTGTTCATGAACTAAATATATTATTATTTTCAGAGATGATTGTGGAATCGCGGCTGAAGTCGTCTCTTCACATCCCAGCGACACCCCACCATTTCTTCTCGGGCTGACGACGCTGTAAAGCGAAAATTTCCACTTTCATCTAGTTTTTCCAAATTTACGTAAGTGTTTACTATCATTTTCATCCTCCTGTACGTTCATTCAAGTTCATATTATTATTTTCATATACCTAGTATCATAATATGTGTTATTGGGAGTCCACTTAATTTTACACAAACCTTACTCATTGGGAGAGTAAGAGTATATGAATTTGGGGAAATAACTGGATTTGTTGAGGGATTGTTTTGAACCAAGATTATCTTCTTCGAAAATCCGAATCTGAACAATCATTTCTCCACGTCTGCCCATGTGCCCTCGAGTCTTTGGGCATTCTTATATTGAACGACTGTGTAATATTTATTGAGAATAACACTCTTTCACGCACTTCATCTCAAATCATCTCTAAGAGCCTGATTTGATAACCTAAGTCTCAAACTACACCCATCAGAACTTTACCCTGATTTCTTGAGGAGTTTACTTGAGCGTGCACATGAATGATGAACCTCCTTTAATTTGGCTCCAGCACTGTAAACTAATAAGTTACTTTTTTGTGTTTTTACTCATGCCATATCGCAGTGAAGCTTCATGCCCAACTTGCCGAAACGTGGCTGAAGTAATAGTTTCGATTGGTATAGAAAACCTTCTCGTCTAGTCCTCATCAAACCGCCGATAAGGTTGACCCGCCTACAGTGTCTCTGCACTGTTATGAACAAGTGCAGGCACTCAATTAATTTGTTCAGTCGGTTATGCACGGATACACATGAGACACGAAGGGAGCGTAAGCTGTCCACCCACCCAGCGAACTTTTCAAGACGAAGATGATGTGTCAATACGAGAAACCTGATGCCGCGAACAGTGAGAACAATCTTCTTTATAATGTTGCCAGATGAAGCTCGCAGGTGTTGACTGCAGCCCACGCTGCCTACCCGATACTTCCACTATTCTGCAGACTTGCTTCTGTCTCCTTTTTCTCTTGTCTTCCACGCTCCATTTCACCGCACTTCCGTCGCTGTTTTCTAATTATTATTCGTTTTTTTCCCTTCATAATCCAATAAAACCTCCTATCAACGAGGTTCAGGTTTCATTACTTTGGAGCAACACGTTCAATTAATTACTTATTTACATTGTCTATAATATACATCTAGTTGACTAATGCCAGTTGGTGTGTGATTTACTTAACTTGAATGATTTAGTTTCTTAATTGATGATACTTATTAGCAGCACGCACGCATTAGCTCACTCGGTGTGATGTGTTACTTAAAACTACTGAGAAGTTGACTTATGATTGGTAAAAGGAAATGTCTCATTCATTATCCATTTGGCCACCCACATGGGTATTTAATGATTCTTTGTACGCATTGTATGAAACACTAAAACGCATTCCTACTCTACTGTAAAGATTATTCCATATCCCTAGTAAACATCATTACTAGCGCCTTAGGATGAGGGAATGGCAGGACTGGTAAGACGAGCAATCACCCTTCAAGGGCCTATACCACTACCAGATTATGGACAGAGTGATGAAAAAACCGACTGGGGGCGGTGAAGACTGGGGGTGATTCAGCTGATCCGACTACGCACAGGACACAAACACGTCAACCGAAGCTGTTATCTCACAAACCTAGTGGAATCCCCAAATAGCGAGTTTAGTGAACATGTGGTAGAGGACATGGAACACAAGGTCATGGTTTGCTCCCAATATTCCGAGGAAACGATACCTTTATCAATTGATCCGTGAGAACCGCGTCCTGTCACAGGCACTCCATGCTTCGACTCGAAGCGAGCTCAAAGTCTTCCTGCGCTTCATGAAAAGTGCGGGGATTAGATTGTGAAAGTGCTGTTCTAATAATATAAACTGTACATATATTAACGTTAACTGTAAATATATGCACCAGCTAAGTAGATGCCTAACCATTGAAAAAAAGTAGTGCCTTAAAGTAAATGATCAAACTTGTTTGGTGACCAGCTGGTCACGCCCAACCTTCCTCGTACCGTTAGTCGGGCTCTGAATTCGGGAAATTCGTTAGAACTCCTGAACAACGCTGAGCGGCTTGACCGGAACGCAAGGCTTAATCAGTGTCTAGAAGGAAAAACAATCACAGGCATTCTAAGTGGGAGAATTTTTTCCGCATCCGTTTTTTATAGCTGGTCGCTAATGGATCTTCATTTAAGTTGAGGATAGATACGAAAGCCTCGATCACTCACGTCCCTCGCTGCCTTTGCTCAGTTTTTAACAAACCCGAGTTCCTCGAGCTTTTTACTTCTCTAGAAGTCAATTCTTTTAACGCGTCCAGCTTCATTTATATTTGGGCTCCCGCTCGATGCCTTCATCTTTTCCAGATACTTGATGACCCTTGGTAAGTCTCGAAAGCGTATTAGGGTCTTATTTCGCTTTGGCGATAAACCCTCGTGGGAACGGGTTCCTAAGGCCGGCTCCGCCTTCCTTTTTTCTCACTTTGATGTCGGAGGATCCTCAAGAACTTCGCCTTGGCTTGTTCCAACAGGGGGAGCTTCGCCACATTAATTGTAAGAGTTCATTACAATGACGACGAACCTTCCCGTCCCTCAGCTCAGAGCCAGTTTGTATTCCTCGGACCCCGCTGAGTCTCTTGTAATAATTTCAACAGGTATTTTTTCTTCTTAGGAGAAAAACACTTTCATTCCTCACAGGCGCGCATCGTCCGCTTTATAAACTAATGTCCTCTCTGGTTTTCTCCATACCACGCCGAACCCTATAACAGCAACCGTAATAATCACGGTATGAAGCACCTGGCGTGTATGAGAACTACTATGAAAGAAGGCAGCAGCTAGCTCAAGAGTTGATTCCTCATTTATATACCAGCTCGGCGGGATAAATATACAAAAAACAACCATGGTTTTCTCCATCGGTCGACATTACAACAATATCTATAATATAAGTACTGTCTAGATGACCCAAGCGTTTCATGAAATAGTATTACCAGTAGGTTTTGATGGTACTCGTTTTATGGGCAACTTTTGAGTCCTGAAATGGTCCTGACATTCAAGTCGTACTCATCGTGTATTCATAACTATTTATTCTTAATGCAGTACTATTTTCAACGATGAAAAACAGCTGGAATACACCAATGATGGGATGGGATACACCAAAGGTCTTTGATGGGATTCCATTTTTTCAGAATACCACCTAATACACGAACGTGATCTGTACTTCCTGCCACCTCCACGTTTCCCTCCTCGAAGGACGATTTCTCGGCAATAGTTCAACAGATTGGTGATATTGAGAGACAAATAGTGGGCGTGGGTGGAATACCGGAACAGTCCCGAAATTAATTCCGATATCCATTGTTTGTTGAACATTACAGTTAACAATTTCAACAATTAAAATCTCCAAAACAAATAATCATTTTCCACAAATTAACAACCAGTAGGTTGAAAATAAAAATACATCAAGGAAATTGCAGCTCAAAAAAGCGACATACAAGTATATATACTCGTCATAGTCCGGAAAATGCAGACTCTAGTTTCACGGTTTGAGGCTTGATCAGCATATGAAGTGGAAGGAACACTTGCAAAGTCCAGTAGGAAGGATTAGGAAAACATTCCACCTCTTATCGAGAAGGCTGTCTCAGCCGGAAATATCTACGTATATGGTTTTGTTGGTAGAATATTGATCATTACACCCATTCGGGAACGTATCACGCGAGTAGATTCGATCCCCACAAAAAACACTCCGTGCTGTTGTTGATACAGTCGAGAATTAAATGCTTGCATACGAGTCTGCAACACATTGGGACATTTTATGTCTTTAAAGAAGTGATTCAAGAACCTTCGAACAATGCTACATCACCTACCTCAGTAGCGTAGTTGTTACCCCCCAAAAAACACTCCGTGTAAAAATCACAAATATCATTCTCGCAAATATCATTCTTCAGAGGCCGGAAAAAGTTATGATATCCACTTTCCCCGCCCGCCCTTTTCCTCATTAAGGAGCTAAGTATAATGAAAAGCTTAACCACTTCACAAGCACCGTACCCCTTTCGAAATCTCCCCTTGGCGCTATTGCGAGACGTTTTTATTACTTCCACAAGCAACTAATACTTGATGGTGGTTAACGTTTTATACAAGTATTAGTTGCTTGTGGAAGTAATAAAAACGTCTCGCAATAGCGCCAAGGGGAGATTTCGAAAGGGGTACGGTGCTTGTGAAGTGGTTAAGCTTTTCATTATACTTAGCTCCTTAATGAGGAAAAGGGCGGGCGGGGAAAGTGGATATCATAACGTTTTCCGGCCTCTGAAGAATGATATTTGCGAGGCGGGGTGATTTTTACACGGAGTGTTTTTTGTTGGGATATCACATCTTTTTGTCATTGAAGTGGGTCATTTTATAAAGAAGCTCTATGCAAAATTTCAAGTCGATTGGTCCGGTTACCCAGGCTGTAGACTCGTCAAAGTTGCCAAAATTAGCCTAAATTTCTTTTTTTTGTTTCTAAACGTTTTTGGGTTGAGATAATGAGGTTAACCTTTCAAAAGGCACTGTCTGATGTTGAAACGAAGCTCTGTGCAAAATTTCAAGTCAATCCGTGAAGGTGGAAATGCCTAACTGATTAAGGAGAAGAAGAACAGGTAAGGGTGAAAAACCAGGTTTTTGAAGTTATATAACTCGGCTCCCTTTAAAGATATCGACTTGAATCTTTCAAAAGGCACTTGCTACACTTGAAACGAAGCTCCGTGCAAAATTTCAAGTCAATCGGCGAAGGTGGAGAGGCTGTAGCCTTGACCGACTGAAAAAAGTAGAAAAACATGGTAATTTGTTTTTGAAGTTATATAACTCGGCTCCCTTTAGACTTAGCGACTTGAAACTTTCAGGGCTTTCTATTATCCACACCAAAAAGATCCATACCAAATTTCAAGTTGATCGGTCAACTAGGAGCCGAGATATGGCCATAATTAGCCTAAATTACCCTAAATTTCAGTTTTTTTGTCCCTAATTTTTTTTTTGGGTTGAGATAATTGCTTATTTCGTTCAAATGGCACTGAGCCATGCTATAAAGAAGGTATGTAAAAAAATTCAAGTCGATTGGTCCTTTTACCCAGGCTGTAGACTCGTCAAAGTGGACAGCATTTTCCTAAGGTTTCTGTTCTTTTGTTTCTAAAACTTTTTTGGGTTGAGATAATGGGTTAAATCTTATATAAGGCTCTGTCTCAAGGTTAAATGAAGTTCTGTGCAAAATTTCAAGTCAATCGGTCAACGTGGAGAGGCTCCAGCCTTGCCTGTCTGAACAAGGAGGAGAAGAAGGAGAAGAAGAAGGAGAAGAACAATCTAAGGCCGAAAAACCGGGTTTTTGAAGTTATGTAGCTCGGCTCCCTTTAGACCTATCGATTTGAAACTTTCAGGGCTTTCTAATATACACTCAAAGAAGACCCACACTAATTTTCAAGTTGATCGGTCAAATAGGAGCCGAGATATGGATACCTCGAAAACGCGTTTCGTGACGTCCGGTAAACATACACTCGGCATCGTTCGTTTTCTCAACTTCTTTGCTTGGCGGGGCGGAACGCTACCGCGTTCCTAGATAACCCGAATGCAGTTGTGAACACAGGCGTACCCGCATTGTTAACCTCTACGAGGAGTTTGGAGGTGTTTCTCCTATAGCAACGTATGCTTACAGATTGGCTTTATATGTGCGTAAATCAGCACAGTAGGACCTCGTAGTCAGAGAAGTGATGTAAAACATAGCAGGTTGATCATGAAAAGCTTTGGCTAGCACCCTCTGTTTTCAAGAACCTACCATCAGCAATTGAATCAGCTAGTTCTCTAGTCGTATTATGAAAATAACGTACCTACCAAAGACATGTAAAATCCATCGTTCATAAATTTAAATTTTGAATAACAGAAATGTACTTTCATAATGAGGACAGACCACTGCCCTCAAGGTCAAAAACAACATTGCGGTCACAAATGTGTAAATGCACTTTTTTTTTGTTTATGTGCAATTCTGATAAACCAACAGCTTTGAAACCAGTGCAATCGTCATTCAAGCTGAAAACTTAATGCAAGGCACCTACTACGAACATACATCAGTGAAGATCAACAGTTGATCACTTGTCATTTATCCCATTTCAGAATTTCTCGGTCTTGAATTGTTCCCCATTTTCAAATCCCACCTGAGCTGAAGTTCAGAGAGCCCACTTACTAATCATATCCCTTCTGACCTTTGAGAATAAAGGATTCTCAGGGCCTGCCCTGCTTGTTGCCATCCAGATATAAGAAGTGTGCTAATTCGGAAGAACCATTTGTGGATTTATAGATGTCCTTGAATAAGAAACAGAAGGGGTTGGATAACTTATTACCGTGCGATACCGTTTCACCCAATTTATGACGTGGAGTCAGAGTCGAGATTAGGATGTAATAAGAATAATCAAGTTGTAGATAAAAGGTACGCTTCTCCATTTAGAAACAGCCCGATCAAAAACATTTCCCTCCGTTCTTCACGACCTTCCAACTTCAACATCCCAACGCCAATTAATTCCCTTCTCCACTCAAGAGACTAAAAATAAATAAAAAAGAGATACCTCCGTATGTATTATTGTCTGGCCTTCTTAATGTACGGTCTTGGAAACTACGGATCCTACGTGCACAAATTAAATATCAACCTCCAGCCCCCTTTACGAGGCTTCTTTCTATGCATCACGTACGCTACGAGCTGGCCGTTCCCTAACCAAATATACGACCGACCAATTTGCTTTTTCTTTCTCCCATTGCGTTAATAAGAGATCATCCATTTCTCACCTTTCTGCTCTCCCATGGTGGGGCGTGATGGATTGGACGGAGCCTTCAAGCGCTAACTGCAAAACGCCTTCCAACATGCTTGTTTGAGAGGGGACGGGAAGCAATAATCAGGCTACTCCAAGCGAGCAGTCTACTTTCACATTATTCACCGGTTATTTGCGATATATCAACAAAAGAGATTCTACGTCTTTCGTATTTTTAACCCACGTGAAAATTAATCAAGAGACCAGTAGTTAACCGTCAAGTGATGATTTTTTTTTACCCAGGTATTGACGACCTCGCAAGAACTGCATTTTTAACTTCACGCTACGATTGCTGGTAAAATCACAATACGGCACCACACAAACTACGATAATAAAAAATTATGGATATTCATGCCCAGAGTGGCTCTCCATTTCAGGAAGCTCTCCATCAATCTTCAAGCCTTGGAATAATCATCGCTGCTATTTCAATATTAATTGAGATGAGGTTAAAGTTGAATCGGTGAATGTTAAAGGGGCAGTAGTCCAAGAAACCTGACTTGTGGAAAAACGAGAAAAACTGTCCTGTTCCGAAAATATTGACAAATTGTTTAATTGGACCTTACCCATTTGTTGAAACTGTGGTCAGAGAAATATTTGAAGAGGAAAATGAATTTTAATCGAATTTCCCTAGTTAAAAGAATGGTTTGAAGGTGGTGTTTATTTTCAATTGAACAAAACAAAATCTGCAAAAACATCAAGCAGAAACTTGAAAATGTTGGAAAATACATTTTTAAACGCTTTCCTAATCTTGTTGGCCTTCCTGTGGGAGCATTGGAAGGCAATTTCCTCAATGAGCTTTCTGGATTCCCCTGGAATGTAGTCCAGAATTTTCTTCAGGTCTTCGAGTTTTTTTGGGGTTAATGGGGAATTTTCCCGTTGGGGTAAGCAGCATCGGTAAGAAGATTCATTCCGTTCTCAAACTGGAGCATTTTGAAGATGAAGAAACGTGGTTGTTATTTGACATATTCTTCATGGTTAGTCTGCTCTAATCTGATAATGGAATGAGATATCGCAATTCTGAATTCACCGTCGTGTTCAGCGTTGAATGTTCAAGAGCTGAGGGGGGTTTTGGGATGTTTGTGGCCGGGGGGGGGGGGGGGGGGGTTCACCATAAATTCCAAAAATGAAACGGTCTGTCAAGTGACACCTCATTTTAAAGGTTTTTACACGCCGAATAAGATGGTTAAGTCAGAATTGCTATGTCCTATTCCGCTCTCAAACTGGAGCTCTTTGAAGATGAAGAAACGCGGTTGACACTTGAGATGTTTTTCATGGAAATCATGTTCTTTAATAGATACATTTCACATCAAACCAATTATATCTTCAAAAACCCGCTCTTATAGCCATGCTGCATGACTGTGGATTTTTGTTTTTGTTTTGTTTCTACAGAAGTGCAGGTTTTTTTGTAGTAGGGTGACCACCAACATTCGACGACCACCACTTGATGCTGCACAGGTCTCGCACAACTCTTGTTAAAAGGGCCGTAGTCCAGACTTCTGCCCCTTTAACATGCTAATCTCAGAAACTCGTAGTTTCCAACCGCCTCTACGCCCCCAAATGTTGGTGTACAACGGTCCTGATAGCATGAAACGATGCGGCTGTCTATATAGCACTCGGAAATGAAAAAAAAAAAAAAAATGAAAAAAAAAAACGAATATCGCCAAAAATGGACAACTACCCTGTCAACATTCACCGATTCAGTTCAAACCTTGAGAAACCATATGGCTTTTCCGAAATGGTTCAATAGTAATAGAAAAACTTAACTACTCAAGTCGAAAAATAGAACTGATCCAAGTTGCTTCAAGGTTATCATTATGCCATCGAAAGATAAACAGTGTTTGTGGATTTCCCAGTGTTCAGCCGTTACGAGTTGAAAATAACAAGGGTCTAAGACTACAAAATCAGAAGGTTGATTTACCCAGCTGAAACTCCGAATGAACACAACGTTGGATGCCATTATTGATCGCATTGATATAACATCGTTTTAATAATTGGCCATGCCAACTTGAAATTCTCGAGTGAAATTCGTATCATCGAATCTCTTCTTACAGAAGTCAAGTCTACATCGACAACATCCATGACGGGAATAATTAATTTGTCGAGTCTTATGTTAGCTACAACATTCTTAACTTATAAACTCACTGGTTCGTACAGTTTACTCGCATACGTATAATATTGATGGGCGCTGTTTTCATTCATTACAAACAAAGATAAAATGGTGTAAAGTTACCACTGATTGTGTTGGAAAGGGCTGTTATCCATTCAATATTGCGTTATAAATAATAAAAATTGTTCTGTCAACTGCATAAAAGTAGAAGTTTAAAAGAGTGCGGTTTCCCAAATGTGAGTAGATATTCCGTAGAAGCCTCTGATGAACTGTTTGAACGAAGGCACGTTTGAAAGTGAGAGCTCCCTCCATAGGGCCGAAGGTGGTAAAGGGAAGGGAGGCCTAAAGCACTATAATCTCCAAAGAACACCGCATCAAGGTCCATGACCTGACATATTTTATGGCCTTCTCAGATGAATTAGAAGGAGACAACATTGTTACCCAAGTCTTCTGAATGGACACTATTTTTCCTTCCCTTTAAGTTTTTTAACGTTTTTTCTCTACCGGGACTCGTTTTCATTCCGGTACCTGTAGCTGTTTTTTCTATTATCTTCCCCAGCCCGAGTGAATGGTTAGACCAATATCAATGAGAGGACGTATAAGATACAACTGAAGGCTACAGGGGAAGAAGGGTATCATTCCACTGTCAATTTCGAGGTTTCAATGCCGTCTAGAGGATTCTGGAGTAGTTTCACGTGGTAGGTCGGTACTGGTGAAAAACGAGTTCATTCCGTGATGGTTTGGAATAGGTAGTTGATAATTTTTTTTTTTTCATACCTTGGCAACATGAGATGGTTAAGTTAGTTTGTGCTCTCCTGAACATTTTCCAATTTTGGAATCGTACCCTTCTTCCCCTGTACCCTTCAACTGTGTCCTCTAAGATCACTTGATTTATTTCATCCAGTTATTTCTAGCAGCTATTTTTCAACGGTTTTGCCTACGTGCGCAATTGACATATAATATATCCGTATACGATTCCAGGTTAATACCCTTCTGCTTCCGAGTCTAAAAAGCTAGCGGATGCCTTGTGCTCACTTTTGGGATGACAGCAATTCAGGGGCGGTTTTCAGGTGAAGCATCTTAGGGCGAGCCTCATGTTCTATGGAAAAAAGAAAGGGAAAGGGAAAGTGCTATAAGTCCACCTCATAATGCGTACCTATATTAAACATATAAATATAAATATAAGTTGTATATTTTCCTGAACCTTTAGTACGCAAAATTTTAAACTACGACATTCTCTCCCCCTTCCCACGGCTAGCTGCTGATATGGTCACTTGACCTGAAGCTGATTTTTGCGCACCACCACTAGCGCTCCCTGCGGCCAAACGGCCAACCTCTCACTCTTGTTTGTTTCTCTGTTATCTTCATTGTGTTATTTCAAAACACGCGTGTCTATTTCATCATAAGTTAATTGCAGTCAGTATCACCATTCAGTCAGTATCAGTATTCTATGTGAAAAGCGTCCAAAAGTGTTTTCAAATCGACGCTATCTGTTGCAACATGCATGTTGCAATCACGACCCAAGCAGCCACGTTTTCCGGTGTTACCTCTATAGTTTTGAACAAGATTCAAAAACCGCCCTACAGCGTTTCTTCACGGACTATGCGTATTGTAAGACGAGACAGGTTTCCTTTATTGTAACACTTTATTTAAGCTAAGTTTCAGAACTCTAAATTCCCAAAATGTTCGTCTCTTTTTCTCAATCACAACAACAACTATTTTTGAAACTAAAACCAATCCTTATGTTTTGGGTAGTTATGAGCGACTGGAGTCGCTCAACACTATGCTATCTACCGATCCTGTTTGACGTAGGTTTGGTATTGTAAGATGGATTTCCCGACTATTAAATGAGTAAACCAAACGCAATCGCCTCCTCCTTGGCAAGTCCTGGATGCTGGCTTATCATGTCGCGAGTCAACTTACTGTAACTTTCTCAATATTATTGTAAGTTCAGCATTGTACTACAACGTCCTATCTAGACAGTGACAGTTATTGGGATGCGTAAAAAGTTTCCTAAGAACTGCTCATCCTCATGTCTCTGACTTGAGCCTCACTGCATCTGATCCCCTAGAACCGCCCCTGCAACAATTGGTTTCCTTCAACCATCGCATGGCATAAATGATTCGCATAGTATGACTTAATTTAGCGTTTTGTGAAGGAGTCGAACCAAAAAAATGCAGCCTTTGCTCAGGTCTGGAACACTTTTGTTTCTGCTGTACTCCGATGTCAGGACTATACGAAATAACAATACGATCCATTGAAATCGCACTGCTGCACGCTTGTTGTGCAGAATATTGGTGTGATCATGTGATGGATAGAACAGCTGTGTGACACCATCGCACAAGTTCTTTGCCATTTTCATTTGGTTTCAAGGAACAACAGCCGTGATCTAAACCAGAGTATAAAACATATCAGGATAGAACATATGGTATAACATACCAATATAACATATCGGTTTTACGTAGGATACCGCTATCAACCGCTTGGAAACAAGAGTTGGATTATGTGGGGTTTTGAAAACTAATCATTTAGCAGTAAGTATCTTATGAAAACTTCAATTATTGGATATTATATAATGACCAGGAATATATACCCCCCCCCCCCCCCCCCGAGGAATGTTTCATGAATGCTTCATCCAATGTTTCACTGTCATACAAAGGTGAGAAGAACAATTTATGAAATCCAAAACTGCTCTTGATAAAAGCAGATTCACAGCAGCAACCAATCAGATTTTTCTATCGTTTTATTTTGTCTCGCTAAAGATTCTCGGTTCAAAACACCTGCGCATTTCGGCGTTTCCGCGACGAAACGGTGATGTCACGACAGGGAAGGAGGCCTGGAAGTAGCACAGTGGCCTGTCCAGAGTCACTGGCTCACACCCACTAATTCTTCTGACCAAGCGGAGGTTATTCACGTCAGCGCAGCGGTCGAGAGAGCTAAACGTCTACGACCACCTAACAGAGAAAAGATAAATGGAGAGTGAGGCTGGATGGAAAGAAAAGGAAAGCACTCGGCTGGTTATAGGTGTGTATTGTTACCGTAATTAGGTAGTAGTGGGGTATAACGGTGTTTTGTCCTGAGGCATGGCCAGATAAGAACTGGGCCTAGCCAACCAATAGGAACCGTTCAAATACAAATTACTATAATTTAAAATCTGATATACGTCAGGTAGCTACCTTCTGTCAAGCGCTGCCTAGTACAACAGTTATTTAGCTGCAATACTTTGGTACTATCTGCACTCATCTTCTGATACCAGATCAGAACGGTACCCATTATCGGAAAATAGGTTTTTAAATTTGTACTAGGCTCTCATTCGAAAAATCCCAAGTCCAGCGGCCCTTGGGCTCTTTAGGATCTTCTAAGCGGCGGCCCCAAAACAATTACTCTTTTATCGGTGGGGATCGTATACCCGAGCAGGATGTCCTTGGAGGAGGTCGGTCCCTGAGGATCATTCATGCGCCTCTTATCCAACATGTAGGAGGTATCTGTCCTCATCAACTTCGAGCTCTAGAGAACTTGTAAGAAGGAGGAAAAAAAGAGGTAGAGCGACCGCTTCAGCAAAGGAACACTTGCAAACATTCCATCAGTGCATATCCTCTGCATGTTCCTGAATGTAATCCTTTAGCTATGATATTTATGACCCTTGGAGGTTCACTCGAAGAAGCTGTACCAGGTTGGGTCTCTGCCTTTAGTTTATGGAATATGTTAGACCGCTTTGTCATTTAAATTTAGATGTTTCTCCTCGAGGGCATCCGTCGGGCAGTCCATTAGTCATTAGCCGGTGCCTGTCGATTATTGCAGTTTACGTTGAGCCTCGTCTAACTGCTCGACCGATTGGAAGTAATGCAGTTTGATGACCACATTTTGCTTTGGAATAAAAAAACGGTGTTCCACGAATAGTCACGAATCACGGTGATGTGTGCTCAGTAAAATTAGATACCATGCATGGTTGGGGACAGCGTTATAATGGGATAGCATAACTAACTTTCATCAGCCTTCATATTATACTTGTAGTGGCAGAAGCTATTAGTAGTGTAAACCTCTATTTTATAGTAACTTGATCTATACTAACTTATAATATAAGACAATATCGTCCTTCTTATCAACAATCCTCCCAGCGCACAGTGGGGCAGATCGTGAATCTAGCGGGACAAAAGTCTTATAGCGAGAAGCAAGACCTTGCAATATTTTTTATAATCCAAAATACTTCATAGTAGTTGTAAGAGACCGTTGAAATATTCCAAACCCTTTGTTTTGTATAAACTGTATGTTTAATTCATTTACCAAGAATATTATACAGGTAAGTACTGAACATAATTCTTTTTATTTTATTTGTTTTCTCGATATTCAGAAGTATTACAATTTTGACAAATATGCAAAAAACACAATCTTCAATATTATATAATATTTTTAATAACACATTTAGTATTATAAAAAAAAATTGAAGAAAAATGGAAAAAATATACAATAAAAAATGGAAAAATGGAAAAAATATACTATAATAAGGGTGTTTCAGTACAGACACAACAAAGCGTTCAGGCCTGAAACATCTTCCATAATCAAATGTATGAATATAATAATTATTATACACAATAGTGATAATAATTTGTGATGGGAAGAAGAAAACTAGGTACCTATCTTTCCTAGTTTCAGGGTCTCTGTTGGCCAAGTTTCAACCACAGACTTTTATTTTTTCTCATCACGCCTTTGCTAGTGCCAGCAGATTGGATGAGAAACTTAATAACACATTGGTAGCCTAATTATTCATTATCCCTATATAGAACAGTCCACCTGTTGAAAAAAAAAGAATGTCTTATTGAGGTTCATTTAAAATATTTTACGAGTGATAATTGGGAACTCATGTTTATTAAACAACACATTCATCTTATGCTTGTTCATATTATGTTGATCACTTCTTGAGTTGCCAATAAACCACTTTTTTGCACGCTCATTGGATCATACACCATTAAATAGAATATTATATCGAGCTTCTTACAAAATGAGTATCTTGTGGTAATGTTTCAATATAGCAACCCTTCAACAGTTATTTAATTGTGAAAAATGCTTGTTATAAACATATTCAGAAGGTTAATGAACAAGCAGCGTCATCATGGGCGTCAAACTGGATGCAGTACGGCCGCAGTTTGTTTACGTATTTGCGGCGATTGGGGGTTTTCGCAGCGTCCCTAACTCAGGCCGAAATGCAAGGATGAGTTTTACTTCCAATGAATGGCTACGTAGAGGAAATCATCGGTTATTGTTGCACCAATATTGCTTGTTCGAGTATGCGGACCCTCATGTTCCGACCCTATTGTTAGCTGCCGGAATCGAACCTAACCCAGGGCCCGATTACACCCTGGCCGATGTAATGGAAAAGTTGAATGATCTTAAAACCATCAAGGAAGATTTAAATAAAGTTAAATTGGATGTAGGCAAGATGGTAGAGATGAACGAAAAAATCTCAGACCTCACTACAAGAATGGTGTCTGTTGAGCTTTCCTTGAGTACAATGAAAAAACAGAATGAAAAATTGGAAAATGCCATCAAATCAATCGATAATAGAGAAAAGGGGAAGAACATAATTATTTATGGATGGTCTCCGGCCAAAGAAAGCCCATTGAAATTGGAAGTGCATCAATTTATTGAAACCCAACTATTGGTGAAAACTAACTTGAGAGAAATCGAGTTTGTCAGGTTCATGAAGGCTGTCAATTTAGAGCGCCCTAGGCCCGTTTTTGTTGCCTTTTCCACCCGAGCTTTACGCACTGAATGCCTAAGGTCTTCGAAAAACCTAAAGGGATCCAATTTTTACGTGAAACCAGACCTACCGTATGATATCCGATGCCTGCAAAAGGAACTGGACGACTATCGTAAGAAAGCAATTAACGAGCAGCAAAAGGCCTTCATAAGACACGACAAGCTGATCGTCAACGGAGAGGGATGGACTTTGCAGGAGCTACGTGATCGCTTCCAGGTTGGAGCGGATAGCCAGGAAGAGCTGATGGACGCGGCAAACGGCGGTGTGGTGAATTTTGAACAGAGGAAGTGTGGACCTAGGAAGACAAAGCGCAAGGAATCCGGAGGTTCTCCAGGGAAGATGTGGCGTCGTACTAAGAAGCCAGCAAATCTCCCCGCTGATGATGAAGCACGCCAAGGTTCTGCAGGTGACATCATTCAGGAGCCCCCGATAATAAACCAAAAGGATGCAGTGGGAAGGAACCAGAGGAAGCGCCTTCCGTCCTCCTCACCGGAAGAATAGAATTCTCTGAAGAAACCTTTAAACTAACGAGCCTTCCGACAAGTATTAATTTGAATTTATTTTTTTGGAACTGTCAAGGTTTTTCTAATTTTATAGAAGCTAAAAATTATTTTTATGATAACTTTGCCCATGTAATCTGTGTAGTTGAGACATGGTTATCGGAAGATAAAACCAATGATTTTGAAAACTATAATTTAATATCCCAGAGAGGTGCCAGGACGGCGGGAGTGGGTCGTTTTAGCGGAGGCCTCCTTATGTTCTTACATAAATCGAGTCTTGCATCAATCTGGAAGCCTGATCGCCGCCCTTGTTACTTGCCCGGGGGGTGAGCAACTGATAGTGGGTAATGTGTATTTTAACGAAAGCTTCAACATTTCCCAGGAGAACTTTCTACGTGAGACCTTTTTAGATTTCGGCCGCATGCATCCACGTGCACTAGTTGTTATTGGGGGCGATTGGAACGCACGCATTGGTCTCGAGAATCAGTACCCTCTGGAGATGTTTTCAAGCTGTAATCTTTCTCATACGAGATGCTCACGGGATGAGACGCTCAGTGCCCAGGGACGGAGGCTTGTGGAGTTCATGGAGGAGAGTGGTCTTTTTGTCGTCAACGGGAGATCGCGGGGTGATTCGGAGGGGGAGTATACCTTCATTTCGCATGTTGGGAGGAGTGCTATTGACCAGGTATGGTTGGACGTGAACCTAATTGATTTAGTGGACAACTTTGAAGTATTAGACATAGGTTCTGGCGCCGACCACTTGGTTTGTCGCTTGTCTCTGCAGGGTCTTGGGGGCGCTTCCACGGGGGCGAGGGTTCAGAGGGACATTTTAATGGAGGAAAGGTTCTTTTGGTCGCCAGAAAAAGAGAAAGACTTTGTGAACGCTATGTTGGCCTTATCCGCTGACCTGGGGGGAGTTCCCAGGGACCCAGTAGTTATGTATCTTTTCATGCTTGAGTCGCTTCGCGAAGCATCCTTCAACCTGGGACTGGTAAAAAATCTGAAAAGAAAGAGGGTTCTTTTGAGGCACCAACCTTGGTTTGACACGTCTTGCAGAAGCGCCCGCTATGCCATGAGGAAAGCCTACAGGAAAGCCAAACGACGTGGTTTCTCGGAGTCCTTGATAAACGAGTATCTTAAACTAAAAATGGACTACAAGTCAGTGCGGAAAAACAAGAAAGAGGAATATTTTGGAAGTCTGAAAAAATCCTTTGCCAACTCGCGTAACTCTAAAGAATTTTGGCTGGCAGTATGCAAACTCCGTAAAAAGTGTCCCAGGATCTCAAAATTAGATATGGTAACTATCGAAGCCTTTTATGACTCCCTAACGCCCTCCACTGAACCTGATTCTGAAGGCGCTGAAACGTGTTTTTACGGTACCTTTGATCCATCTACCGACGGTGAGATTGTGATTTCTGAACTTCTATCTGTCTTAAAATCCCTAAAAAACCAGAAGGCAGCGGGTCCAGACGGCATGGTCTATGAATTTTATAAAAATCTGCCGGACTGCTGGCTTGCCTTTGTTGTGGAGTTGTTCAATCTTCTGTTGGTGGAGGGAAAAATACCAGGTGTTTTAGCCCAAATTAGGACGTTTCTGCTCTTCAAGAAGGGTGATGCCACGGATCCTGGTAATTACAGAGGAATTTCCCTGCTCAACACTATCTTAAAGATTTTTAACGCAATTTTGCTGAACAGGTTGCTGGGCTTCGCCGATGCGAACCGCCTCCTCCCTGAAGGCCAAAATGGGTTCCGGAAAGGTCGAGGATGTGTGGATAATATTTTCACCCTACAAAGCTTGATTGCCATCAACACCCGACTGCCCAAAAGAAAAGTATTTGCTGCCTTTATTGACTTCTCTCGCGCGTTTGACGGTCTGGTACACAACAAACTTTGGGCTAAATTGTACAACTTGAATATCAGCGCTAAATTTGTTAATATTCTCAAGTCGCTCTACAATAACTAGTCCTTTAGACTTCGCCTGGGTGGGGAGGACTCAAAGCCTTATCGCGTCTTGGAGGGTGTTCTGCAGGGTGATGTTCTGTCGCCACTGTGTTTTTCACTCTTCATTTCGGATCTGGACTCCTTCTTCCGGGCCAGGGGGCTGCGGGGTCTGAATATAGACGGTACTCATGACGTCACTTCGATCCTATATGCGGACGATCTCTGTTTGTTGTCTTACAGCTACGTGGAGATGCAGAAAATGCTGGAAGCCCTTCACAGCTACTGTGAAGAGAACGCCCTACACATAAACCACAACAAGTCAAATGTTTTGATCTTCAGAAGGGGGGGCGGAATCTCTGCTCGCTACAAGTTCATGTGTGGAGGACAAGAGATTCTTGTCGCTAAGTCCTACTCGTACTTGGGAGTGAAATTTGTCGGCTCGGGGCGCTTTTCTCAGCACGCTAAAGACTGTATCAGTAGAGCGGAGACGGCATCCCGTGCTCTACTTCCATTGTTGCATCAAGCCCGCGGTGGTCCGTTCTCCTCATGGAGAGCTGTAGTGAACGCCTTGGTGCTGTCATCATCTCTATATGCCGTCGAGTCGTGGGGGATACCTCTTTGCGGGGATCTTGAGAAAATTCAACTTCGGGCATTCAAATCTTGTTTTTTCTTGCCCAGTAACACGCCCGACTATCTTATCCGTACTGAGCTGGGTCTGCCTCATCTGGAGGTCAGGGTTGTTGGATTGGCTCTGGGTTGGTGGTCTAGGTTGTGCGGTATGGAGGGCTCCAGGCTCCCTAGGCTGTGCTTTTCTCGTCTGCTTGCTCTCCATGATGCTCAACCTGACCCACTGTATAACTGGGCTTCTCAGATGTGTGAGATTTTCTCCAAATACAATGAAGGAGCGACGTGGTCCGCCCAGGACCCCAGGATTCTCAATAAGGGCCCTTTCCTTGAACGCATTGAATTGTCCCGGAGACGTTTGAATCAGGAACGGGTGGAGGTGTCGTCGTACAGCCCCGTTTATAGAATGTACTGCCCATCTGATGACAACCTTCCTATTTACCTGAACTCCGAACTGGGTATTAGCGTTAAGCGGCTACTCGCGCAGGTTCGGCTCGCTGGGAATTGTTTTTCCAAATTGAGCATTCCAAAATTTATCGTTAAATTTAACAGTCAAGAAGTTTGCCCTTTATGTAACTTATCCGAACCAGATACCATTTTGCATTTTCTTTGTGTATGCCCAGTTCTCCGAGGCGAACGTTTTTCTTTTTTTCAATTATACGACTTTTCGCATCACGAACTGTCCTCAATACTGTCCCTTCAGGATATTTCTGCATGTAAGAAAGTATTTTTCTTTGTTAGTAACTGCATCCGTACAAGGGCTTTCTTTTTAAATGAAGGCTTCCTTTGTTAAAAATTGTTTAGTTGGTAGTTCCTCTGTTGTATTTAAATCTTAGGCGGTAATTGTAATATTCTTCTTTTTTTCCTTTCAATTTATTTACTACATACACACTTCCTTTATTATTATTTTACTGATATTTTTGCCAACCTTGTAACGCCGGAAGGCTTATACAAATAAAACATTTCATTTCATTTCATTTCGTTTCACTTCTTGAGTTGCCAATAAACCACTTTTTTGCACGCTCATTGGATCATACACCATTAAATAGAATATTATATCGAGCTTCTTACAAAATGAGTATCTTGTGGTAATGTTTCAATATAGCAACCCTTCAACAGTTATTTAATTGTGAAAAATGCTTGTTATAAACATATTCAGAAGGTTTATGAAGATAACTAGAAGGTAGTGCGTTTTACGAACGGAGATCCTTGTCCACTGATGCACCTTTGAGCTTTCGGGCGAAAAAACTTGTTGTGCTAAAAATCCTTTGAGAGACGCAATGACTTTCTTTTTTCCTTTTTGCGCAAGCGCCCTGACCCAGTGAAACAATAGGCTCCGCTCCATCTGTCTGCGCTAAAACCAGGAAACGCCATCGAAAGATTACGGGAGAATCTTCGAGCTGTAGTCCGAGTCTCGTGGTTGAATATCTCTTTTTACTTGGAGCGACGAAGGAGTGACGTAACAGGTTCGAGTATGAGAGGCTTCGGTAAGATTGGGACGAAGGAAGGAAAGACGAATCATGTGCTGGCCTTTTCATTTGAATAAATGAGGTCACATCTTGGGAAAGTAGCCAAGTTCCTGAATTGCTATTGAGGCGGAATCAACACGTATGGAAATGGTGCCCGGCGAGTAGTGAATGTATATGACAGAGACATTTGAGTCGCGATATACATGTAGTTAAGCCTGCCTGTATGCGTGTATTTAAAAAAAAATACCAGCTCAATTATTTTTTTCTTGAGCCTTGTGGGTCGTATGTGATGGACTCCAATGTCTTTTTTTTTTTTTTTTTTTTCAAGAGGCGCTCAGCAATCTCACAGGCCTAAATTCCTCATGCCCTGGTGCCTAGCAACGTAAGTTTATTGCCATGGGCAACCGCTTTGAGGGAGATCGAGCAATTCCAGGTGGGTTGTACGTTAAGGGGGAGGCAGAGATAGCCTTTGGAGCTGCCTGGCTGTCTGAAAGGATATAGATCATACAGTTTGCGCTGTTGAGTATTTTTCTTGGCAGCCTTATGCGAAATGGTTTGTATACTATGGGTTTATGATGATCCTTTATCCTTGATCCTTTATGTTTTACCATGATCCTTCCCAACCGCGGCATTCTTGTTGCCCCCAATCAAGTAGTCCTCTGAACATGAATGTGCAGTGAAGTGGGGTTTAGGAGGGTATACTCATGGATTTACGTATATGTCCAGGACCGGGATGTGGAAATAATCCTTTGATCTTTACCAATGAAGGCTCAAACCTGCTATATCTCTTGGGGCAAGTATCAACATTGGGTTATATCCTAGATCATGAAGTAGGCCTCTTTGTCAACCAAATCTGCCTGGTTATGGCACATAAAAAAGTATTGTAAAAAATGTATTGTACTAATGTATGTACCTACTCCATAAGAAATTATTGTAGGTACTAGAAAAAACGCTGCTCATTTTTCCCCAACGGCTTATTAAACCAATTGGTTCATTACATTCGATAATAAACTAAGAAAAACAAGAGTATTTGAAAAAATCGTCTATTTCCACTGAAATATGAGTACACTAACAGCGTACTCATAGTTCAGTGGAAATAAACGATTTTTTCAAATACTCTTTGTTTTTCTTACGTGGGTTTCCACGATTTCGTCGCGAGTGATTTAGTTCGATAATAAAATATTGGAACCGGGAAGAAATGAAAATTTGTTAGCTTCCCCTTCTAAATTGGTGAATTAAAATTCAAAATTGATCGAAACATTTAAAATTTGGGATGCGGGTTTAGAACGTGCCAAGGATAGTCCTTAAAACTTTTCATAACCCTAGGCCACTAGGAAAGGGTGCAAAATAGGGGTAGGATATTTCACAACGTCATACAACGTCATACATCGGAAAAAATTTTCTTTGATAACAATTTGAATTGATTTCCAAGGACCCGCCGGAGCTTTGTATGAGGAGCCTTTCATTAACCATGAGGGCTATTAGGTAGATCCAAAGAAACATCAACATGAGCGTGAACTAGACGGTAGAACGGGCCAACATTCATTCTGTGGAACAGCTGAATAAAAAACACATGGTTTTGTGATTTCGTGTTTCTTCGTCTGAAATTGTTTTCATGGTAACGAAACGGAGTTAATTTCAAGTATTCGTTTGTAGATACTTGTTGATATGAATTACTGCCTTTATAGGTACAAGCAAGGAAAAATAATTAATGAACCATTTAACTTAATATGTTATATATTATATACACCCAATTCATAATTTACATGCTAATTTTGTGTATAATTTATAAGACTATCTTGTTAACTCAACGAATACACAATATATTTGTTCACCCCTTCCTTTCAATGTCGAATCCAATGGTTTATTGTTAAACGTCGGTTTATAGTTAAATACATGTTAAATGTATGTTATTGTCAGCGCAATGCTTGCTGACTATCATTACGTTTCTCGCTCTCCCTTTATTTTATTTTCTCCTGTTTTGTCGTGGATGATACCGAAATCCTCATTATTATGTGTAGTTTCGAAACATTCCGATCGTCTTATAATTTGAATGGGAAGGTTTTCGTTATATTACGTTGTGAATACTGTCCAAGCACCTCTTTCCGTGTGATTCTGATCTGACGGAAGAAACGAGCTGTGGTTTATGAAAAATACACATCATGGAGACAACGTAAGTGAAATACTCTTATCGTAGACTTCACGAATGTAATAAATGAAAACAATATGCGGTGGTATTTTTAAACCTCAAGTAAGAACATCAAAGACCTCCGTAATCAAGTGATTGAGATCGCAAAAGCAAGTGAAGATAACGGAACTGAAATTCTCGGATAATTCACAATAATCATAAACATTAATATGAAATATAAGGCACATGAACACTTCTAAAACATCTTCAAATGCATTTTAAAGAATATACGATTCCTCCGGTATGGCTGGGTAGTGTCAAATAGATTCATAGCACGAAAAGAATAATCGTGATGAAGGCGGGGTTTCGGCTTCCTCGGATCCGGAACGCCCGCTAAATCCCAGTGGGTACTTGTGAATGTTGTTACCTTGCGTACAATCATTAGATCGATATTTATAATCAGCATAACGATTCGAATAATACAATTATGACGGAGGAACGGGCGCGAAGGATCAAAGGCGGCACCCTCGATGGCCCAGGAGAGGGGACTCCCAAGAATCCGGTAGAAGGATGTCCGCCCGTATCCTGGCATCATTTTCTCCGAGGAATGCCCCCGTTTCGCCACTTCTACCTGTTGGCTCTTGCATATTGTGTAAAAATTTATCTCGAGAAAGCGGGTTCGTTAGTTGTTGAAGGCCTCAAAGTGCTGGGTAAAATATTATTCAAGGCGACCAACGGTTGCCTCATCAAATGGAACACGGCCGTCATTGTGAGAAGTGATAAGTACTCTCCCATTATACCGCAGTATAAATCACAAGCAGCGCTTCTCTAGTCAGGTTTGATTGATACTCAAATTGGGAAGATTCTTGCGGCATGATGTTTCCCGCAGTTTAGCTCAAATATCCCTTCTTAACCGCTACACATACGAACTGAGTGGAGATAATGCTGGTAATCATCTTCTAGTTACAGACGAAGTCTTCTAGTTACAGTCATCACGTATAGAAGATAAAATAGTAAAAGGTTCAGTGTAACTTTTGTACGTAGGTACTGACAAGTTATCAATTTCTTCTCACCCTTGACCCATTTCATTGTGCATTGTACTACGTGGTGGTGTAGAGCATCAGGTTAATGGATCTCACCGGTGTTTTGCTGAAGCTGAAGCCAGTATTCAATTAGCCATTAGCGTTCCCTGCAGAGGTGTCCCCAGGTCTAATTATGCCTAGAAAACTCCGCTTTTTCTTGTATTCATCCCACACCTAATGCCTCGTACCGTGCTCACTCGGCACTCTGTGAGATCGTTTACACTTCATTTTCTAAGGTTTTGTACGTCGAGATAATATTTTTCTTCTTTTTATTCGCCTATTTCTTCCCTTTTTTTCCACCATTGTCCTACTATGCTCCATTCTTTTCCGTTTTCCTTTCTACGCAACTCCCTTCCAAACGACATTCATCGTCAGATATAAACCGCTTGTTAGTTTTCTAGTGCTCGACACTCTTCGTATCGCCTAAGCGGGAAGAGCATTTATGAGGTCACGCCTCACGAATAAGCTTGTGGGACAATAAACCTCGAGTCCTTCATATTGCACAGTTCCTGTCAGCCGACATAAAGGAAGGCTCACTGCACATTGCACAGATCCAGTGGCATTGAAAGAATGTAGGGGCTGTCATACCAATGATATTGCACCTCCCCCCAAGGTTTGCAGAATAATAGCAAGAGAGATGCTTTGAATGAATCAGTATTCAAGCTAAGGCCTGTGCGTTGCTAGCACCCCAACAATAGATACTAAGACATGGGTGAAGGTTACAGCCTTCAAAGGTTACAAGTATTGAATTTCGCGGCACAGGATGTAACTAGGAGTACACGATCACACTCAAGGGATATCAAGCTGTGTGGACCCTGACAAACTTTCCGCAAGAACCACATTTTTATGAATCTGTATGAACCAAGTTTTAAATGAATTTTCAAGTCAATGTTAACCTGATACTTGGACAAGTTTTTATCAATTTGAAACATGATTAAACTTTCAAGCGCTCAAATGATTCAACCTTCAAAACGCGGGCAAGTGAAGGTGTTGATAATGTGTGTTTCAATTTCATTTAACGCCGAAGAGTAACGAATTTCATTTATTTTTTGGGCCAAAACGAGGATGTTCATCATTTCCTTTACAGGTGCCCAATTTCGTCCGAATTCATACTAAAATATTTCAACAAGGGATTTCAAGACAGGCTATAATTTATAGACCTATTGAATGTTTCTACACAAATATTATAACGTCGATATACAATTTTGTGAGAGATGAAAGGACCTACAGTCCAGGTTCCTTGATTGCCTGAATAACTCGTCTTAGTATTTCGAGGCTTGAGTCATCTAGGGACGCGGGAGCGTCCCGCCCGCCAAGAAAACCGAAGCCCAGAAAACCGAAGCGACTGAGACACTGATTACGCGACGGAACAAGTTGGGGTTTTCACCATCCCGTAGCTCGGTCCCCTGAGTGTCTCGAGAGTTGATTTTTTGTACACCAACTCTCCAGGGGCACGTGAGGACGTAAACCAAATTTCAGCTCTCGGGAACATCAGTTGTCGGGGGTAAAACAGTTTTAAAACCACTATTTTCCACGTTTTTCGTGTTCTTCTTCTTCTTCTTCTTCTTGTTCATTGACGGGGCTACAGCCCAGCAGACAAATCGGATCGAGCTGAAATTTTGCACACACGTTTTTTATGCTCCAAGGGAGTGCCTTTTGAACCTTTTTTCTCCCTCCCCCCATTTCCCTCCCAATTAGGGGGGAAATAGTAATTTTTAGGAATTTCAAATGGTCATAACTCCTTCAAAATTGAAGCGTTTTCAGATTTCCTTTTTTAGTTGAATTCAGCTTTTAAAACTGTTTAATTTGAGATCAATATGAGCTTCCTAAGATGAAAACTAAAGGAGTTATGGTGATTTCTCTATTTTCAACAATAACTGCCGCCAAAATTGATGAAAATTGGTGCGGTTGGTCTTAAAATGTCCGCTAGGTTGTATAGTATATGCTCAATAATTTTGAACTAAATATCAATCGATTCGACTAATCTACAGCAAAAAATACGTGAATAAATTCCACATCTACTGATTTGGCTAATTTCCGAAAACATCAAAGTTGAACGGTGGTCAGAAAAATTGTCGTAGAGTGGCGCCTGTTTAAGGATCGATAGGAAATTTTATGGGCTTTCGAATGAGGGTAGCACACTTTGCCACTTTTCCCAACGGTTCTCGAGTTATTCGTGATTTTTGGTATAAAAACGTGCGTTTTACCAGTTGCAAACTTTCTCTTTCCTCTTTCTCTTCGACACCAATAATTACAATTATTGTAATGATTCTCAACAACAAAAATTTGCACAATCCCCAAGAAAAAATGCAACAAATTTTCAAAAAATTTCTAATTCAAATTCATTCAAATTTCTAATTCTTTCTATTTTTTTTACATTTAATAATAGGAATAATTGTTTTAAATTTTAATAATTTTTTAATTGTTAATGGTTTTAATTATTCGAAAATTTTAAAACTAATATTTAACCAATTCGCAAAATTTTTAAAACTACTTATTTTTCAAACACATTTCAGATAACAAACAATAATTTCCAAAAAATAATTATTCTTGTCACAAAAAGAAGAAACAAAAAGGCAAATTAGTAGCGTACTAATTTTTTACTAAATTTTGACTAGGATAAAACTTCATTAAGGAAAAAATTACTAATTACCTCGTAGGTACTTTTGTTAAATTGAACCGTATTGTATAAGTACCACTCAAAAACTAGCCATGCAAAAAGATGTGATATCCCCCCAAAAACAACTCCGTTGTAAAAACTGGCCCGCCAAAAAACCTCAGCCGCAAAAAGGAATGATATCCATTTTGCCCGCCAGCCACGTATATAGGATGCTCGGTGCTTCGCACCTCACTGTTGAGTGTGCATATAGAAACCTGATCCTCCTACCCCTAACCTCCACCGTCAATGTTTTCCTGTTCCCTGTCTCCTTCCCACAACCCCCTCTCACCCTTAGTCACCCTCGGTTTCACCTAATATGTTTCCTCTGTTACACCAGCAGGGAGCCTGAATTGAAGCATTACTATATTATAAGTATTACTGGTGGTCACGAGTAATCAGTGGTGGTACACCTATAATGAAGTAATGCTTCAATTCAGGCTTGTTCATCTGGCAAAAAGCTCCCGCCAACAGCATTGAAAGAAGCGTAAAGCTCCCTGCTGGTGTAACAGAGGAAACATATTAGGTGAAACCGAGGGTGACTAAGGGTGAGAGGGGGTTGTGGGAAGGAGACAGGGAACAGGAAAACATTGACGGTGGAGGTTAGGGGTAGGAGGATCAGGTTTCTATATGCACACTCAACAGTGAGGTGCGAAGCACCGAGCATCCTATATACGTGGCTGGCGGGCAAAATGGATATCATTCCTTTTTGCGGCTGATGTTTTTTGGCGGGCCAGTTTTTACAACGGAGTTGTTTTTGGGGGGATAATAGTTACACTTACCTACAACATACCTTCATTATGTTGAAGGAAATAATATTTTGAAGCCTGACATTTATCAATTGCATATACCTTGTTGAAGTGAACAAATATGGATAACCAACTTGTTGCATTTCAGGTTGTATCATTTTTTTTTTTTTGTTAATCATTTCTTCATACAGCCAATTCAATCCAGATAGAGTTGATAGAGAGCAAAAGCAAAACGGTTTTATCGTTGTTGATTTTTTTATCTTCAATAATAAATATTTATGTATATTATCTTCAAGAGCCCCCTCCCCCTCCTCCCATCGGTTGGTTTACGTTTGATGATACGTAGACTCGGAAAAAACTAATTTCCGCCATGCACAATGCTCACTCTGAATCGTCCTATAACTGTGGAATTCTGGATCCGGGCTCGGGCCAGGCCTGGACGACCCTTGAAACGTTTGAAAACCCAGCGTCTATAGGAAGAAGTGCCCGAAAGGACTTCACATTTTGAAAAGATCTTAATTCAGAGAATCTTTTAAGACCACTTGGAGCGTTGAACGTAGAACCGATAAAATAGTGTCAATACTCGGTAACAGCTGGTTCATTATATCATGTTTCATGTACTGAGATCATTTTTGTGTCTATGGAAAGAAGGTACGAGTATTCGGATATTTAATACTCCTACTTTCCGTAGACACAAAAATTATCTCAGTACATAAAACTTGATATAAGGAACCACTTATTACCGCGTATGAAAATTGGCGTCAAGCTCCAGCGTTTGATTCATGCTCATATTGACAATTTTTTCTCGGTAAGTACCTACTTCCTTCTTTCAATTATCACCGACGTAGTTAGGCAACAATCCATGAATAATAGTCAAAATACAAATGAATTTAGAATCAATTATTTAAATAATTATTTCATTCATCATGAAATAATTATTGAAATGATGAATGAAATAATTATGAATGATAAATGATGAATGAAATGATGAATAAAATAATTATGAATAATAAATTAATGAATTAAGTAAATAAATAATGATTAATTTATTTATAACAAATTTTGTAGGTCGACACGGATGTGAGTTCGAAAACTGTAAAGACCATTACTGAGCTGATCTAGGAACGCGGTAGCGTTCCGCCCCGCCAAGCAAAGAAGTTGAGAAAACGAACGATGCCGAGTGCATGTTTACCGGACGTCACGAAACGCGTTTTCGAGGTATCCATATCTCGGCTCCTATTTGACCGATCAACTTGAAATTTGGTGTAAGTCTTCTTTGAGTGTATATTAGAAAGCCCTGAAAGTTTCAAATCGATAGGTCTAAAGAGAGCCGAGCTACATGACTTCAAAAACCCGGTTTTTCGGCCTTAGATTGTTCTTCTCCTTCTTCTTCTCCTTCTCCTTCTTCTCCCCTTTCAGACAGGCAAGGCTGGAGCCTCTCCACGTTGACCGATTGACTTGAAATTTTGCACAGAGCTTCATTTAACCTTGAGACAGAGCCTTATATAAGATTTGACCCATTATCTCAACCCAAAAAAGTTTTAGAAACAAAAGAACAGAAACCTTAGGAAAATTCTGTCCACTTTGACGAGTCTACAGCCTGGGTAAAAGGACCAATCGACTTGAATTTTTTTACATACCTTCTTTATAGCATGGCTCAGTGCCATTTGAACGAAATAAGCAATTATCTCAACCCAAAAAAAAATTAGGGAAAAAAAAACTGAAATTTAGGGTAATTTATGGCCATATCTTGGCTCCTAGTAGACCGATCAACTTGTAATTTGGTATGGATCTTTTTGGTGTGGATAATAGAAAGCCCTGAAAGTTTCAAGTCGCTAGGTCTAAAGGGAGCCGAGTTATATAACTTCAAAAACCAATTACCATGTTTTTCTACTTTTTTCAGTCGGTCAAGGCTACAGCTTCTCCACCTTCGCCGATTGACTTGAAATTTTGCACGGAGCTTCGTTTCAAGTGTAGCAAGTGCCTTTTGAAAGATTCAAGTCGATATCAAGCCGAGTTATATAACTTCAAAAACCCGGTTTTTCACCCTTACCTGTTCTTCTTCTCCTTAATCAGTTAGGCATTTCCACCTTCACGGATTGACTTGAAATTTTGCACAGAGCTTCGATTCAACATCAGACAGTGCCTTTTGAAAGGTTTAACCCATTATCTCAACCCAAAAACTTTTAGAAACAAAAAATGAAATTTAGGCTAATTTTGGCAACTTTGACGAGTCTACAGCCTGGGTAACCGGACCAATCGACTTGAAATTTTGCATAGACCTTCTTTATAAAATGACCCACTTCAACAACAAAAAGATGTGATATCCCCACAAAAAACACTCCGGGTAAAAATCACCCCGCCTCGCAAATATTCTTCAGAGGCCGGAAAAAGTTATGATATCCACTTTCCCCGCCCGCCCTTTTCCTCATTAAGGAGCTAAGTATAATGAAAAGCTTAACCACTTCACAAGCACCGTACCCCTTTCGAAATCTCCCCTTGGCGCTATTGCGAGACGTTTTTATTACTTCCACAAGCAACTAATACTTGATGGTGGTTAACGTTTTATACAAGTATTAGTTGCTTGTGGAAGTAATAAAAACGTCTCGCAATAGCGCCAAGGGGAAATTTCGAAAGGGGTACGGTGCTTGTGAAGTGGTTAAGCTTTTCATTATACTTAGCTCCTTAATGAGGAAAAGGGCGGGCGGGGAAAGTGGATATCATAACGTTTTCCGGCCTCTGAAGAATGATATTTGCGAGGCGGGGTGATTTTTACACGGAGTGTTTTTTGGGGGGTGAACTATTATGAAATCACAACATATGATTTCCGGCTTACCCTAGAAACTCTTTTATCCCTAGTTACCATTCGTTTCATTTAGGAATTCCATTTCAATCAAATATGTGTCATTATTATGTTTAATAAAGCCTAATGATAGGTTATTCATTCATTCTTATTCACTTCAATTTATTAAACATAATAACATGGATCGACTCTTGCGACCAAGTCTTTTGGAGCTGGATCCAGATTCTCCTACGGCGACTACTCAATGGAACCATTGGCTTCGCCGCTTTGAAAATTTTGCCGTAAGTGCTGAGGCAAGCGAGGAGGACAAACTGAGGCTCACACTCAAGCTCGAGCTCTCGAGCTAGCTCACTTGCACTCTCAGTTTTACGAACAACCCACCAATTCTGTAAACGCAGTTTCTAATTCGGACAATAATAGTAATCGCGATGATTCAGATTCTGATAATTCAAATCAAGCACTTGGTGCTGTTCGCACTAAGAAACCTACTAGCCCAGTGTGTTACTTCTGCGGTAATACTAAACACCTTCGGTCAAAGTGTCCAGCTCTAAATTTAATATGCCATAACTGTTCAAAGGTCGGTCATTTTGCCAAGGCTAGTTGTTGTCCGACCGCCGTCGCGAAAGGTTCGTTTTCTCGGAGCGTTTCAGTGACCGCATTAATTAAACAAACATTGTATCGAGAAAAGTGATTACGTAATGGTGCCAGCTCGGTCCGAGACCTTCGCTGTGTGCTGACGTGACATCCTACCACCTGAACGATGTCGGAAAAATTGGAGGAGAAAGCTGAAAAAGCTATGAAGGCCATTAAAACGCCTATAGCTCAGCCAGTACCAGGTCAGTCACCCGAAACATATTGCACCTTTCTTTTAGATGAATTAACAAAATGCAGAAATACCATCGGCTATATGTGTGACCATATGCTCTCAGCAGTCAACGAAATTAAAAATGTTCAAAGCCTGAATAGCGAACTATTGACTAAAATCGAAGAGTTACACAATAGCAAGCCTGAGAAGGCGGTGGGACAAAACCAGGCTGCTGAAACAAGTAATAATTATTATTCGGATGAAGAAGAGTTCACTTTAATTGAAAATTCACGAGGAAAAAAAAGGAAAACTGCCAAAAATCCAACCGATAATCAAAACAAAACTGAAAAAAAGGTACAAATTAAGGTAAAAACTCCAGTAGACCCTAAACCCCCACCAATTTATCTAAAAAATGTCAAAGAAACGTATAAAGTGATTGAGGCAGCAGTCCTGGAACAGGCTCCACTGTCTAAGGTCACCGTCATGAGGGATGACCAAATTAAGGTCAACACAGCCAATTCTGAAGGGTTTAGGCATTTGAGCGAATTCTTAAGGAATGAGGGGTGTGAATTCTACACTTATCAGGATAAGCAAACAAGGCCCTACTCAGTGATGGTCAAGGGCATCCACAAATCAATATCTGAGTCCGAACTTCAAAGCAGATTTGAATCTGAATACCCAACACTTGGAAAAGTGCAGGTTACACGGAAACTACATCGGTTGACGAAAGAACCATTGGATATGTGCATCGTAGCCTTCAAAAATGGAACCGATGTCAATGATATTCATAACATTAAATCTCTTCAAGGGGTAAAAATCTCTATAGAAAGCATTAGGGCATCCAAATTTGTTGTTCAATGCAAAAAATGTCAAGGATTTGGACATACTCAAAACTATTGTAGACTCGAGGTAAAATGTGTAAAATGCAGTAAAAAACACAAGACAGAAGACTGCAATAAACCTAAAGATGTGCATCCTCGATGTGCTAACTGCAACTCAGATGAGCACCCAGCCAGTTATAGAGGGTGTCCAGTAGCAAAAGAAGCACAAAAGGTACACTATAAAAGAACTCACCCAGATACATTAGATAAAAAACAGAAATTTACACCTAAGACCCCCTCATTAGTCCTTAATCAAAAAAATCAGAGAACTTGGGTACCAGGCGCAGGCCAAGAAAATCTTCGTTCATATGCTCAAGTGTTGCAAGGCGCTCAAGTGGCTCAGCAGTATCCACCCCCGGAAAAATGCCAGGCTGATCCACTGAGCATTATTCTTGACCGGCTAAACCAAATTGACCAGAGATTTGAAGAAATCAACAGAAGACTTGGAGTCCTTGAAAGCAAGAATCCCCAAGGCCAGTCCAAAAGAAAATCATGAAATTCCTGAACATTATGACCTGGAACGCCAATGGGCTTATGCTTAGGAAAAATGAGCTCAAGGTCGTCTTGGAAATTAACAACATAGACATCTGTCTAGTGTCGGAAACGCACTTCACCAAAGAATCCTATTGCAAATTAAGAGGATACAAATGCTACCATGCTCTCCATCCAAGTAATTGTGCTCGGGGGGGAAGTGCGGTACTAATAAAAGAAACGCTCTGTCATTACGAATATGCCAAAGTGGAAACAGAAACGTTCCAGATATGTGCTATCGAGGTGAAAATGGCCTCCTACTCAACTACAGTGGCAAGCATCTACATACCACCTAGACACATCATAAAAAAGGAAGCCTTTGCAGAGGTCTTTGGACAGCTGGGTAACCGGTTTATCATTGGAGGTGACTTCAATGCCAAGAATACGCATTGGGGTTCTCGCATCACCACTGAACGAGGCCGAGAACTTTACCAATACATATTGAATCATAACTGCGAGTCACACTCAGCCGGCAAGCCAACTTACTGGCCAACAGACACCATGAAAATACCAGACCTCATCGATTTCTTTATTACCAAAAATATATCAGCAAATTATCTGGTAGTTAAGGATTGCCATGATTTAAGCTCTGACCATTCGCCAATCATCCTCTCCTTGAGCGACCTGGTCATCAAAAAACCACACAACCTTGTCTTAACCAATAAAAAAAACTGATTGGGACAAATTTAAAACAGAATTAAATCAAAAGGTGGACCTCAATGATGTATTTGACAACCAGGAGGATATAAACAACGAGCTAACAAAACTCGTCTGTAACATTCAAACCATAGCCAGCCAAAATACGCCAATCATCAATAGACAGCTCAAGGGTATTAATTATCCACAAGAAATAATTGCCGCTATTAAGAAGAAACGCAAAGCTAGACGAAAATGGCAGATAACAAGAGAACCAGCTCATAGATCGGCGTGGT
Source organism: Stenodema calcarata (assembly GCA_963920205.1). Taxonomy (NCBI): domain Eukaryota; kingdom Metazoa; phylum Arthropoda; class Insecta; order Hemiptera; family Miridae; genus Stenodema; species Stenodema calcarata. The sequence continues at coordinate 23,457,708 of OY986057.1, read as the reverse complement.
ACAAAACTGCCAATGAACTCCGATGGATGATACGAGAAATGAATGACACTACCAACGAGGAATTCATTAGGTCGCTAACAAGCCATAGGGACACGGATTACTCACTTTGGAAAGCAACGAAACACCTGAAAAGGCCAGTGGTTCAAGCTCCCCCAATTAAGAACGAGATAACTGGTTTATGGGTAAAAAGCAACCAGGAAAAAGCTGATGTGTTCGCTGAATACCTAGCAAGCATTTTCACAGCAAACCGGGGTGCTCCCGATGAACTACCATTAGAAGAATCCCAGCCACGTGAACCTGATGTAGAGATCCCTTGGATCACTGTTAAAGAAGTTCAGAAAACAATCCAAAATGAGATCAACCCAAAAAAAGCGCCAGGCTACGACTGCATAACAGGACAAATCTTAAAACACCTTCCGCGCAAAACCATTGTCAAGATTACAAAGATCATGAATGCATGCATCAAACTACGTTATGTACCACAGCTGTGGAAAATAGGCGAAGTTATCATGATACAAAAACCTGGGAAACCAGCTGAAAAACTTACATCCTATCGGCCCATCTCACTGCTGCCAGTCTTCTCCAAATTGTTCGAAAAACTAATAAATAAGAGACTCTTGAAGATCATAGAAGAACGCAAACTGATTCCGAAACATCAGTATGGTTTCAGAAAACATCACTCAACTATTGATCAAGTTCACAGAATCACAAGCATAATCGAGAGAGCGCTGGAAGAAAGAAAAGTCTGCTCCGCCGTTTTTCTGGATGTCACCCAGGCGTTCGACAAAGTGTGGCATGAAGGGCTAGTTTATAAGCTTCGTAAAATGCTACCTACAAGCTATGCAGCACTTCTTGGGTCATATCTTGCTGATCGATACTTTCGAGTTAAACACGATGACGCCTTTTCAGAACCCAAAAAAATCCAGGCAGGTGTGCCTCAAGGCAGCGTATTGGGACCCCTACTTTACCTGCTACATACCAGCGACTTGCCAGAAATTGAAGAAAACACAACTGCCACTTTTGCGGATGATACTGCAGTCCTGGCAATCGGGGAAACCAATAACGAATCAGTAAATAAACTAAACCGATCCATCTCTCGCATTCACTCCTGGACAACTAAATGGAGAATCAGACTAAATGAGGCAAAATCAGTGCACGTTGACTTCACTAATAAGAAATGCAACTATGTGCCTGCTTACCTCAATGGACAGGCAATCCCACATGCTAACGAAGCAAAATATCTTGGAATGACACTTGATGCCAAACTGAGATGGAAAGAGCATGTAAAAAAGAAAAAAACCGAGCTCACAGTAAAATTCAGAAAAATGTACTGGCTTATGGGTAGGCGGTCAAAAATGTCTATTCATAACAAGCTCATTCTGTACAAACAAGTCCTGAGACCCGTATGGACTTATGGTGCAAAATTGTGGGGATGTACCGCATCTAGCAATCGCAACATTATTCAGCGATTCCAGAATAATGTTCTGCGTTCATGCACAGATGCATACAGATACTTTCGTAACGACCGATTACACTACGAGCTTCAAGTGGAATCGGTCAATGAGGTCATACGCAACCAAGCCATCAACCACTTAATGAGGCTACAAGATCACGTCAACGACGATGTTGTCCAACTCCTAGACACAGATGATCTACTCCGAAGATTGAAACGTACCAAACCGCATGAGCTTGCTCAACTAATGTGAAAACGACAGAACAATATAAGACTAAGTGATGTAATTTAGTTTTGAACATTTAATTTAAAATTCAACATACGAATATTGCTTATAAGTTTACTTGTATATACTTGGCGCAATAAAATATATTAAAGAGAAAAAAAAAAAATTTTGCCAAGGTTTGTCGATCCCAACCTTCTAACCACAAGTCAAAGGACAAAGCAGTGGCATCCACTTCTGCTACCCTTACTTCGTGCCCGATCACGGAAGTATCAAGGGTCAAGACAACTGTTCAAGTGAATGGCCACCCCTGCTTAGGGATGCTGGACTCTGGTAGTGATTTAACTTTAATTGATCAGAGCATTGCACAACGTCTAAAGCTGCCGATTAAACGAATTAACCATAACGTGGGCCTAGCTTCAGCCTCCCATCGTGCAGTTATTGTCGGGAGGGCTAAAGTCGACTTGGAGATTCTCAGCCATACCTATCAATCGGTAGAGCTGTCCGTGATGCCTGATCTCTGTACAGATTTGATTGTCGGTAGAGACATTCTTCAGCAGCATTCATCTGTACAGTTCGAGTTTGGGGGCTCAAAGCCGCCACTGATATGCGCCCTGTCACCTGCTAGGGTTGAATCAGCGAAGCTTTTCACCAATCTCTCAGAAAACTACTCGCCAATAGCTGTTAAATCTCGGAGATACACAGCTAGCGATTCCAAATTCATTGAAACCGAAATTCAAAAATTGCTTAACGATCAAATTATTGAGAAGAGTCAGTCACCCTGGCGGGCACAAGTTCACGTTGTTTCAAGTGCTAACCACAAGAGACGCCTGGTGATTGATTATTCACGGACAATCAATAGATTTACACATTTAGACGCATACCCTCTACCAAAAATTAGTGAAATCATTGAGAACGTAGCCAAGTACGAGGTGTTCAGCACCATTGATCTCCGGAGTGCCTACCACCAGATTCCGATACAAGAAGGCGATCGGAAATTCACAGCTTTCGAGGCGTGCGGTGAATTGTATCAGTTCACGCGAATTCCATTTGGGGTGACGAATGGTGTGGCTGCGTTCCAGCGGAAAATGGATGAGATTATTCGAGCTGAAGGACTGAAGGATACATTTTTCTATCTGGACGACATCACGATCTGTGGAAGGGATCAGGCTGAGCACGATCTAAACCTACATAAATTCATGAAAGCTGCGGAGAAATTCAATTTGACAATAAATAATGATAAAAGTTCTTTTTCCCTAAGGTGTATCAAACTGCTTGGCCACTCTATAAGTAATAAAACAATTCGACCTGACCCCAGCCGCTTGAAACCTTTAAGAGAGTTCCCTCCGCCATCCAATTCAGCCTCCCTGAAACGAGTTCTTGGGATGTTCTCCCATTATTCAAAATTCATCAAAAATTTCTCAGAGAAGATTAAACCTTTAACACAGTGCTCATTCCCGCTTTCTGAAGAGGCCCTTGCCGCATTTTACAAGCTCAAAGCAGACATCGAAGAAGCAGCTGTTACTTGCATTGACGATGAGGCGCCCTTTTGCGTGGAGACGGACGCGTCACAATCCTCCATCGCAGCTACGCTCACTCAACTGGGAAGACCTGTAGCTTTCTTTTCCAGGACTCTTACGGATTCAGAACGGCATCACTCGTCAGTGGAGAAAGAAGCGTATGCTATTGTAGAATCTGTTCGCCACTGGAAACATTTCCTTCTCGGCCGCCACTTTCGTTTGATTACAGATCAGAAATCGGTTGCATTCATGTTTAATTTACACCACTCTCGCAAAATCAAGAATGAGAAGATTACTCGTTGGCGACTTGACCTCTCCTGCTACTCATTCGATATCGTCTACCGTTCGGGGAAGGAGAATCACGCAGCAGACGCGCTTTCAAGGGCTTGCTATATATCGAGTCACACATCCAATCAGTTGTACTCCCTTCACAGAGCGCTAAGGCACCCAGGTGTGACCAGACTGAATCACTGGGTTCGGAGTAAGAACTTACCCTTTTCTCTGGAAGAAATTCGGCAAGTGACTTCATCTTGCAAGGTGTGTGCGGAAGTCAAGCCACAGTTTTTCAAGAACCAAGGAACACTCGTGAAAGCCACAACCCCTTTCGAACGGCTGAACCTCGATTTTAAGGGCCCACTCCCTTCTCGGACCGGAAATCGCTTCATGTTGACCATAGTTGACGAGTACTCACGGTTTCCTTTCGCTTTCCCATGCCGGGATACAAGCACCGCGAGTATCATAGGCTGTTTGAAACAGCTATTTCATCTGTTTGGGGCACCGGCATTTATACATTCCGATCGAGGGGCTTCCTTCATGTCTCAAGAATTGAAGTTATTCCTGGCGGATTATGGCGTGGCTACAAGTCGTACAACACCTTACAATCCACAAGGTAACGGCTTGGTGGAGAGGTACAATGGAATTATCTTGAGGACAGTCCAGTTAGCCTTGAAGCAGGATGGGCGACCCGTAACAGATTGGGAATCAGTGCTACCTGCAGCCTTGCACTCTATTCGGTCACTGTTGTGCACCAGTATAAATGCGACTCCTCACGAACGAATGTTTGGTTTCCCTCGACGCTCTGCAAATGGGGTGTCGACACCATCATGGCTGTTGAACCCAGGACCTGTATTGCTCCGCCAGTTCAATCGACAATCCAAATACGATCCTCTGGTCGAAGAGGTGACTCTGTTGGATGGGAATCACGATTACGCAACGATTAGATACCCTGATGGGCGGGAGACGACCGTCTCTACCAGACATCTTGCACCCCAGGTTGAGGACGGACCTCATGATTCCCCTTCTCATGATTCGCCACCACCTGCCCTGTCGTCAATTCCACCGCTGCCCATTCAGACGAACGCTTCACCATCCCTACCTCGAACCCCACCGATATCAGCAGAACTCAAGAGAACTACTCCAATTCCTCCCTCTCCAGAAGAACGATCCGGGACCCTGGACCAGGACGGACGTATTACTCTGAGAAGGAGCTCTCGCACAGTGAAAACTCCATCATACCTGAAGGACTATGTCGTTAAGTTTTGAAGGAGGGAAGAATGAACTATTATGAAATCACAACATATGATTTCCGGCTTACCCTAGAAACTCTTTTATCCCTAGTTACCATTCGTTTCATTTAGGAATTCCATTTCAATCAAATATGTGTCATTATTATGTTTAATAAAGCCTAATGATAGGTTATTCATTCATTCTTATTCACATCAGGGGGATTACAGTTATTTCAGCTCATTATTCCAATTATTTCGTTTAGTTACGGGACTCACACGGATATCGTACTCAAAACAGTGTTTTAGATAGAAAATAATGAACCGATGAAGAAAAAATTGCTGCGTTTCTTTGTGGTGTATAAATGTCGGTCAATGAAAAAAAATGTTTCTTCTGTTCTTCTCCTTTATTTTGGTTTATTATCTTCGATAGTGAACCATTGGAATCGACTAAAGAAAAAAAAGTAACCCCCCCCCCCTCAAAATTTGTAAGTTTACGCTTCAAGATAAGTGGATTCAGAAAGTCGAATTTTAAAAAATCCGTCCGTTCGCTGTACGCCGCGGCACTTTGCCCAGTTAGCATTGTGCTAAAATTACGAAATTTGGTTTACGGGTTCGGACCCAACAATAATTAATAATAATTTACACTACTTGATAACAGTTATCAATAATTAATGATAATTCATATTAATAATTAATCTATAATTCAGTGATCTAGACAGAAGGGTGATCTGTACAAAGAAGATAATAAACCGTTGTGTCAAGAATTTGCAGAGTTTTTTGCATTGCGCTGAGACTGTCCGTAAAAATAATGGTTTCGTTTCTGCGACATCTATTTCGAGTGACAACGACCAAACATCGATTGGAGTTTGGAGTTGGCTGTTCAAAAACCGAGCAATGGAACGCTGTGGTGAAGAGGAACAGATAAAACCCCACCATACGTGCTAGGAGGAGAAATAGACATGAACCAAGTGAGTGGTTAGTGGGTGGTTGTGTGTGTAGAGAAGTGGAGAAGTGGAGTAAAAGGGGTAGAGAGAGAGACAGAGCCGATGTGAGTGTGTAATACGACGTGGGAGCGGCCGTGTGTGAAGGGTAGCTGTAGCTGCTCCCTGAAACATTTGCCGTTCACCGATTGATATTTAGGGGTGTAGTTTCGTTCTTTATGCCCCCTTCCGGCAGAGTGGTCTTACTCCATACCGTTTAACAGTGGCCAGCATTTTTTATACATGGCATTTTCTCCTCCTGCTCTCCCAAGCACGTTCGCCGTCTCGATCTCTTCTTTTTTTCCTTCATTCACAATGAGAGCTTTTAAGGAACCTTCCTCTGAGCTGTGCTACTCATCGATTTTCAAAGTTGGTCGATAACCAATCATAGTAATGACGATCTACCAACTTCACTTTATAGTTATCTGAATACGTCCAAAGTGGAGAAATTCCTTCCTTTTCTAAAAACAAACCTTTGGAATCGACCAAGAAGGAAAATAAATTACCTAACTCCCCTCAAAACCGGTGGGTTTACGTTTAACAGTGAGATACTCAGAATCGGAAACATAAAGTGATATAATGGTGTATATGCAAGAAATGGAGTAGGCAATGAGCTAAAATATTGTTCGTCTAGACGACCAGATGGTCAAAAAGTGATTTATCATTAAATTATATAAACGTTTAATTAAAAATTGTATAAATCATAATTTACATGTATTTGTACAATTGAGGGGCGATTGATTCTATATTCCTACAAATTATATTCTATAAATTCATAACATGAAGTGCGTACGGACAAAGATTCGGAATTACCTTCTTTTTGTAAACAAGAAAAACTTACAAACAAGATAGTCGATATCTGCAGTCTAATTCGCGCGCATGTTGACGAGATTTTCTACCTTATGGTGGCATGTTTTTGAGATTTCCATATGATGTTTTGAAAGAGTGACGTTGATGGTTGTAATATAATAATTATATAATAAAATTATTATAAACGTTTCTAATTATGAACGTTTCAAGTTTTTTGGTTTTCCTTGTTTTGATGAAAGTTTCTTTCGCACTCTTCTCCATTTCAAAGAAAAATCTGTGATCACTAGGACCGTAGGGTTCCTGCAGACAGTGCTCAGGCAAAGAGCGTTTACCATAAATGAAGGTTTCATTATAGCCTAAATATTCTGCAGCCGCTCCTCCTTTACTAGACATGCTTCACAAAATTTCCTATGTTGCATTTATTGTTCTTGACTCCAAAATTTCTTTTGTCTCCGTAGGCGTATGCTTATTTCCATTGGCACTAATTATATTTGATTTTACTTAAAGTTATATGTTATAATTTTTATGCCATTTTTTCAAACCATATTCAATTTTATTATTACTCGACCCAAGCCATATTTACTGTATCAATTGTATATACTTGTATTTCTGCACATTTCTGAATGCGAACTCTTGTGAAAAACGTATTGTTTACCACAATAAAGTCGTCTTCTTCTTCTTCTATAATAAAATTATTTCGAAAAGCCCAATCAACGTGGAAATTATCGTAGAGGACCACTGATCGCGTCCATCACAAGGAGGTATGGTCTTGTGAAAATATAGGCATACAATTATATTGTAATGATCAATTTAGTAACGATGTAAATAAATCCGAGAAAATTACATCGTTACTAAATTGGTCGTTACAATATTAACCTCCAAACAGGGTAATAAACAACTTGATAACATAGTTCCGATACAATATCATCGGCAAACAATGCTATTGGAAACAATAGGTAATATTCATCGTTGACAAATTAAGGTGTGTGAGAAACTTCGTGATCAATATACTCATAACTTCAACGAGTCGTTCAACAACTGGGGAGCTGAATACCGGGAAATCAGTTTCACGCTTAAAAGTGCTTCATACCTTCATAATTATTATACGATCGTATTGTATCCTAGCTCCTATGTCTAATCACTGCATTAACAATGTTTATTGCAGTTCCCAGGTGACTTTCAAGCCGTTATTTATTTTGAGCAAATAGCGCTCAGTAGATGCCTAATTGGAATAATTATCAAACAAGGAAGAGGACAGAATTGAATACTACGTAAAGATAGGCGGCATTTGGATCAGAGTAGGATTGTATAAATTAACATCATATTGTCATCTCGACCTTTAGTAGACTATCACTGAGAGTCAAATAAGTCTATAGGTCAAAATCTTGTATTCTTGATATTTTCATTTTCCCTCGAGTGTTTCCCTAAAATTACTTTATGGTGTTTCTCGTTACATGTATTTCATGATTCAAGTAGATGAGGCCGAGTTGTCTAGTGCGTCGCACAGTGTATCGTTTCACGAATCTAGCTGGACAAAATTACTTTTCGTCCATTTAACATCTGTATCGACCAATTATGACATGTAATGATAGAAATGTTATAAATTATAGAATTATAAAATTATAGAAATGTTATAACACAATTTTATTAATTAATAATTCATTAATATAAATTTTATTCAGAAAATCTCGTATATTTATCATCGTGTTGTGGACTTCCGACGCATATAAAACCGTCTTTGGGTATTAGATAAATGGTTACGGTCAACGATAAAACCCCAGACAGATAAGTAAATGGTGCCGTTGGAACATTGCAATACATAGAAACCATGGACAACGATAAAGCAGTACGTCTCTGGTTGCTCTTCGACGATGAGAAGGTAGGAAGAGAAACACGGAGAGGCACTTTTGGTAATCGACCGAAAATTAACTCCATTGGATTTAGTTTCTCGATATATCAAGCGACGTCAGAATTCACCAATGGGAATGAGAAAACAATACCCTGTTGTTCCAGCTGAAGCCGTAACCATTTACAAAAGCCAAGGAGGGACTTATGACTCGGTGGTGGTCACTTTGCGGAAAGTTATGCGCCGAAACGAAATATATGTCGCTTTCAGTCGATCAACTTGAAGGGACTAATAATTCTTGGAAACTTCAAATCTCCTGGTCCTATTGATAAAAATAAGTAGTCGTCAAAGAAATAGAGAAAAGTTTATCAGAAAAACCTGTGGAAATGACCTTGAATTTCCTACAAGACCACCCTGATTTTTTTTTCGATAATCTTCCACAGTGTAAATTCACTCAGATAACACCTTCCGGACATTTTGAAAGACGAATGTTTCATATCAGCGAAGTTGATAATAATTGTGGAAACCCGGCTAAAATCAGGTGAGTTCATAGACTTCCCAGGTTACGAAGTTGTTTTATCGCTCCGACGTGAAGAAATCCCATCGACACGCCTATGGAATCATGATATTCTGCAAAATAGATACAGCGATTCAAATGCAACTAGTATATGATTTTTATATAGAGAATAAAGCGTTTGCAAACAATATAGCTGTTGTTCAACAAAAAATGGTTGAATGAGATGTTCCAATTTTAAAAATTCGCTCTTATAGCCATGCTGCATGACCCGGGATTTGAACTCGAGGGTCCCCCTAGCCCTAACGCTGGGGGTTCTAGATTTTACGATTATAATCCACGGACTCAAATGAAAGTTATTGACGAGGATATACATACAAAATTTTCGTACCAATCTACCATTTAGTGATCTAGACAGAAGGGTAATCTGCACAAAGGAGATAATAAACCGTTGTGTAAAGAATTTGCAGAGATTTTTATATCATAAACATAAACCATCAAATGTTTTTTTTTTGGGGGGGGGGGTGTTAAAATTGTTTTTCGATTTCGATCGAAACATTGTAAATACAATACATAACGAATTGGAATTGACCAAGAAACTAACTAACACACAAGGCAAAGCTGAAATGGTCAGAACTCAGCCTGCAATTCATTACGTTTTTTTTCTAATTTAGATTTTGATGTTTCACGAAATCATGTGTGGTGGAAACAATGTGATGCCATCTTTGCCCGCACATCAAACCAATTTTTTATGCAGGTGTGCTAAAGCTCCTGGAGGCACTAGATGCGCGCGGCGTCACGGGCGTGATCATCTGTCCTCTGATGCAGATGAGAATTGGGTTAGATCATTTAGGTCAAGGTTACCCATTGTCTCATCACCCTTAAATCGAAAAACCAGTGTCACAGGTGAGAGGTGGGTTCGGTGTCCCCGACTAGAGTGCGCTCTGCCTCTTAACCCGCTCGGCCACTTCGGACTTCCAGACACCCCTTGAACCTCGTCGCACCAAAGAGAATCAACTTGAGATTCATGTAACCCTGACTAATCCATTTGACCAGCGAGTTGTCGTAGGGGCCATGGCACCAAATCTTTCTAATCCCGATTAGCCAATTCATCAGTTACCTACCTCAGGCTCTGCATATTATGCAAGTCAACAACTTCATAAACCAAAGAAAGATGGAAGGTTCAAAATTAATTAACGAAGGCTGAAAGATTACTGCCGTTTTTATAATTTAATGTAAATTCAAATCGACCATTCAAACCATTTTATCCCGTGGCCCATGTTAGATGCACTCGCAACTTTAGACGAGTCACCTACTGACTCTGGTTTAACTCGATTTAACTCAATCAGAAAGTTTTTTCTTGCGCTTATTCAGAAAATGTAACAACTAGTTAGAATGATGATACTATGATTAACCTACAGTCCGGAGGGACGTCGATTAGACCGCGACTCTAACTTTGGTAGGATGGGGGATGGTGATAACTGTATGTCATCCCCTTAAGATCTTCAGTATCCTCCGCGTTCAGGATGAGCTACGTTATGTGTGTGTCATTGACATCTTTCTCAACTCTTTTCCCGCCCTAATTTCCCAAACTCTTTTCACCTGACGTGTTTTCGCGGTCATTCAGACCGCTCCCTCCTTCCCCAGGCTAGTGTCTTTTAGACCGCTCCCTCCTGCAGCCGTAAGTTTTCGACATGGCACGGAAAAATATTAACCCTGATAATCCCAAATAAGGCTGTTATTATGATATCTTCGGTGCACTAATCCAATGAAATTGACAGTACAACTGGGAAACCGGAGATACTTTTTTATAATGCAACTAAGGGTGGCGTCGACAACAAGTAAAAATGCCTAGTATTTCCTGATAATACTGAAAGTTATTGTTGAGTTACTATTCCCGGAATTCGAATGATATATTTTGACAAAATTTACTTACCTTCCTTTATTTTTTAGTGAATGTAAATTACCAAGATTGATTACCTTCGCTTTAATTTCTTATTTTCCTTTGAATTAATAATTAATCTAGGTAATTATTGTAGATTGATACATACCTTGCAACTTTGAATCAATTTTTTCACAAAATTTCGAAGTTTTTTGATATTTTATTTTAGAAATTTTTTTGTTTAAACTTATATACGTATTGTTTGTGGCTTGGAAAAGTTCAACCTACCTAGATAAATCTTATTGTGATAAAAAAGAAATGAAAGCCTGCCAAACAAGAGAAACATTCTTACGCAACTTGAATGGCTGAAAAATGAATATTCCCGTGTGTAAAGCCAATAAAATTTGTTGTGATATATTCTAAGTACAACACTATTTCGTTTTGACGTTTCTAACAGTTTATTTTCATATTTTTACCCCTATATAATGACCTCCAAGTGAAGAATCACCAGCGGTCTGAATGACCGCTCCCTCCTCTTGGTGACAGAAGTCGATTTGACCGCTCCCTCCTCCTGAGAGCTCAAATCGTCCCTCCGGACTGAAGGTTAAGTCTCAAAATACATTTGAGGGTCGGGGCAATGAGTTTTGATAAAAGATGAAAACATTCGCCATCCAGCTGTAATTAAAATGTATATCATATCCATATTGATTCATTCATTGATTCATATTGATTATAGATTATTGATTATAAATTCTACAAAGGCTGAATAACATCTCTTTCTTGCATCAGTTGTTCAACTGCAAATCACCTTAACACTGAAATGTACCCACCCAAAAAATCATGAAAAAGCCAATGAAGAGTCATTTAACGAAATCTTCAGGAAGAGACCGCTCAATCGTTGAACATGAATTATAATTATAATCACCGGTGGATGTCTCAGTATCAGTATGTGCACATCGTCACAAAAACTGAAATGATGTGGTGCGGACGGTCACGATTATCAGTTCGAAAAGACGAGGTCATCCCATCTTGAAATCAATCGAAGAAACAGATATGCAGATTCCTACCAAACTACGATCCATTGGACGTTCTAACACCGTTATAAACGGCCCCTTTCCCTGGAAAAAAATCCTTCAAAACACTATATGAGGCAAAAAGGATTCTTCTCCGAGAGATTTAATTTCGAAGGAGATAATGATGGCGTGAGGGCTCATCGTGTATGAAAGGATTCCGTAAGAGTTGATATGCGCAGAGAGGGGGAGGCCCGCTAGCTCAGGCGCACGGATTCAAAACATGCATGAAGACCCTGATGAACCTTCTGCCAAACGGCCCAATCTTTCCAACCGGTTAATTGTGATTCCTTTGCTTTTGGTCACGTCTTTGTTGGCGTTCCTCCTCCCCTTCTAAACCTGGTAATTAACCACTAGCGAGCTCCGACCGAATGCAAGCTTGGTAAATTTTTAGTGATATATCATAGCGGTGTTCGGGAATGATTGCTTCGAGCCACTGTCAGGGGCAATCCGTTATCCCCCTTAAAAGTACTCTGGCCTCACCATCATCTGCCTCGCCTCGTCACAATTGATTTAGTTCAAATATCCACTTACTCTTATTAGTCGCGCTTTACGTGAGGCTAGCGAGAAGCCATTATGGTCCGGCTCTTTCCACTTATCCCAACAACTGATGATGGAGTACTACAAAAACTAGGCAATTTGTTTTCAGTGGAAATCCTAACTATTTTCATGTGTGTACATAATGCGTGGTTTAGTGAGATCTGTACATTTGCATTCGAGAGTTCTTCTGTAGAATGTCGATAACTCTACAATGTATTTAGAAAAACTCTGCAAACCCCAAACTTGAAATTGACTAAACCAATCATGAACTGAAATTTATAAATTCGTTTTGAACCCTTTCCCATTGACCTAGGGTTATGAAAAGTTTCTAGGATCATCGAGGCTGTGGTCCGAACATTTCGTAATATTAGCAACACGTCCATATTGACAACATTCAGTTTTTGATTCTACCAAACCACATAGGCAATAATTCTTATATCAATTATTATTAACAATTGGTAATTCTTTTAGTTATTAATAATAATACTTACTAACTCGATACCTCAAAATCATGCGCTGTTCGAATATTGACCCGACAGGCTGCCGCATGATTCACCCCCATGTTGACGACTTTCGATCTGCTCCAACTTTGAGCCCTCATTGTGAACGAATGGCTGGTCGTACAAAGCTGCCGATAGTCTCATAAAATTCTAAAAATTAAACACTTTTTAGATGAAAACTATAAACTATTTTTCGATTTATGAATTTTTCAAAATGTCCAAATTCGTTTTGAACCCCGTCCCATTGACCGCAAACCCTCAAATCTTGAGGAGGGTTAATTTTTTTTGTCGATTCCAATGGTTCATTATCGAAAATTGTAAACCAAAGATCACTAGTTTATAGTTATTCAAGAATTCCCTGATCCCAACGAATTCCTTGTTCAAGTTACATTGTATACAGGCGAACAACCAAAAATACTTGAGCGGTTCTCGATCATCATTTAAATTGGAATCATTTTCAAACAAACTGAAAAAATTTGAATTTATTCATTCACTTGATTCGTTATATTGGGAATAAAAGGAAAATCATATACCTACTCCTTAATAAATTAGTATCTGGTCCTAAAGCTACTTGAGACCAGGCTCTACTCCTCAACTGAACAATATTTTCTCTAAAGCATGATGTTACACTACAACAAGCATCCAGACATAAATATTTCACATACCTAGGTACTTCGTTCATTTTCCTACTATTTGGCGGACAAAGAAACAAAGAAACTCGTATGATTGAATCAAACTTAGCGATTCTATGCGCAAAAATCTGGGAGCTTATTCCTCAAGTACATCTACCAGGTACTTTGGGGGTAATAAAAAATGTGTACAATGGACCAATGTGTTTGAATCAATGAAGTTATTGGAAATGCATATAAGTTTTTACATTACTATGACATTGTTGATTTTAAACAACATTTTTTGGTTTCCCGTTGAGGTTCTCCGCACTAAATGTCTACGGAATTGGGTACGGTGAAACCCGAATGAGGAACTTTTTTCTGAGATGAACCGCGCTATCGGTGCAAAAACCACAACGTAGAAAACGACGGCACGGAGGAATCTCAGCAGAAAGCTAATTTTGGTGAGGTCTCGGGCGTCCGAATATCCCTCGTATTTTGGATAGGCCCGAAAGGATATCCCGGTGACGCGTTCAGGTTGGCGTAATGAAGGAATCCGCCAAACAGCGACTTACAAAGATGTGGACATATTGCCGTTAGCCCCAACTTGTTACTCGAGCAAATGAAGGGCTGGTTTAGCATCCTAGCGGGTTGGGTGGCCGGGCCGATGGGTTGATCAAGTAGAATGCCTTCTGCCTTTCTTGCCCCTTCGTTCGTAGGACCGTTACTTAACTCGCCGAGTTTATGCAGAGTTAAATCCCCCGTCTTTTTGCCTTCCTTACCTCGTTTCCGATTTCCAACACTTGTCCCGTCCCAATCTTGGTAAATCTATACCTTACTTGAATCCGCGGGATTTCGCCTTTTTCCTCTGTACGATAAACAGGTTACGGATTGGGATGCGGGTTCTTAACTCACCTCATGCGATTAATAACTCCTTAGGATTCTTGGACGATATCATTGCAGTTCTTGTCACCAACGAAGGAGATAATGAGATAATGCGAATTCAGTGATGCTCAATTGCATAAGGAGGGAAATCTCGTTGAAATTGTCTTAACGGTGATAATATGATAAAGATACGTAAGCCCCTCCCCTTTCTCGTTCGTTTTGAGCCCTACGGCTAAATCTCTATAAGCATGGAACATGTTTTAGCCACTCAGCTGATCCGGGGCCTGGGCAACGTCATTTTAAAGTCCTAAGGAGGCTGCATACCAAATTACATCTTCATAGTGTGAATAGCATAGAAATTAGCTTTAGAAGCCACTCAGCTGATCCCGGCCTTATGCTGCTGTAATTGTCAGTCTGAGGAGGCTACAGCCAAATTACAGCTTCATAGAGTGAATAACATAGAAATCAGATTTAGGAGCCACTCAGCTGATGGCAACCTGGGCAACGTCAAGTCATAAGGAGGCTACATACCAAATTGCAGCTTCATAATGTGATTAGCATGGAAATTAGCATAGAAGTAGATCAGCGCAACGGACGGACCGTTTGAGCCAGTTAGATGGATGCTATAACATGTTCCATGTTCAAAACGTTCTTCTCCACATTCATATGCACTGAAATCAAAACCTTCAAAATGATTCATATGAAAGAAATATTAAAGAGGTTATATCTATGACCCCGGTGAATAAGTGGTCAAGTCGAATTTTGCCCAAAATGAGTTAACTACGCTAAGGGAAGGGAAACCGTCTCATCTTGGTTGGGAATAAGTGGCAAAGTCAGGCCATGACTTGAAACGGAGTTATTATATTATAGTATTGACACATTAAGTTAAACTTTTGACAAACATATTTAAACTTTTGACAAATAGATTTCAACTTTCGACAAACAAATTTCAACTATTGACAGATAAATTTAATCTTTTGACAAATGGACTTCAACATTGGACAAATAGATTTCAACTTCAAGCGGAACGAAGAAAGAAATAAGAAAATTAACCAAATCACAAAATTAACGAGTTCTGAAAACGAATTTCAATGAAGTGGACGTCCAGCTGCTGCGGATGGTAACGTTAAAAACATATCCATGACGTAATTGGAACAGTCATTTTGAGTTAAGGAGGCCACACATTGCAATATAACGTCCACCAGTTGATGTTCCCCTTCACCGCCCAAAATGTCTCTGGCTTTGTTCTTGATCTTCGAGAATGCTTTCTCACATGGGTTTAACATTGGAGAATACGGTGGTAAGAACGTAATTTTAAATTTGAGATGAACTCAGAAACTCTTGAACTTCAGTAGCCCTACGAATTTGAGCATTATCCATGATCTGCATTGTGTTTCGTGCTGAAGTAGGCAGTTTGCTCTCAAGCTCTTGAAGAAATTCAGGAAGCTGTGAGGCCCTCGTGGTACCAGAGGTTATAATTTTGGTATGTACGACTCCCATGCAGTTGAGCGCTAGGATAAGGGACACATTTCGACCTCTAATAGTAGGCACCGTCACTACAGCTCTAGTCCCTCTTTTTGAGCGAGCTCGAGACCGTCTCAAGTTCAGATTGAACCCACTTTCATCTATGAACAGCAAATGTTCACGGTTTTGTGGGACGGTTTCTGTGAAGCGTTGTGCTTACTGTCTTCTGCGGGTAATTGTTGCTTCACTATTCATCCTATCAATCTCAATACTTGCCTTCTTAAGGGTTATTTTCAATTTTCGCAATCCATTTTTCATGGTACTCTCACTCAGCGAAATTGCCCGATTGCCAAGTTTAGCTTTTATTGCACGAACTGTTGTGTCAGGTTCTTGTTCAACAGTTGCTTCTATCAATTCAAGGATATTGGGCATACGTTTTTTTGGTCTGTTCCCACCTTGTCGTGCATCACTCAGATGTCCTTCATTTTTTATTTTAAATATAAGATAACTTTATTATCCGTAGGATATTACAATTAGTACAATAATGATTTATAGTAAGGCCTGGCCTTAATTAACATGTTTCTCGAGGTTAGGTACGATCCATTGATCGTCCTACAACCAGAGATTAATGTAACAAAAAAGTAACAAAAACAATTGAATAAGAGAAAATATAAATATCAGTTTGGGAAAACAATCTAGAAATTGCATACATATGCGATGATGAGTTTGGAATATGAGAATAACAATATTAAATATTATTTAAAATTCAAATTGTCGTTATTTTACAGATTCGGGTCGGGTGTAATTAATAAATCTTGCGGTCGTTACTTCTTTAGCCTCCTTTTGGGTGGTAATGGCGGTGGACGTTCGGAGATTTCTCGAATCAAGGCGTTTGGGTGGATAAGCATGGACGTGTTTAAACGTTTATATGAGTCCTTTATTACTTCGGAAACTATGGCGAGGTTCACATCGGAGTGCAGTACTGAGTTTCGCACAAACCACGGAGCTCCGGTAATTAATCGCAGTATTCTATTTTGTATTGTCTGTACTTTCTGTCCATGGGATTTGGCTGCTGAACCCCATATCCCGCATGCATACTGCCATATTGGTCGAATTAACATGGTGATGTCCTTCAAATCGGATTAATAGTTTGGAGCTACCTGCCCAGTTGGTATTACCCTCTCCTTTACCAACACCTGTCAACTTTTTTTCCCCCCAATAAGATCACTTTATTGCGTAAAGATAAGCATTACAGTTGTGAATAGAACGGTATAAATAACAACATGAAATATGTTCAGGAGTGCAACCTGCCAACTCATTTGGGAAATCAGTAGGGGCCCTTGTAGACTAAACTCCTGCACATCATTGTTGAGTTGGGACTTTATTTTGAACTCGCTCACTATCGGCAATGAAAAGTAGGTGAGGTGTGACAGTGGTTGTATTGTGAGTGATTTCATCAAAGTTGGTTCGGTTATTTTGGGATCTTTCAGATATACAGGGATAAAACTGATTTGCAGCGTCCTGCTGTCTTATAGCGGTATGCATGGCCCTGACCACTACAAAGGGAATGGGTTCGCTATACAGCGAGCGGTCCGCTAATAAAATGGGGCGGCTACGAATTCCGTCCCGGAACCTCATTAAAATATTAAGCCGGCTTAGAAAACCTTGGGATTCCGTCCCTACCATTAGCGTGGGGCTCACTGGCACCTTGGGATTCCGTCCCAACAACTTGGACCCAGCCTACTGAAACCTTGGAACTCCGTCCTGAGGAAAGTAAAAAAAAACAGATATTGTGAAACATATTGTGGTAAACCCACTCAAGCAACAGGTGTTTTGATTAGTTACGAGTGTGTGATTATTCAAAAAAGTGGTTGTTGTGTTTTGGAATTCAAGTCGGAAAATATATCGGTCTGTTGTTGATTGTTATTGTTGAGTGTTCTTACAATATCATAATATAATATTCACTAATAATATAATATACACGGAAGGCCAGTTGTGACAGTACCCTAGGTATATGGTACTAATCAGTTGATTAGGGGATGTTTTTATTCCGCAACCCCGTCCACTTGATCTATATGTCCAACTAATCCAGATGGTACTAATCAGTTGATTGGGGGAGGTTTTTATTCCGCAACCCCGTCCACTTGATCTATGTGT
The DNA here is from genome assembly GCA_963920205.1 of Stenodema calcarata. Classification (NCBI taxonomy): domain Eukaryota; kingdom Metazoa; phylum Arthropoda; class Insecta; order Hemiptera; family Miridae; genus Stenodema; species Stenodema calcarata. Next base: position 23,439,751 of record OY986057.1, on the reverse strand, counting down.
CCAACTAATCTATATGGTACTAATCAGTTGATTGGGGGAGGTTTTTATTCCGCAACCCCGTCCACTTGATCTATGTGCCCAACTAATCTATATGGTACTAATCAGTTGATTGGGGGGAGGTTTTTATTCCGCAACCCCGTCCACTTGATCTATGTGTCCAACTAATCTATATGGTACTAATCAGTTGATTGGGGGAGGTTTTTATTCCGCAACCCCGTCCACTTGATCTATATGTCCAACTAATCTATATGGTACTAATCAGTTGATTGGGGGAGGTTTTTATTCCGCAACCCCGTCCACTTGATCTATATGTCCAACTAATCTATATGGTACTAATCAGTTGATTGGGGGAGGTTTATCGGAGGAACCACTAGCCATTCCTGATCTTCACATAAAACCGTGAAACTAAGTAGGTAACGTGTTTATGTTGGCTGTTCACAAAGACTTCTAATCAACGCTGAGAGAGAGCGGGGCGGAATCCCAAAGTCCGCTCGCACTTTGCACTAGGCACCGGGACGGAAATCCAAGGTTCGCCCGAGCCGAGGGATTAACCGTGAGTGGTTTTTACGAGCTCCCGGGACGGAATTCCAAGGCGCCCAATAAAATGGCCGTAAATGTGAACGACAGAATGGAATGTGCCGATTCAGAGGGCCGTAGGTAGGAACGTCCACCGTGACGTGGCGACGCCTGACGTTCCAATGTGGTAGGGACTGATGCGAGAAGATCGTTTCGCACACGGCTTCAACAATCACCATCCGGAAAGGTACCAGTCACAACCAATCAGCTGAAAACATTGAGAAGTTTTTCTCCATAACTGTACTTATATAATCTTTTGTGTCAAAACCCTTTCGCTAAATTCGCAGTATACAACCATCAATATAAAAACAATCAAACAATAGAAACGTTTTGTTCGTGCAGCACTAAAAAGACGAGTCATTCACGGATAATTTCCGCCCATCCTCAGCATAAAGGTGCACCGAAGGCAGCAGAAAGTAGTTGTGATCGCCAAACCTGGCAAAAACAGGATGATCATATCATGGAATCTCATGAATATCATGATCATAACTGGAATCATATCGTCCAATCTCTCTTCTGTCAATATTCTACCAGTTATTTGAGAAGCATTGTTCGAAGAGGCTTGTCATTGAGAATTTATCACGGTGATACGCATTCCCAATGGAAATTATTATGATTCTAAGTTTTGTTTCGGGAGCTAATAGCTCTTAATAATTGATTGCGTATATAAACGGAATTGGAAGAAAAGGAAATAGATTCAGCAGTCTTTATTAGCTTCGCAAACTATGATATTATCCAAACAACAAAATTACCGTCTTGTCGTTTGACAAAATATTTGGATCGCATTTCTCTGATAAACATTACAGACATGAACTTGAAGATTATCCACTACTGTTTTATGATGCTACGAATCTGTCAGTGAGAAACAAGTACCCACAAATGGATGGCAAACGAAGATACGAGTAATAACTGACTGGGACCAAATCAACCCACACCTCTGACTGACTGGGAGGTAATCCCAATCCGAATAGACCGCAAAAACTCTGCAAATTCTCGACGGTTTATTGTCTTCTTCGTGCAGATCATGCTTATCATGAAGTACTTAGTGTAAATTATTAGTAGTTATTAAAAATAATTTATTATTCATAATAATTATTAATTTTTATGAAATAATTCGATATCTGAAAACCATGTGCTGTTCGATTCAGCTGGGCCAGTACGAACATTGACCTGACATGCTACCGCATGATTCACCACCATGTTGGCGAATTTTGATCAGCTCCAACTTTGAACCCTCATTGTGAACGAACGGCTGGTCGTAGGTACCAAGCTCCGGGTGGTCTTAAAAAATTCTAAAAAATAAACTCTATCTAAATGTGAACTGAAAACTATACCGTTCCGTTTTAATGAGATACGAAATTTTCAAAATTTCAAAATTCGTTTTGAACATCTTATATTCTAAAAATTGATTTCTATTTATATTTGAACTGAAAACTAAACGGTTCGATTTGAATTTTTCAATATTTCAAAATTCGTTCTGAACCCTTACCCATTTTCCTAGGATTATCATAATTTTCAAGCATCTTTGTGGTTTTACTCCGTTCTAGATTTTAGGATTATAATCTATGGATTCAAATGAAAGCTGTTGACGAGGGGATTTGAAAAATTAATGTTTTTTGAACCCAGGGGTATGTATTAATCTATGCCGAAGGGTGATCTGCACAAAGAAGATGAAAAATTATGGTGTCACGAATTTGCAGAGTTTTTAAGATTCATCACAAGTCGTAAAAGCTATAACACTGAAGGTGAAGGAGGCTTTTCAAAGAGTTTTAGATTGATCGACGATTTTCTCGCCATGGCATCATGGGAGATTTCGAAACGGGTGCGGTGCTTGTGTAGTGGTAGCGGGCGGGGAGGGTGGATATCATAACTTTTACCGGCTGCTGTAGAATGATATTTGCGATGAGTGTTTTTTGAGGGGTATTGCCTTGCGTGGCGAGAAGGACGATCTCAACCTATTACCACGTGCATTAATAGTTGCGCTTCAATAAACAGGTGCCTGGCTTTAGAACCGAGGAAGATGAATCAATAAAATGGAGCTCCGGAGCTTTCAAACGCGAAGGTGTATCATAACACCATCAATCATCCCAAGGCGAAGGCCATAAAACTGTGGGCGGACAGTGGTAAGTGTTTACCGTGGTTTAAACAACGCTCATGGCACCGCTTACGGGGGCTGGCCACCGTCTAATGGGGTCATAACTACCTCTTGTTGAAGACCAAGCTCAATATTTTCGTCGACTAGCAGTGCGTTACCCTTCACTCACTAAGAAACTTCGAGCTCATCGCATTTGCTTTATTACATACCAAGGTTCAGGTAGGTACATCATTTTTATGATTTAATTAAGTGACATGAGATGTCATATACAGATCAGAGTAATACCGCCTGATATCGGCCATAAACTTCACACTCTCGGTGAAATCTATATAGAGAAACATTGCAGCGTTTCCCATAACGGTTCTTCATTTTCTGTTTGAGAAATTTGAGTTCATATGATTACAAATTGCCAAAATTACACAAATTAAAGTTTTTGTTGGGGTGATTTTACAGGAAGCGACTTAACAGATTTTAACCACATTCGCTCGTCGGATCATCTCGCCGACATCTTTCTATGTAGTATTTGCAGTCCATAACCAAATACTGTCAATAAGCGATAGAATCTCAGAAGATAAATTATTTCTCTTCTGATATTCTTGAACTTGAAATTTCGGTTTGGAACTAGTCCACAGATGGTTTCTTATAACGTTCAACACTCCGAAGATCTCTTTAGATCAAACTTACAATTTCCACCATCATTGACATTTCGAGGCTCTAAGTAAATTTCACACGAAACGTGAAAATGATACGTAGGATGCCAACTGTGAGCCTACTATAGTATACCTCCATCCACACCTATGCACTCTGAGCACTTCGAGGCAAACAAATAAGCGTGATACAATGGCACGCTGGCCCAATACGTTATGTCAACAGAACCCCTCACTCAACAATAATTGTCGCCTTCCTTTTGCATCGGGAACCACTCAGCCCTCAGCTTCTCTCGTGGCCACCTCATCAAACATCTCTCGTGTTTGCTATTTTGTTTTTTGTTTCACAACACTCCCATCCACACGAACTCCGGATTCGATCAGGCGTTAGAAATCACTCGAAGAGTATTAAAGCATTATCATTCAAATTACGAGTTCTGTCATGCTTTTAAAGTGAAAGTAACTGAAGAGTGAACAGGAATGCCGAGCCGGAATGTTTGGGACGATCGTTAACTGCCGAGGAACTATCAACATCTCATGAATGCATGTTATAGTAAGTTCGCGGATAATATGTTCATTATATGTTACTGTATAAATTTATGTATGTATTTATACCTTTCCAATCTTAACCAATCTGTTGATCCCAAAAGAGTAAACAATCGTATAAACAGTCAATCACGTCAGCGCAAGAACAATGTATGAGTTGGGAGAGGGATCACTCGTTAGTTTCGTAGGGTCAGTACAGGTAATAATGAACAAATTTATCTACTTCTAATTTATTCAACTACTAGCAACTTGCAGAAAGTCAAGAATCCTGTACACCCTCGTAAAAACTTTATGTTTTTGGTTTAGTATCTGCGATAATGAACCATTGGAATCGACCAAAGAAAAAAATTGTTTAACCCCCCCCTTAAAATTTGTTGGTTTACGTTTCAAGATACTTAGATTCAGAAAATCGAATTAAAAAAAAAAAAAAAAAAAAAAAAATCCGTCCGTCCGCCGTACGCCTAAAAGTGCTTGTTCATAAAATTATTATAGTTGCCTCGCCTTTTCGGGGGTTTGTCTCCCATCTTCGACAACTCCGTACACACACAGATCTTATTAGATTTTATTAGTTCCGCGCTGTATTATTTGTAATGATTATCATAAGGTAGGTATGAATGTTCAATATACATACCATGAAAAGTCATCGTAAATGCAACAAACATGTGTATGGTAGTGTGTTCAATACTGTAGCCCGTATGGGGTAATTATGAACACAAGTCTGCTGTTCCTTGAAAATAATTTGGAGCCTAACTATTTGAGCTTTTGTTACAGTAACAACTGAACAGAACTTCAGACATTTTGTTAGGAACCAAAAAACTGTTTTTCTCTTTGAACCGATTAAGAATTTAATATACACAAATATGGGGCGAATTAGGGAGGCAAAACGGCGGGAACGCTCTTTGTCTATGAGGTGGTGTGTAAACGTTTGGTTTTTAATTGTTTTTAGTTTCTGCAACTCTTACATGCTGAATGCGCTTGTTCTTCATTTCCTTTTGTCCATAATTACTCCAACTGGCCCTACGTCATTAGTATTGTTATAATAAGTAAGAAATCCCGGGATACCTATTTTTAATTTAGTTGTCATGCGTACATGTGTAGTACCTATTGATTGCAAAACATTATGCATTGATTAGGATGTGGTTTTCATTTAAGATAGAAAAGTTGGGTTTTCTTCGGTTGCCCTGATATTCAACAAAGTATGCTGATGCCAATCAGAGCTACGTTTGAGCAAGAGTTTTTCAAATTTGTCGCGTTTCAGGGTGATCTTAGGGTTGGGAATATTTCAGTCTCTTCTCATAGACGTCAAACATTTCACTCCGGATGAACAGATAATGTCCAGTTTGCTAATAGATAATGTCTTTGAATGTTACAATTAGTCATAACGCATAGCGATGCAAGTAATTAATCGGATAATCGGATTAATCGGTTTTGAATACACCAGGATTTGATGCTTTCTAATATGCTTAAAAAATGGTTTCAAAATTCAGATGGTTTTGAAAACCGTTTAATTGCAGATAATAAACCAAAAGTTTGTTGCCTCTGAGGCCACGTCAGTTCCTGTTAGCGGAACCGCTTGAAGGGTGATGTTTTTACAAGATGTCCCAAAACACTCTTTATTACTATGGTACACTTTTTTGGGTTCAATTTATGGCACCATCAATATATACCTAATAAAAAACAATCTTATGAAATTTGATTCGTTTTGGCATTTCTTTAACTTCAATACCCTCGTAATTTAACAATAGGTCGTCACCTATAGACAGAGAAAACCTTCGGAAAACAAATAATTATGCGTTTGAAATAAATAGCCCTTAAAAATCGATTAGGTATTTGCTATCGATTAATCAAACGTCGATTATTCAATATCGATGAATTGGTCACATCGATTATTAGCTTACGATTAATCATTTGATGTTATAATCGATTTATTGTTTCCTTTGTTGCATTCCTAATAACGCATTTGCTTGGAGTAGGGGAAATATGAGAAATGTGGCAATTTCGGCCTTGAAAGAGCTGACATTTAAGAAGGTGGATGAGAAGAACGCGTATATACAAAATTGAGGGAAACACGAATTCAAACTATGAGGTCCTTTCATTACCCACCCTTAGTTACTGACTCGTAATTGTCCTTTCTTCATCAATAAGTACACATCCGAAATACGGTGACCCCGTGAAGAACCAAACACATGTCAAATTCGAGCTGATTCATCAATCCGTTTGGAAATATCAGAAGGTTTGAAAAATGCGTTAGGTAAAAGCCACTGACGATCCGAAAGGATTGTAATTTACATTACCTTATTCAGCGAAATCGCAGCATCCCAAAAATTTCTCGAAGGTTAGTTGAACTGGAAATTTATATATAATTCATACTTCCTCACGCTCTAAACTGACAAATCAGGCTGACAGAAATAATTATTGTTATTATTATTATACATAATATGAATAATAATAATATACATAATATATTATATTATTATAATGATAATTATTAATCTGTGACTTGTGGAAACTTTATACAAGTTGCAATGTTCAATACTTACAAAATATAAGAAACATAATTTCGGATGTGTAAAGTCTTAATAATTTCTATTAAAAGAGTACTTTTATTTAATACCAAAACAGTGCTGTTCATATCAAATCTGTGCTTTCAATAACCATGTTTGTACCGGATATTTGGTTCAACTACTTGAATCAGAAGTGGTATTGCTACTTCGGAAATGTTGTAATGAGCCAACTCAACGACACTCTCACAACAAGCGCTCGTGTTTCGATACGTGGACCGACTTTATTTTCATTTTTGCTTGGACCAGAAGGCGGCCGTCACCCAGTTCCGTAAGTTAGTGTGATATGATGAGCTGCTTCGGGGGCTGAATCCTTCCGCGACTTTTATACGTTTTTAATTGGAATGCCACTGCGAAAGAAGAACCGTTACAGGCAGCTCCTTCCTACATCTTTCGAGCCCCGTCCGGACTTGTGGCCCCAGCCCCAGGCTTCCGACCTCAGAAGGTCCTTTACACAGAGCTACATCTCCTCTCTTCTTCTTATTCATTTTACCATCTTCCTTCTCCAACAACACCTTCTTTCTTGGTAAATCCGCCCCTCCCCCTCTCACAAGTTCTATTCTTTTCTTCGCCGGAATGGAGGTAGAGAAAAACGATAGAGGATAAGAAGAAATAAAAAAAGAATGAAGGAGGCGAGAACAATTTCATGAACAAGGTCTCTCATTTACGCAGTAATTAACGCCCCGCTCCTGATTATCCTCTTGTTCTTGCTGGACACATTGCGAGACTCCCAGGAATCCGAGAAAGGAGAGCTCTGGGCCATTAAAAACTTTCACACGCCTGTTATCCGTGTCCTTCGCACCCGGTTACTGTCAAATTTTTCGAATGTGTCCTTCTCCATCGCACCAAGCCCACCTGTGCTCAATAACGGCAGTTATTATTAAAATTGTAGGTACACAAGTTGCATCTTGAACGTTAATCATGGATTAAAAAGACAGCCAATAAAATAAAAAATCGCAGCTTTAAGTTTGGTCAGAATATAACGTAATTTCTTAGTAGCTTTGTATATTTCAAATCCATTGGAAAACTGTGCTCGAAGTATGACTGTCAATTGTTCGTCAATGGTGGTGGCACATCAGTGGCGGCTAATGACAGCACCCCCAGCCAATAAACCAAAAACAATTACCAAATTCTCCCATCCTATCTGAAACGTAAGTTGACAGAAATCGGGATTTTACTACTTGAATCGACGCGCAAAAGAGAGCCACACCGGCACTTGATTAATCAGAAGCGCCTCCAAGCAACTACTCCTGTCCCCTCTCCCTTGTCTCATGTTTCCACATGACTTCTGCTTGACAAGTTGTGGTTTCAATATGTCGGGACTGTGAGGTTGACCAATCAGAGAGCGCGAAACTTCTCGTGTTGAGCATCAGTAACGTTATGATCCGCTGCCAGAGGCGCTACTATGCATTATTTTGCGTTGTTATCTTTCATCTTGTATAATCCTCAATGTATAATTTTGTATTTTTATTAATGTATTTTTAACGAAATTTCGAATTGTTCTCGGTCCCAACTGTTTACAACTCGAATTTTTGAAAAAGCTTCGTCCCAAAAACTGTTCCAGACCATCTTGAATTCACAGCCAAGATACACCTCAAATCATATGTATATATATATATTTATTTATATGTTTATACTATAATTTACTATAAAGTATATTTATATACCTATTTATTTATACGTACATATGTCATTCCAGACGATGACCAATTTTCTTACGCTGAAGGCGATGGTGTAGTCAGAATTGCGATGTCTTACTCCGTTCTCAAACTGGAGCACTTTGAAAATGGAGAATCGTGGTTGTTGCTTGAGATGTTCTTCACGGTATAATCTGATAATGGAATGATATCGCAATTCTGACTTCACCACCGTGTTCAGCGTTGAAAAATATATAAACTGAGGTGTTTCTCGGCAAAAAATGGTATAATGAGATGTTCCAAACATAACTTTTTAAATGAAACCAGTTATTTCTTACATAAAACAAATTATTTTGTTTTGTTTGCGTCCTTTGATCCATTAGAAAACATTTTTCATGTCTAATGTACGATCATATATTTACTTGCATTTGTATGCTCCCTCTATAGTCCCTCTTCATCTACGTAAACTCCCTGAGTTTCAGGGCAGGGTCTGAGTCAAGAAAAATTTGAAAAATATATTTCTACAATTCTGTAATTCGAATGCGAACGCACCTGGTGTAGACGTTGATTTCTGTTCTCACTACTGTTATAGTGGAACTATTCCATTTATATACACCTACTTCTGCTAATTCATATTATCCTCATAAATTAAATATTTCTCTCGTTTGTGAGAAGAAGCCAAATACCGACAACAAATTCGATCACATGGAAAATTCAACGAAAACTGTTGCATATGCACGAATTAATTTATTGATAGCATATCTGTGCTTACTATTTGCAGAGTCAAACAATATGAGTCGTATGTTATATCTGATAAACGCAATTCGCGAAATTCCCGGGAACTGATAATGTAAACAATCCCAATGAAAAATAAATCATCTGCTTCCAGCAGCTAAAATTAATTTCAACTTTCAACGAGGTTCAAAAAGGCTACTAGGAGAAAAAACAGTCATGCAGCACGACTATAGAGCAAATGTTCGAACAATTAACTGGTTTTATGAAAAATGTGATGTTTGGAACATCTCATTCAAATATGGCGCAATCTTAAACTTATTGGGTAATTATAGGTACGATTATTTAGGTAAGAAGCTATTCAGGTAATTCGTTATGCATCAGATGTGGTGCTATCTGACTAGGTACTTTCAATAGTCTTCTCAATAGTTATAGCTTATAGATTTTTCAATGCTGAACCCGATGGTGAAATCAGAATTGCGATATCTTATTCCGTTATCAGATTATACCGTGAAGAACATCATTTTAACTAGTAACAATTTTAACTTTTTACCTCAATTCTATCGAGAGTTGTCGTCTGGAATGATAACGATGTATAATATACATATTATATACATGTATATATATGATTGTTGGAGTCTTTTGTCAGTAATGTCAGGATGGTCTGGAACGGATTTTGGTATAAAATGTTTTCGGAAATTGGAGTTTTAAATATTTCGGACCGAGAAAAATAGCTTTCTTTCCTTCGAAAAATCGCTGAGAGGATAAAAAATGATATCAAACAGAGATTGCCAAATACACCTATGGACAATAAACATAATAATATGCAAAATGATTTGTTGGCCATGTCCTTTCGGAAAAATTTGGTACCACTGTACAAAATATCATTCTCAACCGCATGTCAACAGCTTCACACAAAAATTATGGTTATTGGGAAATGGTGGGTTTCAAACAAGGTAGAAATTGTACGTGGCCAAAAATGCCAACGCGTTTATTCACCCCCGTAATTAGGTCTCAAATAGTGCCGTAATGGTACGTTGAATTTTTTTATATTTTCAATAACTTCTTTTTTTTTGAAACTTTATTGTGTTGTACACTATTAAGTGCGACTACAAGTATATATACATCACTTGGAACATGTGGCATTAGGTCCCCCCCCCCCCTTTGGAGGACTAATGCATTATTTTTATACAATATTTGTTATTGTAATGTAGCGTAATAAGTGAGGCTTAATAAATATGATGGGAGAATACATAAAAACAGATATAACGACTAGACATGACGAGTGAATTGCAATACGAATTAATTATGCAGCAAGGTTGCAGCAAATAATCTTTGGTTATTCAGGAGCAGTTGTGTTTAGGAGATCGCTGTGCCGTTTCCGTTAGAGCCTGCGTTGGTTTCTTGGAGGTCGAGGCTCCACCAGGATTGAGCTGACGAGCGGGTTCTGGTGGTGGGACATACGGCTGGCAGCGTTGTTGTATGTCCCCGTCAGTACGTTCACCACGAGAGGAATGTTGAGGTCAGCGTGCAGTGTAGCATTGCGGACATACCAGGGAGCACCCGTTATTATTCGTAAGATGCGATTTTGGAGGGTCTGAACCCTTTTAATTTGCGTGTTTGATGCTGAGCTCTAGATGCCGCAAGCATACTGCCAGCCGGGTCGCAGAAGTGAGAGGTAAAGGAGTCGTTTGATGTGTAGAGGTAAAACTTGGCTTGCCATTAGGTATTTTAATTTTAGGATTTCGCCTCGTATCGTTCCTACCAGCGAACTGATGTAGGGATACCAGCGAACTGATGTAGGGATTCCAGTGGAGTTGACAGTCTAACGTGACAGGTTGGTTGTGACGTGGACTTGGTTGTCCAGTGGGAGAGCCTATCAACATACTCCCGGAGGATCGTGTGAGCTTGTTCACTGGTACTTTGCCGTACCAGGACGCCTTGATCATCAGCAAACTGAGCAGTGGGCACCGGAGATTGATTTTTGAAAGCATAGGTTATATTGAGTAGGTAGGACTGAACTATTCTGTAGTAGGTGTCTGGAAGAAGGGCTTGAGTTTGGCGAGCGGGCCTTGATGCCATACCTTGTCAAAGGCCTTCTTGGTGTCAAGGAAGAGCCCCAGGCGCACACTCTTGCTCTCAAATGTTATCAGGAGCTCATCCACTACTCTATGTACCTGCTGAGGACTGCTGAGCTGCTGATCACTTTTGTTGATACGACTTTTCTTAGCTCTCAAGCCACCGTGTGGCGTTCAATATGAAACCGTTTCGATCCAGTATGAAACCAAACCAAACCAAGTATCGATACTCGTTTCGATACGATATTTTTCTTGCAGTATCGATACCCGATATTATCGGAAGAAAAGTATCTATATTTCGATACTATCGGATCAAAAATATCGATACTTTCGATACTTTATCGATACTAAAAAAAATTATTAGCTCGGTATAACAAGGAATTTATATTAATTACATAGGTAATCATGTTCATTTCATCAATCTACTATAAATGGTTAAGTATATAAAATAGAAAGAAATAGAATTAAAAACTCTGCAAATTCTTGACACAACGGTTTATTATCTTCCTTGTGCAGATCACCCTTCTGTCTATACCAGACTGTGTTGCAAATCGGCACCATACCATATTCTCACCGTACTCATACAATTTCTTTCCTATCATACCGTACTGTACTATACTAAATCATACATACAATAATATACCATACCATACTCATACCATGTCGTACCAAAATTCGTTTTGAACCCCTTCCCCTTGACCTAGGGTTATGAAAAGTTTCGAGGACCATTGTGGGGTTGGTCGAAACCCATAAAAAAAATTTCGTAATTTTAACTCAACGCTAACTGGGCAAAGTGCCGCGGACGGCGTACGGCGGACGGACGGATTTTTTTATATTCGATTTTCTGAATCTACGTATCTTGAAACGTAAACCAACAAATTTTGAGGGGGGGGGGGTTAAAATTTTGTTTTCTTTGGGCGATTCCAATGGTTCATTATCGAAGATAATAAACCAAAATCAAGGATTGCTTGAAAAAATCGTCGTCAGGAATACTGCAGAGAAAAAGAATTTTCGGCAAGTATTTGGGCGACAACCTATTGCGCTATCGGCAATAAATTGCCCCTCCTTTTGAAAATAAGCGTTCACAGGGAACAGATGTACCCATCACCACGAGCCTCTTGTATGCTTGGGCATAAGGATTGGGGAAAATTTACTGATTGTTTTATCCAGTGAAATTTATTTTATCCATCATCTGCGAACAAAATTTGTTTTATCCATCACCTGTGAACAAAATTTGTTGTTATCCAAAATTGGTTCGCAGATGATGGATAAAACAAATTTCAATGGATAAAACAAACAATTTTCCCAAATCTTTATGCCCAAGCATGCAAGAAAGCAACCGGTTGTCTGGCTTGATTCTGTTGCGTAGTAATACATTTAATGCATATATGCAGTTATAACAGTGATAGATACTCTCACGGAAATTTTCACTGCCTGGGTCAGTGGTAGGAACATTTTTCTGTTCCAAATTTTTGGGAAGTATCGAGTGATATCGCCCGGCGAGTATCTATACATCTGATAGTATCGAGACAAAGTATCGATACCACGATAATATCGGATGCAAACTATCGATAAAAATATCGGTGTTATCGGAACAAAAGTGTGGATACCCCGATATATCGGAAGAATTGCAACGTCCCAGAACATAATACAATTTCATAGTAACATGTTATGTTAATATGACATTGTAACAGCTAAATAATCATTGCTACTATTACATGGTATTATTACATTTAAAGGTGGCTTGAATAGCGTGGGAAAACACCGACATTGAAATTCTGCAACAACTTCCTTGTTGACTAAAAACTTTTTGGTTTATTATCTTCGATAATGAACCATTGGAATCGCCCAAAGAAAAAAATTTTTTAACCCCCCCTCAAAATTTGTTGGTTTACGTTTCAAGATACGTAGATTCAGAAAATTGAATAAAAAAAAATCCGTCCGTCCGCCGTACGCCGTCCGCCGTACGCCGTACGCCGTACGCCGTACGCCGTCCGCGCCACTTTGCCCAGTTAGCGTTGAGCTAAAATTACGAAATTCGGTTTCTGGGTTTGGACCAGCCCCACAATGATCCTCGAAACTTTTCATAACCCTAGGTCAAGGGGAAGGGGTTCAAAACGAAATTTAAAATTTCGACGATGTCTTATCTCCAAATATTTAACTGAAACGTGTAAATTTTAGTTCACCTTTGAATGACCTGAAAAATTACGAATCTTTTAAGACCAATTGGATTTTTGTGCGACCAGCCGTTCGTTCACAGTGACCGCGCAGAGTTTTAGGAAAAACACTAAACTTTCGCGTCGAAAACGGCCGTTATCTGACCCAACCACCAGACGCTCAGAATAAAACTACCTTCTTACATCTTCCCGGTAAACTACAGTCTAGAAATTTTAACCGTGAGTCGGGGATAGACCACATTGCAATATTCACTCGGTTTCCCATCTGTAAAATTGTTTAAATAATACCTTTTTGTAATAATACAAATTAAATTTTGATGATGAGCTATTGACTTGAAATTTTAAAAATAGTTCAGAACTGGATCGCAATGCAATATTCACTCGGTTTCTTGTCTGTAAAATTGTTTAAATAATACCTATTTGTTTAAACAAATTAAATTTTGATGATGAGCTAGATACTTGAAATTTTAAATATAGGTCAGAAATGGATGACATTTCAATATTCACTCGGTTTGTATGACATGGTATGAGTATGGTATGGTATATTATTGTATGTATGATTTGGTATAATACAGTATGGTATGATAGGAAAGAAATTCGTGGTATGGTATGGTATGAGTACGGTGAGAATATGGTATGGTGCCGATTTGCAATACAGCCTGGTATAGACAGAAGGGTGATCTGCACAAGGTAGATAATAAACCGTTGTGTCAAGAATTTGCAGAGTTTTTCTCATTGTTTCGCTCAAAACTAACTTGAAACACTTATGTTTGTGAATATAGTATGTGTACGGTAAATGTTATAAACTCCAATGAGTATGTAGGAACGATGGAACCAAAGCATTCAATTGGCTATAAGTTGTGTCGGAATCAAACTTTTCCTGAGACTCTCCAACATTTGTATCTCTCTCTAAACATGGGAGGGAAGTGCGAATAAGAGATAACTTATGTCAATAGTAACGCGATAGCTATTGTTATCAGCGGCCAAGATTCACCAATACCTATCATATCACCTGGAAATTATGTTCCTGAGGATAGGAAGATTTTATCATCGTATTGGTGAACATGGGGTGATACAACAACAGGGGAACTCAATATTTGGTCAGCTTATTTGGGAAAGAAAGACAGACCGTGAGACCCTAATAATATTATGGTGGTAGTGTGAAGTAACCCGCACTTATCACAGGTAGTTCTTGTTCGTAAAAAAAACTCTTGTCAGTATGACATAAACTTAACACAAAATTAGTCTATATTTTTAAATGTGCAAGGTCATCCCACTAATTGTTATCCTGGTGTTGGTAGTATTAGTAGAGTATTAGACCAATTCATTCCCCGTATTTTTTTCGGGGAATATTATTACTATTATTTACCTATTGTAAAATATCTGACTGAATGTTGTGGATTGGAGGGCACCAGACTCCTTTGATTGTTCTACGACGCACGAGCTCTTCCATCTACCCGCACCACCTGTTCTTTCAGCTCGCTCTCTATAATTCGATCAGTTTTGTTACCAAAAACCAGTTGGTTGAGCAACCCTCCTTTTTACCTTCTCCTCCGTTCGTCGCCTTCCACTTAAGACAACTCAAAAGCGTTATGCAATACTCGGCTTCGGATAATTACTTCGGCGGAGCATTTAAAGAGATTGAGTTAAGAATGTTACTCACTACCGCGTACGACGTCTGTGTTACCACAGTTCGTACAGGTGACCGTGGTGGATCTAGTTCGCTCATTTAAATTCAAATTAAATGGATTGAATATTTGTCACAACCTAATGTGAATACTTAACCGGGAGAGCTACTTACTCCTGCCAAGAGGGTCGGCAATATGGCTTCCTCACACCATTAAATAGTTGTATTATGTCATCATAAGAACATGAGTTCAATAGTATTTATGTCAAGTCTAGTTATCAAACGGAGCATTGCGTCATGTGTATTGCCTCACCACAAGGTCAAACGATATTATATCAAACCCTCATGTAATCGTAGACTGAAATGTATTGAATGGATTTACAAAAATGG
The DNA here is from genome assembly GCA_963920205.1 of Stenodema calcarata. Lineage (NCBI taxonomy): Eukaryota > Metazoa > Arthropoda > Insecta > Hemiptera > Miridae > Stenodema > Stenodema calcarata. The sequence continues at coordinate 23,424,685 of OY986057.1, read as the reverse complement.
AGACGATCAATGAAGCGAATCTAAATAAATTAATAATTAAATAATTATCTGCTCCTGTAAGCTAACCACATTGGAATGTTCATTTTTCATGTAGATCGTACATTCTGCTCAAAGCTATAAGGCAAATGGTCCGGGTACCGAACCCGCGGGCTCCTAGCATCGAATCTCGCGGCCATGAAGAGCGCCTACAGGTTTTCGTTTGATTTCGTTTGATTTGGCCGAATGCAAGTCACGCTTGTAATATGGGGGTGAAGCAAGAAATATCAATATAATCCCAAGTTAAAAACCTTGCGGTACTTTTGGGTGGTAGAATAACACTTGAAAAATAAGCACGAAAAAGATTCCAACATCTACCTAACGGTTTGCCTCATCTTCCGTCAGGAAACCTAGACCACAGAAATTGCTCTCCTTGTTGAGTGATTAGTCCGTGAGGATATCATGCTAGTTATAATTACTGTGCCAATGTTATTGCATTATCAAATAAAAAATGTTACTCAGCGTGTAAAAAATTACTCAGCGGGAATCGGATTTGGACTGTTGTCTTCAGGACGTTAATTCGTACTCTCTTTAATATAAATCCAGCCATTGGCGCCACATAGGAGTAATTAAATTCAAGCAAGATAGCGGCTAATAATATTATAGAGGCAGTATCATACACTAAATATTATGTCCAACTATTAATCTTGTTCAGATTCCCAGTGATATGTTGCTTTGTTCACGATATTGCGGCTTTCACGCCCATAGGAAATCTCTGAGACATTTAGTCTTGTTCATGAATGAATAGGGAAGTTGAAGCACAACTCAGCCTATCACCAAACGCCCTTCTTTGTTCAATAATGATGCGTGTGATGCGTGGAAATGGGGTGGGGTAAGAGTCAGATCCACTTTATCCATCGACCTCAAGACTTATCGGGGGGCCTATGATACAGCGCTGTCACTTTGCCACATCCTCAATTAATTACAGGGTGATTAGACTGGACCGGGCCTCTGGATATCCCGAGCTCGCTCGACCCTAACATCGACCACCTCCGCTTCCATATATCCAACTCTGCTTTAATGGGACCCAACTTTATACGTGGACCCGGACTCTAAATGTATCGTCATTAACATCTATAACCATTTTCCTCTGTTTAATTGATTTTCGGTCACCGTCATCCACAGAATCACATTACAGCAGCTCCAATTCCACAATTTAGAGATATATACACGGTGAGACTAACTAATCACGAAATCGTATTCATTGAATGCCTCACAACCTCTAAACATCAAACTGCGTAGGGTTCTAATAGGTGATGTGACGAGACACTGGAAGCTGACCTCCTCTTAGTCCAATTTTCTACCGCTAGACCACTCCAGCGCTCTAATCCCCGTCAATAGTTCTCTCTGTCCAACTAATCTGTATGTACATGATCTGTTTTTTGGAGGATGATTTTTTAGATTTAATAATCTCACTCGTTTGTTCACAGTTGTCAAGCACTCAAAAATGAAAAACCATCCCCCAAACAACAGATGGACGACTTAAATCATCAGAGTTAAATTGTAACTCTGATGATTTAACTCGTCCATCATGATGGTAGTGGATTGGTGGCTTCGGAACGGTCCGTTAATTTTATAATAATTTTAATTAATATTATAATTAATTTGTAACTATAATTATATTGAATTTTAATTAATATTATAATTTTAATTTTATAATGATATAAATATTATAATTAATTTGTAATTATAATTATTATAATTATATTGAATTTTAATTATTATTATAATTTTAATTTTATAATGATATAAATATTATAAATATTATGAATAATATAAATGAACACATATTCACGTGTACACGGAAACACGTGTAGGTACATTGAACACATATTTTTTCTGAGCGCCATAACCAGTTCGACATTTGTTTCAAAATCAATTAAGTATTCTTGAATATTATATGTTATTCATAATATATTATATTAGGAAGAAAGATACCAAAGGCAGGTTATTTGCGCCATTGAGACGCCCCCACCTTCTGTACAAAATAAAAAGTACAACTCAAATTTTACCCGCTTATTGTTTTTCCAAATAGCCGTATCGTTGAAATCTACATTACAAATTACAAATTCAGGATAACCGAATGCGATTGCGGATTCTTACTATTATTCATTCACGGATAGATATTGCAATCTTTCATTCTTACGTACATAACTGCTAATTGACTCGTTACTAAACAAATCAGTGTTTAACTGCTCAATTCGTTCTGATTTTTTCCAAACATTTTTTTGTTCTGCCCGTTCTGCTTTTTTTATTCGATTTTCTTTTTCTTCTGGTTCAGCATATTATTTAAAGCATTTGAAGCAATTTTTATGAAACAGTTTCTAACCATTTTCAAATACCTAATGTATCCCAAGGCTCATGTTCCAAAGAACTCGAAAAACTCCATTTTTACACCCAACTGTCGCTCATTTTCCACCTATAGGTGCGGAAGAACCTGTCTTAGACCCTTCTCAATCAATTCAGCTAAGCGCTAAGCGGAAAAATTACCGTAGGTTTGTACTGCAGTTAAAGATATAATTTATCTTACAATACTATTATGATATACATATTTATAACCCAAAATGATGATGAATACCTACACAACTACATTTAATGTAGACATGTATTCATCATAATTTTTGTATTATATGACTCATAAATATCGTCCGGTTCAGCATAAGCTAAAATGTAGCCAAAAGCTGTAAGTTTGAATTGTTCCCAACTCAAAATACGAAACTGAAGTTCGTTTATACTTGGTTAGACCACTATTCCTCATAGAGGTTCATATTTATGTGATGGGATCGTTATGACAAAGATGATTTTATTACGGTGTTTATGTATGCTATTTATCAGACTCCTACTCGCCCAATACTTGTTGTATTCTTAAACAATCACAGACCAGAATAATTGTTTACCCCACTCGTGTGTTTTGAAGTTGAGCCTTCAGGTGGTTTTACTTATTGTGGCTCCCAAACATGTTGTTACAAACCCAAAGGTAACTAACTGTCTCATAAACCAAAAGTGCATTACATGCAACAAAAAAAGTTGACCCAATGGTAATCATGGATATTCATGTTTATCGTTTGGCCCGTCGAAGACATTTTCGCTCGAATCAATTGACCATCTCCATGTTTGAATACGTTATTTAGATACCGGAAGTGACGAGGAAAGTGAGATGTCACTTTTCCAAGTAGGATTTTACAAGCGCTGGTTTTGAGCTCCGCTGTTTGTGAATTGGGTGCCAGGATGCAGCCAACCTATTTACGCGTATAAATTGGAACGATTCTGGAATGTTCATCATAATTCGCTTTATTAATCAAACGGCCATCAGCATCGTTTTGTGTCCGTTCGCCTGATGGGAAGAACGGATTGTGCGACTTCCACCTAAACACTCTGTTGAGCAGGAACTGACTCTCAGACCGGTTGTCACGGGGTCCCGTTTTTCAGATGTCAGTGAAATCAGAACAGGGAGTTGGCCCTGTTCGTCAGAAATATTGGCCTCGCACATGATATACCTAGATTTTGAGGCGTGGAATGCAGAACTGGGACTGCTCATTGAAGAAGTTAATTTTGACATAACGGTGTCACCCATTACGGGTTCTTTACGGAGAAAATTCAGGATTCATCACTTTACATTATTCACCTTTTACTGTGACGTTTTCTGTTTCTACATTGTCCCTTCGCTTTTTGGGCTCTACTATCAGCCGTTACGTTTGCTCATTGGAATATGGAAGCCCGCACTTTACGCCAATTCATTAAGAAATCCGGCCCTATTATATCCTTTATCCATTCATTTATTTAATTTTTTACTTGAATTGACAAAATAGTATGGGTGAATTGTGTTCTAAAATTTTGGCTGAATCGCCTACCCAGAATTTTCGAATTTTCAAGTTCACATCCTTGTAATACAAATGGGACTCTTTCAATGGGGATTTTAGTGAATTTGATGGTTCTATCCCTAACACATTACATCCAGTGTTGGATACTTTGTTCTATGCTGAACAGGAACTGTACAGTATTTAAAGTTTGAGCTCATATTCACGGTGACTCAATTGATCACGTTCATCAACGTACGATCGAAAGCACTATTTGCATCGTTTGGTAATGGAACTGGATATATGAGCTATGAAGAATTGTACAGTGCAGAAGGTTGAACGAATCACCATGACTTATATTTGAATAAAATTAAATGTGAAGAAAAAAGTAGTGTAAATTACTATCATTTATTATCAATGATCAATAATTATTGTTAGTTATTAATTATTAATTATTATTGATAATTATTAATTGACTAACTCTATATCTGAAAGCCATGTCTTGTTCGAATCAGCTTGGCCAGTATGAACACTGACCCGACAGGCTGCCGCATGATTCACCCTGAGGTTGAAAAAAAAGTGTTCTAACTTGAACTGAAATTTGGAAAATCGTTTGGAACCCGTTCCCATTGACCTAGGGTTATGAAAAGTTTCGAGGATCATCGTGGGGGTGGTCCGAACCTGTAAACCAATTTTCTTAATTTCAGCACAACGCTAACTGAGCAAATTGTCGCAGACAGGAAACCGAATGCATATTGATTGCATTGACATCCATCCTCAATCCATGTTTAAGATTACAAGACTCTAGCTCATCATCAAAATTTAATTTGTTTTAGTAGGGAGGTATTATATAAGCAATTTTACAAAAAAATATAATATTACATTGTCATCATCCTTCAGTCATGTCCCTAGCTCATCGGAAAGTTGAAAAAATTTTTTTGTTTAAACGTGAACTAATTCTTCAAAATTCTTTTTGAACCCTTGAACTAGGGTTGGAAATATTTCAAGGATCATCGTGGGGTTGGTTTGAACCCGTGAACCAAATTCATTATTGATGATAATAGTAAAGTTCAATACAAATACAATTTGCGCCGTCCGCGGCACTTTGCCCAGAATAAATTACGAAATTTACAAAATTACGAAATTTGGTTTACGGGCTTGGATCAACCCCACAATGATCTTCGAAACTTTTCATAACCCCAGGTCAAGGGGAAGGGGTTAAAAACGAATTTTGAACTTTTGAAAAATTTACATCTCGAAAAATTCAAATGGAACGGTATAGTTTATACCTAGTTCATATTTAGATTGAGTTTATTCCTTAGAATTTTCTACGACCATCCGCCGCTTTGGACTACCAGCCGCGTTCGTTCACAATGAGGGCTCAAAATTTGAGCATATCAAAAGTCGTCAAAATGAGGGTGAATCATGCGGCAACCTGTCGGGTCAATGTTCGTAGTGGCCCAGCTGATTTGAACATCACATGGTTCTCAGACATCGAATTAAATACTCAACATTAATAATGATTAATAATAAATATTAATAAGAATTATTAATAATAACAATAATCTATCAATTTACACTACCTGATAATAATAATCAATAATCTATGATAATTGATCATCTACCATCTAGTCGGATGGCTGTTCTGCACGGAGAAGTTAATAAACCGTTGTGTCAAGAATTTGCAGAGTTTTTTTGCCACGTTAATCAGCTATCAATGAAGTATGGTTAGCGAACGGTATGGTTGCGAGACTATAGTACGTACTAACTGTATATACTATAGTTGGTATAGTACATTATAACTATACTATCTTTATATGTATATGCTACCGACGCAATATACTTACAGTTGAGGTTTTCCCATAAATACGACCCCGTTTCTATTGAGACTAACCACGCTCATGGTTAACAACACGTGCTGTTGACAGACGTAATATACTTTTTTGGTATATCGTTCAACATTGTCGGTAAATTTAATATACCTTATGGCTTACTAGGTACAGCACGTAAAAGTACTATATTTTTCAAAGGGATCAGGATTTGAACTTGCCCCGTACGTATATTATTTCGACGCACTACGCTGTTTAGATAGCCTGGTAATTCTGGTAAACAGCGTTGTGCAGGCACTACCTACCAATTTTTTCCTCTAATCCTCTACACAAGGCCTCTTACATCAGCGGCTAGAGCTAGTTACATTAAGTATTATAGTCGTAATAATCGACGAAGATACCAGCGCCAAGTAGGAGTACTTACTGCTTGAACCGGCAATATTTTTCAGAAATTTATCCACGATTTCATATTTTCGTTGTAGTGGGGAAAATTGTGTGCGATAAAGGCCAAAATATCGATCTCGTCTGGTGTACCATCCCACTGTTGAGAGTCAAGTTATTAATGTGTATATGGATAACAAATCATCTAACGTAGAATATAAGTCATCAATAATTGTTGTTACTGATTAATCTGATTTCCAATTGCGATGATCACAAATACTCAGGGCTGATGAATCGGTGCACCTGTCGTTGAGCCGCGATCGAGTGAAATCGGGGTACCGGAGGTTCGGAAAGGTCGTTCCTGGACCGGACCAGATGTCAATGGGTCAGCAGAACCGCGAAGCGGAGCCTATCTGTCAAAGTGGTCTCTCAACATGCCGCCAGGGAGGGTGGACAGTAGTTGAATGAGTGGGGGTACAGGCGCAGTCTGAGGGTGAGAATCTGTTAATCTCACTGTTATCACCCCTGAGGAGCGAGAGAGAGAGGGGAAAGAAAAAAAATCCCGCCTGAAACATCGATTTCTCACCGGGAGATTACCGAGCAAGTTCTTTTGATGTGCCGTGACTCGACAACTAACGTTATCTTTTCATCCCTTGCCACCGTGCATTTTTCTTTCACCGACTGATAACAATAGCATCAGCGTGAATCACTGCAAACGTTCGCCGCAGTCTGTTTTTTGAAAACATGATTGTTGCGTGTAAGTTCTTGGCGTGTGTAGTGAGCTGCTAAGTGAAAATATCGCCATAAAATTAACGATGCGAAGTGTGGAAAGAAGAAGCGAGAGAAGGCTCAGCTGTTTTTTCTTGACATCGCTTCAACTTACCATGACAATTTCACTATCATAGTCAATCCTAATCTTCACTACGAATTGAGGTAGCAGTAAGTATTAAATTTATTAACCCAATAGCAAACATAACAATCGCATCCTTGAATAAAACTGTGATGCAAACTTTGTGTGGTTGATTTTGAATTGTGACGTCAATGTTGGTCAAATTTAGCAAAACATAGCAGCTCCGTAACATTATCGTCTTAAATTTCCCTCCGAAAATTCATATCAAAACAATATTTGATAGTTTAAATATCGTTTTCTTGTTGTTAAATAAATATTTGTGGACTCACGAATTTTGACCGGAATCTGTTGTCGATGAAAAATCCTTGTCAATGTGAGTAATACAATGGAAGAATCACTGATCACGGATGATACTTGGCGGCACGGAAGGGGGCACTGATATCGCGCGGTCTTCTCTCCCAACTGACTGAAGCTAACAGGTAGATTTGAACGCTGGTTGGTGGGGGTCTTAGTAGTCAAGCTGGTTTGCTTGATTGTTCACTAGCTCCGGTGTTCCCACTCCTGCAGCTCTTGCCTCTTTCACTCAGTCGATCTCTTTCCCTTATTTCGTTCCCTCTCTTTCCCTCGCAAGTACTTATTCTCTCTCGCTCGCAATCCCCCTCATCTTCCCTCTCACTTCATCTCACATTTGTTTAGCCAGGTGCCTGGCGTTTTCTAGTGGCACGGCGGTTGCCGAGATATCGCTTAGATATCGTACTACGCCGGGTCGTCGAATTTTCTCGCCTGCGACCCCCAGTGAGGTCACAGTCGATCGAGCTACGTTATACCGCTTGCTAAATGAAGACACTCTCTAGTACCATCCTCGTGTATCGTTCCAGCCACGAACCAACAAAGCTTACACGGGTAGCCTCCACCAAGTTTACTGACCGGTCCTATAAGTACCTTGTTTTTATAGTACCTACCTATCCAAGCCATCCATTCAAGTATACCCAGCCAAAACAATGAAATTCACTAGTTTCTTAACTTCTCACCTGATGAGCTCATGGTATAACATAATTTGGATACCCTCCAGGGAATCAGCATGCATGGACATTTTTCCACGTCTTCCTATTGTCTGGGGCTCAAATAACATGAAAATTATCAAAACTTTCAACAATTTTAATCTTCTACGAATTTATAGAAAGACCATTTGGATGGTCTCTATGGCGGTCAAAATTATGATCTTTCTTGACAACTTTTCCAATGTGATTATCACAAAAACGGCATTTGAGATAAGACAATTTTTATTAAGAAAATTATATTTAGAGCGCACTTACATTAATTATAAATTAGTAATAAATGACTAGGCAGTGTTACGTTTCAAGGAAGTATAATCTTACCAGTTAGAATTATTGAAATATCAGGTGGAATCCAAGTTTATCCAAGTTTCGGTAAAAGTGGCCACGAATCTTCAAAAGAAAAGGATCCTAATAATAAAGATAGAAACTAATTTGACTCGTACATGGCGGAACTACCTACTTAAAAATATGGGTAAATTCTGTTCACAGCCCTGAATTGTAAATGAAGAAGCAGTGCCTCTCACTGGCAACACAGAAAAACAGTCTTTTTAGAGCCCTTGAGTCCTGGTAAGTCGGTTCAATTAGCATCCCAGTAGTCATGGCTACTGGTACTTTTAGCGAATATGCTAGTTGTTGTTGGGACAAATACAGGGGTAATCCATTCAGAAGTTCTCTGACTTTTAGCACTTTTAGCAGTAATTGTTCCACAGTGCTATGAGTTCGCTGAGTTCGTACATCATAGTTGTCGTCTTGTGCAGTGGTTGTGTAGCGTCCATTACAGTTTTCATGATACCCCTTCTGACCAGCATTTTACGTCTAAGTACCAGCGGAGGTTCCGCTGCTTCCGCCAACAAAGCATTTATTGGGGTAGTCTTGAATGCTCCGATTGAAGTTCTAACCCCAGCATTTGGTACAATATCTAGTTTAGAGAGAGACCGTGGTTGTGAAGGTATTACATCTATAACCTGTCCACCATAGTCATGAAACGAACGGACGGTTGCTTTAACAACATTCAATAAATTTGTTGGATGTCCTCCTCGCCTAACTCCTGCGATTGATTTGACTATATTATTATTGTTAATGGTTCACTGTTAACTGTCCGCCGTCCACGGCACTTTGCCCAGTTCAGTTGCGCTCGAGACGCGGAAGGAGCAACAACTCCGTAATATTGCTCCCGTGAGTGGTTATGTAATGGTGACATTGGGCAACGCGGCCGTTATGAACTCAGTGTTAGTTTAATAAACCCCAGTGCGATGAGTGTCAAGGTCGGTTCGGACGGTTCAACAACGAAGGAAATATCGGTGTTAGAAGTGATTGCCGAATGTAGAGCCCTCTCAACTCAGAAGAATTCAAATGAAACACCTACCCGAGGTGAATTTGATCTGCTTTCAAGCCAAGTTGTAACTTTCTGTGATGCTCTAGAAGAATCATACGCTCACATTTTGCCAATCAGGGCAGAAGTCGCAAAATTAAAAAACAAAAAAAAAAAAAATGATGTGCTTGAAGAAGCGGAAAAACAAAAAGAGCGCAAAATTTGCGAAATTAAATATTGCACGGACGAGGAAGAACTCGAACGAGAAGCCAGTTGGAATTTGGTAAAAAACAGAAAAAAAGGAAAGCATCATCATGTCCCGAAGTTGTCAGCCAAGAACGTTTTGCTACCAGCTCGAGGAATCCAATCAGGGAAAACTACGAGAGACGCCTAATACGACAAAAAAAAAGATACGAAAAACACAACTCCACCTCCGATTACAGGTAGGTACAGGAGTTGCGGAATTCGTAAAGCTACAATCCATACTCAAAGAAGTTCCAAACAAGGTTATTGCTCTCAGTAATAATGTTTGGATAATAATTGCACCTGACGCTGAGACATATCGTACGTTGACAAGTAAAGTGAAGGAACCTATGGTTCACGTACTAAGATAAATCTACTCGGCCAATTAAAGTAGTTGCCAGAGGACTTAACTCCTTTGCTAGTAATGAAATAATAATTATTTCAATTATTGACGATTTATCTGCCAAAGGATTCAAAATAATGGATGCAGTGGACTTGATTACGAAGGACAAAGAAGACCACAATGATCAAGGGAAACAAGTTTTTGTGAAACGGGGGGTCCCCTTTTTATGCTAACGTTTGATAACAATGAAATTGTAGAGAAGAATTTCGAAATTGACTCTATAATGCATATAAGGGTCAAAATTGAACGGCTCAGAAAAACATCAAATCTTATACCACAATGTAAAATCTGCCAGGGCCTACACAAAGGCCTACTGTGTGAGAGAGAAAGAAGGAGCGTTAAATGTGCAGGGAAACATGAAACCAAACATTGTCTCTGTAAGAAAGATACTCCTGCAAAGTGCATGAACTGTGGAGAATTTTATCCAGCGAGTTATCGCTAATGCGAAGTGGCAAGAGAGCTGCATAAAATATAAGACAAATTGAAAATTTCTCAAAAGGCGAAAGGTAGTTCGGCACCGCAGGCTATATCCGAATCTAGGCCACGATCGAGGCAATCATCCATGATCAGTGAGCGGAAAAATACATCGTATGCAGGTATAACAGCACAGCGTTAACAGCACAGTAAGCGTGTGTAAACCACCAGAACCGCTGTATAAATGTTTGTTGTTTAAAAATGAATGAGCACGATGCTTTCTGATAAATAATTTTTTTTATGGTCGTATTCTTGGAATCAGAGAGAGAGAGCTTTTTTTGTTGCCTACTGAGCGTTGTGCTGAAATTACGAAATTTGGTTTACCGGTTCGGACCCCACCCTTGATGGTCCTTGAAACGTTTCATAACCCTAGGACAATGGGAAGGGGTTCAAAACAAATTTTGAAACTTTAAAAAATTCATAGCTCGAAAAATTCGAATTGAACAATGTAGTTTTTAGCTCACAGTTAGAGTTAAATATTTAGAATTTTGTAAGGCCTTCCGAAAGTTTGTAGGACCAGCCGTTCGTACACATTGAGGGCTCAAAGTTGGAGCAGGTCAAAAGTTCATGTGACGATGAACCCAAATCATTCGGCAGCCAGATGGGTCAATGTTCATACTGGCCCAGCTGATTCAAACAACAAAGCCATGTCATGGTTTTCAGATTTCGAGTTACCTACTTAATAATAACCTATAGGTAATGATTATCAATAACTGATAATAATTATTAATCATTAACAGTAAATAATCATGTATAATGATAAATCATAATAATAATTAATATATAATTTAGTGATATTGACCGAAGGGTGATCTGTGCAAAGAAGATAATAAACCATTGTGTAACGATTTTTTTCTTCATTCGGTTTTCTGAATCTATGTAGGTACCTATCTTGAAACGTAAACCAGCAAATTATGAGGGTGTGGTTTTTTTTTTTTTTTTTGTTTTTGGTGGCGATTCCAGAGATTCACTATCAAAGATAATAAATAAACCAATACGAGTATGATGCGTTTTCTTGTATCGGTGGGCCGTGATTGTTATTTTGAGATATTGAGTAGATAAAAGGTGATATGGGCACCTGCTATCTCGATACTAGACGGCTGGTTGGGTGGTCTGCCGGCCGACTTGCATGATTTCTCTCTGAAGCGAAGAACCGCTCAGTTGTGCCCACGTCGAAATGTCCAAACACGGCTTCAACATCGAGGTATCTCTCACACGTCCTTCGCTCCGGCAATTCCCAATTAACTTGCGGTCTTCGTTTATCGGACGTTCCAGGGTAATCTATGTTGAAGAAAACAATTGTGAGAATATTATGCTTTGTCATAGGGAGATGACAACTACGGGTTCTGAATCAGAGCTACGAGCTACTTGTACAACACACCGTAAACAAGAAAACATGTATGCCTTCACTTACTATTTGAATTTTATCGATTCACAAAACTAGCGGCAACACCCAAACAGTCGTGGTTGTTGAAATGAATGACGGAACACCCATGATCGAAGACTATGGCTCAGTTTGGTGGTCCTGGTACTACAAAAGGATTTCTCTGTTCTCTCGAAACAGTGGGTCACCCAGAAGAAAAGAAAGTTTCACAACTTCAAGATTCAGTCAATTCATTTACGAAGCTCAAAAGCGCTTTCCATCATAAGATGGAGAAGTGCATTATTTCTTTTTGCCGGAAATAAGCGTACTAAATATCAATATTATAAAATTATATGTAAAAACTGGCGGATTAATTCATTTACAGGAGGTCTAGTTCGTATTTGGCGGGTATGGCAAGCTGGTGGTCGACAGGGAGTGTTTATTAGGGAGCCCTTTCTGGTCGCATTGTTGCATTAGTCTATATTCATCGTCTCTCAGGGATCTACCATTGGAGAGGTGATTTTGAAATCGGCGTAAATTATGACATTGCGTACAAAAACGGGAGCGTGAATCAGGTGTCGCTGCAGAGTTTTATTTTGTTGCTCCTTAATTTCTCTCAACGCCCATGTGGAGCAGGTTACCTCCAGATGGGCCTCATGATAACCTTGTATACCAGGATTTTACTGTCTAGCGACAGGGCATGATTATTAAGAAAACATTTAACTTTTTTCCAGCTCTGAAATGTGCTCCCTGAATGTGAGCCGTTTGTCCACGACCACCTTAAGGTATTTATGGGACCAACCTAAAGGAATCGGATTCGGACTTTTCCACTTGCGACTTTTCCACACCGCGTATACTAAATCGTTGGAGAATAGCCCTGAGTGCACTCGGGGGTATATCGTGGCAATAGAGCACATATAGATAAGGGCTCCACACGCTGCCATGTGGAACTCCTTCCCTCATTTCTACTCTCGAGGAAAAAGTGTCTCGACAGAGACTTCAAGTGTCCGCACGCAAAAATGCTCGCTAGCAGGAAATATAGGTGTATGGGATGTGCGGTCTTATTTTCTTTAGCAATACGGAGTGCCAGACCCGATCAATGGCTTACTCTTGACCAAAAAATTGCGGCTTGGCACACCTGTTTGTTGTGGAATGCCTGCTTCACATTGGCTTTGGAACGTTTGAATGGAAGGGAACAGGATAAATTGTCTCGAAATCCAAATTGTCCATTTGACAGAAGGGAAAGTCCTACAATACATCTTTCAGAAGTTTGTAACATTTTTCTGGGACGACTCCCACTGCAGCTATCGAGGAGTAATGTCAAAAACTGAGTATCAAAGACATTCCGAATTGTTTTTTTCACAAAGCTTATGAGCAGAAATGTGGTCAATATGTATTTTATGAAGTGGTTAGGACATCTCTTTAGTTGAGATATATCATTCCATTATCAGATTAGAGGAGAATAACCACAAAGAACATCTAAAGCAGGTATCAACCACGTTTCTTCATCATCAATGTTTGAGAACGGAATAAGATATCGCAATTCTGATTTCACTATCCTGTTGAGCGTAAGAAAACTTTTAAAGTGAGGTGTCATTTGTCGGACTGTTTCATTTTGAAAATTTAAGGGTAATTGTTAGTGCTTAATTTATTTATTTTCTTAATTTAGAACTCTAATAATAAATAAATTATTTATTAATTTATTAATTATTTTTTAATCATCTTTATTGTTACAACTATATGTACTCATCTAGTAACTTCAATCATTTAGTTAATTGGCGATTTCAATTTTCAATTTCAATTTTCGATAATTGGTAACGTATTTAATAATGACGTCCTTCACTTTTCATCACTAGTTTTGTTCACCCTATTATATTTTTAGCGAATTCCTGAAGAAAGGATGCTATTGTTCTTGGTCCAAAATGTTTAATACTTTTATGTTTAACATTTTCCAAAAACTTTTTGTCCCAAAATCCGTTTGACCTCCATCCTCCTACGAGTACATATGTGCTTTATGAACTCACTATACTCTCAGTTATGATTTATTAAAGGCGATGATTTGATCACCGAAGCCAGTGAAAACCCCTCCGGCATTGTGTTTTAGTGAAAATAAACAACGTTTCAATAAATCCATTTTTCGTTTGAAATGAGTTTCCACGACTTCATCACGAATGATTTAGTTCGGATCTGTTTGCAACTATACAAATACGTACCTACAAACATATTATGTTTGGTTATTAACCAAAGTTAAATCGATCGAATTATAGTAGTCAATCTCCTTTGTGACTAACAGCCGAAAGATGTACCTGAAAACATTCATTTCATTGGTGACGAGAAATAGACAGATTCGAATTACAACATGTCAAATTTCGAGAACGTCCAATACAGTCAGAAATATTATTGTCAGAAATTTGCCTTTAAGTAAAATAGAAATAAAGGAGTGTAAAGGAATTTAGAAAATTAGACCAAAACACGTAGGTACCTACAGAGTTCTAGGTAGGACTCTTCAGAATTTGAAAATGAGTTATTTCGATCTGATCATCTTTATTGCGATAGAGCAGTTCGAAGCGTCCGCACCCTTCAACACAGATATGTCGTGCTGGTTAGTGGCATCTGCCTGCAGACCAGTGCTTCATCAGATCTATTCGATAGGGACATTACTAACGAGTTACCTACTATTATCTTCTACAACGAGACACCCAATCCTTCTCGTTTAATTGTAATTTCCGCGGGCCCGCTGCGTATCGAATCGTCGACGGTATCATTTACTGTTGTAGGAACAAAACCGAATCAAATGTCTCTTCACATTCAAGAACGTTGTTGATGCATCTGATTGTCCATAGAAGAACTTTGTGTTCATTCGTTAATATTTCTGTGCCTAATTCCATGTAACTACAAAGGAGCTGGAACTCATTTATTTATTTCGATTTTTAATTCGATTTTCTGAATGTACGTATCTTCGAACAGCACATGTTTTTCAGATATCGAGTTAATCAATAATAAATATCACTAATAATTATTAATAACCATTAATAAAAGTTATCAATTACTAACAATATTTAATAATAATTTACACTGCTTGATAATGATAATTCATAATAATAATTAATCTATCGTTTAGTGATCTAGACAAAAAGTGATCTGTACAAAGAAGATAATAAACCATTGTGTCAAGAATTTGCAGAGTTTTTTTATTCGATTTTCTGAATTTACGTATCTTGAAACGTAAGCCCTCAAATCGTGTGGGTTGTGTGTATGTGTGTGTGCGGGGAAGGGGGGTTCTTTCGCGATGCTAATGGTTCATTTTCGAAGATAATAATCCAAAAGATAAAGTACAATACAAATAGATACGGAAGTTCCTATTCATAGAGGATCTTTCATAGAGTAAAACGTAAACACAGAAATGTAAACTAGTTACATGATGGTAAACTATAGAAGCCCCCCACAATCATGTCGAAACTTATTGGTACTTTTAAAATACTAATATATACTGAATACCACGATACACATGCTGGAAATCGTGAAAATTTACTTACATTTTGCTACAGGCAATCCAAAAACTACTTGACGAATTGGAGTGAAACATTGAAATTGTGTTGTGTGAACATTGGGAAGGTTTCTGACCAGTTTGGTTTGTTCTACCGTTGCGAAGCGCGGGTACACAGCTAGTTATTAAATATTATTCATTAATTGAATAATAATAAACTCGATAATTGAAAACCATGTGCTGTTTGAATCAGCTGGGCCAGTTTGATAATGGACCCGACAGGCTGCCTCACGATTCACTCTCATGTAGACGATTTTCGATCTGCTCCAACTTTGAGCCGTCATTGTGAACGAACGGCTGGTCGTACAAAGAAAGTTGTGGATGGTCTTAAAAAATTCCAAGGAATAAACTCTATCTAAATATGAAATAAAAAACATACCGTTTGATGGGAATTTTTCGAGTTTTGAAATTTTTAACATTTCAAAATTCGTTTTGAACCCCTTCCCCTTGACCTAGGGTTATGAAATGTTTCATTTTAGCTTAACGTTAACTGGGCCAAGTGCCGCGACCTAGTGATCTAGACAGAAGGGTGATCTGTACAAAGAAGATAATGAACCGTTGTGTCAAGAATTTGCAGAGTTTTTCGACTTGTTGACGTTGCGGACCCCACGTGTGATAAGCGACGTGATACCTAACACAGTCATCTTGCTGAGATAATAATCCAACTAGAGAATAGGTACATGACCGTTTCGAGCCGACCACTGCGCTCAGGATATAATTTGATCGCTACTTGTCATAATTGCTGCAATCCACCGCTAGCGATAGCGAATGAAGGTTAATATCCCCACAAACGATTTATAAATACAAGGTTTTATTTGAAAATTCGGAATTTAAAGTTTTAATATCCAGTTTCGATGTTTATTTGACATCTTTGTTTTAATGCAAAACATCGATGTCAAGAAAACATCGAAGCAATGACACAGACATAAACATAGATGTTTTTGTCCGATACATCGATGTCCCAACCTTAGTGAGAAGCCTCAACACAAGATTCCGACATAAAAATAATAACTTTCGTCTTAGTTGAACTGTAACGTCTAATCCTGAACTTTGACAAACGAATATCCTTCTTCAAATAAACCTCTCGAGAAAATGTTGGAAAGGCAGACAAACGGGAGCCCTTGATGCATCATAGTAAATACCAGCTTTTCGGTTGTGTTACTCATTTATTTATTTATGTATTTCGAGTATTCAACTAATCTTTTCAGACCTGCTTTCTTTATAAGCTTAACGATGAAGATTTCCCATGAATTATAAACTTCAAACAGATGGAAGGGACAAGAAGGATAAATGGCTTTGGAAAATGAACTCTCTCAGAATATTCCAAAGTCCCGGGTTTGTTCAAGTTGTTAGCATTACCTTTGTTCCTTTTTTCGCATTGGACGGGAAAAGAAGAACATTATGGAAGGGCGTAGTTTAGGTTGGGGCGGAGGAGGAGATGGGTTTGATGGTGTATAAGAAAAATTCCGACTAAAAAAATTACATTTCCCTCGAACAAGTGCCTTTCCTGTTGGAGGGTCATTCATTTCCCGGGGTATTGACTGTATTACAGAGTTTAGTTGACTACACCTGCGCCGGTACGCGTTGTTAGATGTATTGAACTGAAATTTTCTCTCAGTTGTGTTAGGTTTGCTTATAATATAGTTGTTTCGATATGGTACCTATTTCATTACATTCATTGCAATTAAATATATTAAATATTATACAATCATTCTTTGCAAACTGCACACAAGGTGACAATAACTTAATAATTAATCTAGATCCGATCGTTAAAGCTAGAGACAACACTTGGGTGAGGGTTGTTGGTTCATCGAAGGATTTTCAATGAGTTGATTCACGTGTACTTATGTAAGAGAACGATCTCAATTGGATCTTCCCAAAAAGGTGTATAAACCAGGGCTATACAAGGGGCATCAAACGATCGAAAGTGGGCGAAACCATGACTAGTTATTTCGACATAGAAATAGAGGGGGTTACCATTTAGAAACAGTTTTTTTTTCTCAGAGAGAATTGCAAAGAATCATGTTAATGTTTTGTAATAACAACGATTAATAATTATAATTATTGTTATTTCTAATAATTATTAATAATTAACTCGATATCTGAAAACTCAGTGCTGTTCGAATCAGCTGGGCCAGCATGAACAGGCTGCCGCATGATTCACCCTCGTGTTAATGACTTCGATCTGCTTCAACTTTGAGCCCTCATGTGATTGAAGGGATGGTCGTACAAAAATCCATATTGTCATAAAAAAAACTCTAAAAATTAAACTCTATTTGAATGTGTACTAAAAACTATAAGTTTTTACCGTTCCATTTGAATTTTTCATGATATGAATTTTTCAAAATTACAAAATTTGTTTTGAACTCCAACCCACTAGGTGGCCTAGGTTAGGACGTAGGGTTATGAAGAGCTTCAAGGATCATTGTGGGGTCCGTAAACCAAATTTCGTAATTTTAGCACAACAGTAACTGGGCAAAGTCCCGCGGACGGCGAGGTTATAGCGCTTTTAAATTCAGCTGAGAGCAATAACCAATACTACCAAGTGTCATTCATTATCTTTTCTCAAACAAGTTTTCATCACTTCAACTCTCATCGCCCAGAAAGTGCTCTGTCGTCCTTAATATTACTGTTATTACCAACGCTTTATCCACCTTTTTATCTACCTCTACCTTTTTGAATATCCAGTGCTAAAGAAATAACCCCCCTCCATTTCTCTTTTGAAAATGGAGCCAATCATCATAGTTTAGCAAAGGATCATTCGCATAGCGAAGAGACTCCTCTCCTCCTTGTAGAAATCCTGAGGACCATTGAACCCGGCGATGTTGTCCTCTATCCATCTCGTTCTAGAAATCCAATATGTGTTACTGGCTGTTATGCCCCAGCATCCTAATTATAAAATCAATGCAAACAATAATAATTGAATAAAAATGAGACGCGAGAGAGAGAAGATTCAAGACGAATGAGAATAGTCCCCACACTACCAGCAGGGCGGGCCTTCAGACCGCACTCCCTACCCTAACCAAGAGAAGTGGAATGTGCATACAACACAGTAGTATTATCATTACTTCTGCCTTCATAATTCTTTGAGAGGAAACCGGAAGGGCTTAGGTTTTCTTTTGAAAGGATCCTACCGTGGTATGTCCTTTTCAAGAATATAAACCTCAGGGAGATCAGAATATAGAGCGCCTGTTAGGTTGCCTTTACCCAGTGACTGGCTCTGCATAGTGAATTTACAAAATTGTCGCGCGTCTTATCGATGCCTCAGTTAGTAAGGGAACCTTCAGCGCGTCTTAACTCGTGCCTTGAAAAATCCATCGCTATGTAATCTAGTACGAGATCACCTGAGGGGCTATTCTCCAATAGCGTGCCATAAAACTCGATACCGAATAGAACAAACAAACCCAACATCCCTAGAACACATCAGGAATCAGAACAGTGGTAACACCAACATTTAACGCTAAATTCAAGCATGCAGCAAGACAGATCCACAACTTTCAGTTTTAACCGTCTCGCTGACGGGAGATAGGCTGCCCCAATTCTTTGCTCAGAATCCTACAAGTGCCTTTGGTTCCTACAAGTGCCTACAAGTTGCTTCGGTTCCTACAAGTGGACGCCCAATTCAAAGCCGAAAAAATCTCCACGGAATCAACGAAATTCAACAGGGTTATCAGCCAGCTCCCCACAAACCTTTTGCTTCTCATCACAGATATCACGGATGATCCCCATGACAAGCCCTACGATGACCTCGTACTCGGAATCAACTCCTTATTCGGCGTTTCACAAAGAGCAAAAATACACGGTCGTCGACGGAGAAGGGATCAGAGATCAAAAACCTTCGCACGCATACAATTATGAAATATTCAGCGGAAAATTCGACTCCTTTTGATATAATTTCCGCCCTAAGGCTCCAAAAACTTCCAGTCATCATTCAACAGTCACTAATCGCGTCTGACGAGAAAGACACCGATAAGTTGACCATCTTGGCAGACTACCTGAGCGAAATTTCGAGGCCACCTATCGCCGCCACCTCTACAATGTTGGGCCTCCGCACAGCCATCATGAAATATATAATTATAATGATATTATAATCAGTCGGCACCAACGAACGTTTGGAACAACACTCGCTCTTCCTTCGGATATGATCAACCTATCTCCGCCCACATTTAACGAAACAGCATCTTCTCTACGTAATCAGCTCAGAGCAGCCAACAAACCATACCTACTGGGCATATCAACGCAAATAATGATAAGCTAAATAAACATGAGACGCGAGAGGGAGATAATTCAGTGTAGGAATTAAGTAGGAATAGTCTCCACTCCACAAACAGGGCGGCCCTTAAGACCGCTCTCCCTGCCCTAACCGGGAAAAAGGGAAGCAAAGGAGAGGGTAATAAAAACCCTGATTCCTCAGGAAAACCCACACAATATTCTCAGCTCTCAAGCAGATGTATATTAACTGCCATTTCTGATGTCGCTTGTTTGGTTATTGCAAAACTGAATAAGCTAGTATATAAAAGTTTTCTATGCATAGTTTGCTATATAAAAATTACCACGTGAAGGGGATAGACCATGATTTTCGTTTAATTGTTTTTGGGAACAAAAATGTTTCACCTCTCGAATCGTGTCACAATGCTTCACTACCTTGATTGACTCGAAAACAGAATTGATGTGGACATGTAAAAACGAGAAGGTTTCACAATTCAGCACATAACTCAAGACGATGACCGGTTGTTAGAACCACAAAAATGTTACCGGCTCGTTCTTAATTAATGAATGTTCGTTTCGAGTATTTACCAAAGAATGTAGACACGTAGACGTAGAGACGTGCCTTATTGATCAAGCGGGGAAGGAAGCAGAAGATCGGTACAAGATGGCAACAATACAGGAGGAAAGCTCCACTCAAGAAGATGAAACGTTATTGATTTTGTCTGTTATAATTAGTATGTGGTGAGGCAATATCAGAACACTAGCCTTGAATCAACTCAAGACCTACCTATCTTGGATACAAGGCTCAATCAAGATGGCGCTCTTTATGTTTAACTTTATCCACCCCCCACCACCACCACCACCATCCACCAATCTCACCATCCCTCTTCCACGCTCAAACTGAGTTGCCTTTGAACTCGCTTCCCTTCAACGAAGCTGAAAGTTATCCAACCATCGGTCCATTCTTCAAGGCACATTATTTACTTAAAGACAGTACCTACCTCACGGGCAACTTTACCAATTAAAGATAGTCTTGGTCTTGGATTTCATTAGTGAGATGGTATTTTCTCTCGTTTGATTCATGGTAAGGAAAGCAACTTACTTTAACCCTCCAGCTCTGATGGGAACCTACGGAGGGGAAAGGGTTGTTCCAAGCATAGGATGTCTCCTTAAGAAAGAATAATTCATGTAATGTAAAGCTTTGATGTATGTATAGCGTATATTACCCGTATATTGTACCTCATTTAGTTTGTAGGAAACCTATATTTTTCCTATTTACCTGTCATAGGATCTTTTGGTTAACTATAATTAAGTACATTATACATATACGTGGCATCTAATTCCATGTGGAAAACTTCCTATAATTCGATGGATATCACATAAGACGAGTTTTGTCGGTGGTACAATGGTCAAAGTCTACAAATAACACGTCAAATTCCTTAGGATGATGATCTAATTTGTCACTGATGCCAGACTTTTCCCAATTACCGGCATTCAAATACATACGTTGCGTATCAATTATGAATACCAAATGGTGCGCTAGTGACGATATCAATACTTTTCGATCCACACATAATCCGTAGTTCTGTTGGTATGTTATCCTAAAATTTATGGACATTCTCTGGTGCGTCGAATTCTACTCAGGTGGAGTATCAGAACCGCTTGATTACTAACACCTATGATTCCTTCGGCATCTGAACCGCATGATTGATAAGGGCTTTGATTCCCGTCTTGGACTCGAGATGGGTAAAAACTCTGCCAACAATCACTAATCTCGTTGTATAGTCGGGAGCAATGGCCCCTTGATTATCCCCTTTGTGTCTCTACTCGATCCTTCTACCCCTAACTAACCTTCTTTAACTAGCCTAATAGCCCTCACCTTCTCGCAATACGCTTCAACAACTTGTTTTCCTCCCGGTCCCTGTCGTCCAGATCCCCCCAAAATCCAATTGTCTTCGACACAGTCGCAGTTTTCATTTTATTACCGGTTCATTCAGAGTCTCTTTTCACGTCTCCTCCCTTCCGCACGGTTTTCCTCATTCTGGCCAGCCGTCAGACTTTATTGGCATTTTCCCTGAGCTTTTGTCGGGGAAGCTTAGACTTCGCTTTTGCCCTGAGGGTGGGCGCGGGGACAATGCTTTGAAAATCAACACAAACGAGAGTTGATTGACCTCTTGGCTATAAGTAGTGTCGAGACGAACCTTTACTGCTATTCACCTCCCTGCTGTATACCTACAAATTATTGCTATCGAACCAACGTCTAAAGATATTACCGATCCCTCAAGCTCTGCTATCGTCGAAGAGTTGGTTGAACTCACATTCCTATAATGATAATAATCGTTCTGGATTTCCAACTTTCTCGTAATTCAACGGATACGCAGGCTCGGTTTTAAATAATCTAATTTAGCTTTGAGCAACTTGATTTTCAAGCCATTCCTGTAGACAAATAAATTAATTCCTAGTTGAGTCATCATAAGGGCTTTGATAAGGGCTTTGATTCCCGTCTTGGACTCGAGATAAGTAAAAACTCTGCCAACAATCACCAAGATCATCAAGAGATATGTATCTGGTTAATTTTATTTAGAGGACAGTGGAAAAATTCGATTCCAATCGAATTGCCGCAAATTTTAACCGAATTAAGAACCATAACGTTCTCAATCCTTCAAATAAATTCAAATGTAATTTAACCGTTGGAGAGAGCGTCGAATTTCCTATCTCTCTGGTGAACAGTCAAAATTGTTTGAGCGGGTTTGGTGAGCACAAAACGAGGCCAAAGTGCAGCTTTTGGCATTTTCCGAAAATTTGACGTTTTTCTATCGGTTCTCTTTTTATTTATCAATTTTTCTTTCGGTGGGTCGTCTTTGGAAAAAAATTGTTTGAACTATCACTTTTTCAACGGTGTACTCAACATAAATTAGCGACTGAGTTTAAGAGATAAAATGACGTTTTAATTATGAACTAAACGGGAGATTTCTCAGCAAAATCGATATTATTTGGTTTGGATAGGATTGGCATAGTTGATAGCATTTAATTTCCCCTAATCGACTGAAGGGTATTCATTCTTAAGACAAATAATGAGTCAAATTACGAATAACGTACAATAATGTACTTCTCGGTACATCTGCTCTAATTTGATAACGGAATGAGATATCGCAATTCTGACTTCACCATCGTGTTCAGCGTTGGGAAATCTACGGAGGTGTTACTCGGCAAAAAAATGGAGAAAAAATTTGTTATTAAACCAGTAAAATGGAGACATTTTACATAAAACCAGTAATTTCTTTGACTGTGGACTTTTTTTTTCTTTTTTAAATCGTCGGTGCAGTAATTATAGACACTTATAATTTTGCGCAGGGCATACAAAATTAAGAACAACAGCAGATGTTAAATTGATACGTAATACATTTTGGTGGATAGCTTCTGAAGTTGTTGACTGTGTAATATTTTAATAAACTAAGTAGGTTCAAAAGTTGACCTGAACATTGCGTGATTCGGTATAACGGCATTCACCACATACAACATGACAGTGGTGCTCCTATAAAAAGTAATCCAATTTAAAATTTCAATTCCAACCACCCCAGGATTCTGGCAAATGTAATTTGTAAAGAGGATCGGGAATCACAGGAATTTATGACGCTAATTTCGATTGGAGGTGCCACATCCTTACCACGCAGCCTGGGAAATAAACGAAAGGTAGCACAGCTGTCAGCTACGATGCAAGGCTCCTTCGGATAATTATTTGAAAGCCTATTTAGCCTGCGTAAATTTATAGTTGCTCCCTCGGCCGTATTCACCGCTGAAAACGTGGAGGGAATGACCGAAGCCAGAATTCCGAGGCGCCCAAAACCTTCAGTCTGATTTGCCCACTGTCCATTAACTGCTTTTACCTAAGATTAAGTTCAGTCACGTTTCTTTATCGTTGATTTATTACAGGGGTTGCCTCTTCTTTATTGCTCCACGTGCCTCCAGCCGGTTATAATAAAGAGAGGTCTTGATATCAAAAACTTGGTGTCGCCCCTCGTCCACAACGAACAATGCCAGTATGCTTGGCTACGAATGCAACTCAACTAATAAGTGATTGATGCTCGCACGCTGGCAGTCCCGTGGCGGAATGTAATCCACTACAATAACTCTCAGTGTCTTTGATATGTTTTGGTATGATGCAACGACAATGATTCTTCAGTCATTGCCAAAGATGACGATGGGCCGTTGTCATTATGACTAGTATGATGATCCGTATCCACGTTGTAATAAGACATCACATCCCAAGTGAGGCTGAAACAGTAGAAGTTGTGCATCTTGGCAGGGCGTCGTCAGACGAAAATACTGGGGGGAAAGGCGAGAGGAGATATGAAATTGCAAACTCTCCATAGCCGTTCTTCTAATTCTACTCAGTGAGTTTCCCTATCGTGTGAAACACATTGCCAATTGTAACCAATTAGAGGCAGACATAACCATATTATAATAGATAATTGATACGGCGTTTACTTTACTTTTGGTTTATTATCTTCAATAATGAACCATTGGAATCGCCCAAAGAAACAAATTGTTGAACCCCCCCCTCAAAATTTGTTGGTTTACGTTTCAAGATACGTAGATTCAGAAAATCGAATTAAAAAAAATCCGTCCGTCACCCGTACGCCGTCCCCCGTACGCCGTCCCCCGTACGCCGTCCCCCGTCCCCCGTACGCCGTCCGCCGTCCGTGGCACTTTGCCCAGTTAGCGTTGAGCCAAAATTACGAAATTTGGTTTCTGGGTTTGGACCAGCCCCAAAATGATCCTCGGAACTTTTCATAACCCTAGGTCAAGGGGAAGGGGTTTAAAACGAACTTTGAAATTTCGACAATGTCACCCCCCAAAAAACACTCCGTGTAAAAAATCACCCCGCCTCGCAAATATCATTCTTCAGAGGCCGGAAAAAGTTATGATATCCACTTTCCCCGCCCGCCCTTTTCCTCATTAAGGAGCTAAGTATAATGAAAAGCTTAACCACTTCACAAGCACCGTATCCCTTTCGAAATCTCCCCTTGGCGCTATTGCGAGACGTTTTTATTACTTCCACAAGCAACTAATACTTGATGGTGGTTAACGTTTTATACAAGTATTAGTTGCTTGTGGAAGTAATAAAAACGTCTCGCAATAGCGCCAAGGGGAGATTTCGAAAGGGGTACGGTGCTTGTGAAGTGGTTAAGCTTTTCATTATACTTAGCTCCTTAATGAGGAAAAGGGCGGGCGGGGAAAGTGGATATCATAACTTTTTCCGGCCTCTGAAGAATGATATTTGCGAGGCGGGGTGATTTTTACACGGAGTGTTTTTTGTGGGGATATCACATCTTTTTGTTGTTGAAGTGGGTCATTTTATAAAGAAGGTCTATGCAAAATTTCAAGTCGATTGGTCCGGTTACCCAGGCTGTAGACTCGTCAAAGTTGCCAAAATTAGCCTAAATTTCTTTTTTTTGTTTCTAAAAGTTTTTGGGTTGAGATAATGGGTTAAACCTTTCAAAAGGCACTGTCTGATGTTGAAACGAAGCTCTGTGCAAAATTTCAAGTCAATCCGTGAAGGTGGAAAGGCCTAACTGATTAAGGAGAAGAAGAACAGGTAAGGGTGAAAAACCGGGTTTTTGAAGTTATATAACTCGGCTCCCTTTAAAGATATCGACTTAAATCTTTCAAAAGGCACTTGCTACACTTGAAACGAAGCTCCGTGCAAAATTTCAAGTAAATCGGCGAAGGTGTTGAGGCTGTAGCCTTGACCGACTGAAAAAAGTAGAAAAACATGGTAATTGGTTTTTGAAGTTATATAACCCGGCTCCCTTTAGACCTAGCGACTTGAAACTTTCAGGGCTTTCTATTATCCACACCAAAAAGATCCATACCAAATTTCAAGTTGATCGGTCTACTAGGAGCCGAGATATGGCCATAATTAGCCTAAATTACCCTAAATTTCAGTTTTTTTTTCCCTAATTTTTTTTTGGGTTGAGATAATTGCTTATTTCGTTCAAATGGCACTGAGCCATGCTATAAAGAAGGTATGTAAAAAAATTCAAGTCGATTGGTCCTTTTACCCAGGCTGTAGACTCGTCAAAGTGGACAGAATTTTCCTAAGGTTTCTGTTCTTTTGTTTCTAAAACTTTTTTGGGTTGAGATAATGGGTTAAATCTTATATAGGGCTCTGTCTCAATCGGTCAACGTGGGGAGGCTCCAGCCTTGCCTGTCTGAACAAGGAGGAGAAGAAGGAGAAGGAGAAGAAGAAGAACAATCTAAGGCCGAAAAACCGGGTTTTTGAAGTTATTTAGCTCGGCTCCCTTTAGACCTATCGATTTGAAACTTTCAGGGCTTTCTAATATACACTCAAAGAAGACCCACACTAATTTTCAAGTTGATCGGTCAAATAGGAGCCGAGATATGGATACCTCGAAAACGCGTTTCGTGACGTCCGGTAAATATACACTCGGCACCGTTCGTTTTCTCAACTTCTTTGCTTGGCGGGGCGGAACGCTACCGCGTTCCTAGATATCTCTAAAAATTCTCATGAAACGGTGTACTTTTTAGTTCACTTTTGAATGACCTGAAAAATTACGAATCTTTTAAGACCAATTGGATTTTTGTGCGACCAGCCGTTCGTTCACAGTGAGTGCGCAAAGGTTTAGGAAAAACACTAAACTTTCGCGTCGAAAACGGCCGTTATGTGACCCAACCCCCAGACGCCCAGAATAAAACTACCTTTTTTCATCTTCCCGGTAAACTACAGTCTAGACATTTTAACCGTGAGTCGGGGATAGACCACATTGCAATATTTACTCGGTTTCTCATCTGTAAAATTGTTTAAATAATACCTTCTTGTAATAATACAAATTAAATTTTGATGATGAGCTATTGACTTGAAATTTTAAAAATAGGTCAGAACTGGATTACAATGCAATATTCACTCGGTTTGTATGACATGGTATGAGTATGGAAGATAATAAACCGTTTTGCAGAGTTTTTATGTTTTAACTGAGTTCATTTACTTTTTTACTCAGTTATTTTTTACACAGTTTCTTGTCTGTAAAATTGTTTAAATAATACCTGTTTGTTTAAAAAAATTAAATTTTGATGATGAGCTATTGACTTGAAATTTTCAATATAGGTCAGAAATGGATGACATTCCAATATTCACTCGGTTTGTATGACATGGTATGAGTATGGAAGATAATAAACCGTTGTGTCAAGACTTTGCAGAGTTTTTATGTTTTAACTGAGTTCATTTACTTTTTTACTCAGTTATTATTATAATAAAAATAAATAAAATTCCCAGAAACGGCTCAATGGATCGATCTTTTCTCCCGTATTTAAATGTTTCTGTGACCGGGGAAGGACATAGGGGGGGTTCACTTCCGGATCCGATACATAGGGGTGGGGGCTTATAGGGAAGCCGAAATATAAAAATCTTAAATTCTTCCTTCCCGTGAGACAGATAAATATTTTTTTTTGGTATTTAATATTATAAGGGTTTGTAAAGGGACATGTAAGAGGTATAATCCGTAAAGCGACAGGTAAGAGTGGCAGATGGATCCATCCCGAGTTCTGCCCGTCCGGGACAGGTAAAAGAGGTAGATGGACACACCCCGAGTTCTGCCCGTCAGCGACGGGTCCGACAGCTAGTTATGCATATAAATACATCATTTCGTTTATTGCAGGCACGTATTACTTGGCAGCTTCAATGAAATGTTTTAAATAGTAGGTACGAATATACCAACTCTAGAGAATTAATGGGTTGTTTAGTTGTAGAGAAATTGAAAGAATTGAATGAAGTTGTAGGGGGGGGGGGGGGGGGGGGGAGTATTGGAAGAAGATATTTAACTAAATTTATCATGTATGCTAAGGAGAAACGCGAGGGTTTGCAAGATCGATGTATCTATAGTTTTAACAGTAGTGGCCGATCGATTTTTATCACCCGCGGAGCAATAAAAATCGATTATCGCCTATTCGATTTCCATAATCGAAAATTCCTATGTCCTAAAACAACTCACCTGTTTTCCTGTAGCTTGTAGGCAGTATTGCTTAATTTTACTAATACTAAGCATTATTGAAGAGAGGGGGGTTCGCCTGTTACAGCAATGATATATTTTGGTGAGTTGCAATGTAAGCAATACGAGGAAGGCGGTTTGTCATCATGGGAAACCATTTAGCGTACGATGCGTTCGGAGGTGGCCAATGCCAACACGAGGAGGACAATCAATTGGCGATAATCCACATTTTTGTAATTGGATATTCATAACGGAGTTAGAGGGTGTGAGAGGACTGACAGTGCAATATCCGGCGCGCCTCCTCCTCAATAATCAAAACAATTTGCCTCCAATAGTTGAATTAGAGATCCAATCGTGGGGCCACCCCTTTCGAACAAACGCAGGGGGCGAGTAATGTTACTCAGTCCAGTTCCATGCAAATATTCTGCTCCATGTTCCTTCCAATACCGCCCTCAGCATGATTGATGGTCGATATTGTTGAATGTATTGAACCAAAGGTGTTGATGAGATGAAATGTGAGATCTGAAACGTTACTATTCCTGATATTCATCCAAATAAGTATACATGTTTCAAACAAATGTGTAAATGTATGTACATAAAAACGAGGTATATAACTATCAGACCTACCCCAAATAGAATTCATAGGCGTTCCTCGTCAGACTATCCTTCAGTATTTAATACCATGATAATTTTAACGCGATCTGATCAGAATTACACGATATAATGTGGGGGACTATGGGGAATTGTTTTTCAAATCAGCCACCCCCTCTGTCTATTTCAATTTTGAGTGAAAACATTTTTTGGGCACACCAAAAACTCTTCAGAAAGTCTACTTTTTGATGCCGTTAGGCCTTTTTGGAAAAAAAAATGTTAACCTCAAAAAAACTATTTGAAGTGAGGTAGCTCGAAACAAATATCATTTTTCAGTCAAAAATTATTGGAAAAATTTTAATTTGTCAATATTTTTGACCAAATTACTCAGAAAATTACTTGGGGGTCACTGAACAAGAACCCGTTGCCAGATTATAAATCCAAGATGGCGGATGAAAAATGGTGGACGGCATTTTCCTGTGCGTTTATGAGACAATTTAGCGTCGGAACAACTCGAGCGGCACGTCCACTTTATGCCCAACCACCCTCGATTTATAGCTCGATAGGCCGCGTCCACACTATGCCAGTCGGCTTTCTGGCCCGGACTTACGTTGGCGCCGGCAAGTTCCATGACGACCAGTGATGACGCCGGCCAGTCCCATGACGACACATGATGACGCCGGAAAGTCCCATGACGACCCGCATGCTCAATAAGTTTCAAGTCGCTAGGTCTAAAGGGAGTCGTGTTATACAGCGAGGGTCTCACGGCAACACCCCACATCGTCACTTTTGGCCAAAATGAGTTATGAATACCATTTGACGCGTCTTCCCCCCGCGGATCGATCTAACTAAGTATAAGTTTGGTACCTAAGTTAGGTAACACTAAATCTCATGATTTATTTTACTGAATTACTCAGTAAACATAGTCATTGGCAGGTGGGTTTTTTGGCTCTGCTAAAAATTCGCCCAAATGACGACGTGGGAAGTTGCCGTGAGACCCTCGACAGGGTGTCTAGTGTAACTATGTAACAAACTTAGGGAATAAATTTTACAGGTAATTTGCAATAAAAAATGCCTCGTAGAGTTTTTTTTCTTACTCAACTAAAAATCCGACTTTGTTCACTTCAAGATTTTTTTTTATCTTCTCGACCTTGTCTCTGTAGTACAAACCTAGCTCCCTTTAATTATTATGTAAAATTAAATCTGAGAATACCGTTGGAAAGAGCTTTAAATTTCCTATCTCTTTGATTCAAAATCCGATTTTTTTAGTCTGGCTTAACTGGTAAAAAAATTGCGAAATTTAAAAATTTGAAGATTTCCTCAAAATCACCGTTTTTTCTTTAGTTGTTCGCTTGGTTATTACCGAGGTCATTCCGCGGGCACCCCTTAGGAAAAACTGGCCCAGAATTTCAGCTTTCCAATGGTATAAGAAAAAAAATCCCCAGTCGTGCAGCATGACTATAAGAGCGAATTTTCGAAGAAATAATTGGTTTTATGTAAAACGTCTCCATTGAAGACCATGATGTCCATGAAGAACATCTCAAGTAACAACCACGTTTCTTCATCTTCAAAGTGCTCCAGTTTGAGAGCGGAATAAGATACCGCAATTCTGACTTCACCATCTTATTCAGCGTCTAAAAACCTTTAAAATGAGGTGTTACTTGGAAGACCGTTTCATTTTTGGAATTTATGGATGAAACTTTTTGGAATTTATGGATGAAACTTTATGGAATTTCCTTCCAACTGAAGAGATGGAATAACCATTTCACACACATCGTACCCGTTTCGAAATCTCCTTTTGGTATGTATTACAGCTCGATTCGCGAGTGTGTACGGGGTTTTTAGGTGTCTTTGGCCCAGAACGTGGAAGGTTCGTTGTTTTCCGCGCTCCCCACCTTCAGATATAAATAAATATAGATAAACTTGAATTATTACTGCATTTCAATTCTCTTGTATACCATAACGTGAAATTGTTTACTGCAGTATTATTGTTGTGTAGAATTGTTGCTGTGAAGGTGTATAAAATTATACAGGTGCCTGTTCACTGAAAGATTTTATGGATAAGATCAGTTCCCGTGACGGAGACATACTGCCACTTCACTCGCCAAATGACCACTGACGTAGGTTCGTGGGTTTCCTATGGATCGCGGGTGTTTCGTTGAAACTGAAATTTGAACGAGCCTGACCCGAGCCATCCGCGAGCGGTTCGCGAAGTGTGGGCGCGGTATTAAATTCGCCAAAAATCCTAGCTATACGTTTTGAGGTTGGTCCTTATTCCAGGATTTAATTTGCTATAGTTTAATATTATAATCAGGGTGGTTCTTAATGAACGTAGGTACCCCCCTTTTTATTTCGATATAAAGAGAGATAGCAAAAAACACATCGAAGTAACGTCCCCTAATTACTTTTTCACTCAAAATTCAACAATCACATTTTTGTGTGCCGCGCATGCGCGCAAATGCAGGTTACGCATGTCAACGTTGTTTTTTCTAATGGGAACCCCCCTTTTTTATTGCAGATTCGGATTCATCTCTTCTTGATCCTCGGGGGGATAATCACCAAGGGAGGTGATAGGACAGTAACGTGAATAGATAACCGCATTCAATACAAAAGTCTTCGTACATCAATTGGGGCACTAACATCTACCCCTATAAATGCGCTTCTCGCCGAGACGGCGGAGCTTCCTCTCAAGCAACGAAGGGGAATGCTAGCAGATCGCTATTTAGCGTCAATATATGGAAGGAATGCCGATGGATTTTCTTCCATTAGACAGTTGACAATTAGTGTGCTTACTGAACGGTATTGGACAAAGAAGGTGGCACCACCGCTCTGCAACAGTTTTCTCGCCATTCACATGGAGGTTCCCTGGATAGCCTCTTCGGCACAACCAGAAATGCATTCGCTACCTTTCGTTACATTTTTTAAATCCACCGCACGTCGCAATACGCAAAGAAACAGAATGGTGTGCGGGATCCAAATTACTGGCCACCCTCCGGGAAAAATGGCCGGATGGTAGATATTTATACACTGACGGGTCAAGGATTATTTCTAAAGTAGGCTGTGCCTTTTATGACTCAACAGCAAACGTGCAGATAGGCTTCCGTCTTTGGGACAAAAGCTCAGTTTATTCGGCAGAGCTGTACGCCATACTACAAGGGATTTTATATGCTGGCGACGATGTTAATAGTACACCGCATGTAATCATCATCTCCGATTCACAAAGCGCTCTAATTAAACTGAAAAATATTAACATAATGTCCAAAGTAACCAAACTGGAAGCTGAAATCCTAAGACAAATTGACGACCTACGTTCAAAAGGAACACGGGTACACTTCATGTGGATTAAGGCCCACATTGGCATACGTGGGAACGAAATAGCAGACTCGGCTGCGAAACAAGCTGCCGATTTGCCTCCAACTGAGCCTATTCCGATATTTCCATCTACCGATCTAAACTGGAGCATCAGCGAGCAACACACAAAAGAATGGCAGAATTTCCACACCACATACCCCAAAGGACGAACCTATACATTCATGTTCAACGTTATTAAAAAGCACACATGGTTCTCAAAAATAAACAGCAGTAAACCAAGAAAATATTTTAAAACAATAGGAAGGATCCGAACCGGCCACTGCCTAACTAATAAGTACCTCCATATGATTGGAAGAGCCCGAAGCCCTAGTTGCCGAGCCTGCTCTGAAGAGGTAGAAACCTTGGAGCATATCCTCTTCAACTGCCCTCAGTATGACACACCAAGAAAACTCCTCTTCTCTACGATCTCAAGGGAAAAAGACATTCGACAGCCATTCAACATGAGTCATGTGATTAGTTTGGAGAATGTGAACATTTATGATGCAATATATGATTATATCACAAAGATAAATGTTAATTTATAAGAAGTCCTGATTTGTAAATATTGTTTGTAAGTTGTAATCATTTTGTAATTGTTTGTAATTATTTGTATCTATATGGTTGAATGGCTTTATGCATATACCAAATAAAATTTATAAAAAAGAAAAAAAGAAAAAAAGAATAGATAGTCTGAGGTAAGATTGTGTTGTGACCACGTTTCGAGTTATGTTCGTATGCGATGTTATGCTTTATAAATAACAATAAAACACGGTTTAATTAGTACTCCTACATCAAGTCTTTTACAACAATCCTTGTCATAAAACAAGATTATATTACGTACGCATTCGGTTTTTCATCAACTAGACCTTGATTTATCCTCCAGAGGCAATTCCAGAATACCAATTAAAAATCACCTGATAGATTGGCTAAAATGTCATGAGGCGGTTACTGTATTCAATCCACATAATATGGCGTTCTGGTTGGTACTTTCCTTGGTACACCGTTTTATTGATTCGCTGAGGTCTGGTAAGGGCGATCACGCCCGTCCTTGTTCTAACTTGAGGAGTCTAGATCTCCAGAGGACATTCCGTGCTCCAACTTCGACAGAGAAGGCAAAATAACGTTGTTCGGAGGGGAAGCTGTAGGCACCCAATCGTAAGGTGGACTGCGAACATTAGCACATCAAAGACTGAAGGAAACCTAACTTAAGGAGAGAGATGTAGAGGGGGTCGAAGTTGGCAAAGGACCCTCCAACTGTTTGTGTCCAACTTTGTCATTGGTCCGGGACTCTGTCCTTCCTTTAACTCCTGGAATTATCACCAACCAATATAACTCTACGGTTGGAGAACATTCTCGTTCAATATACGAGTACGAACCATCCTCAAAGTGATGTTCTTGCTCCTAGTTACCGATTTCAATTTGTTCCCTTTCAGACATCATTTCCCTATTATTCCTTTAGCCAGTATCGTTCTCTTATCATCATACATACTGTCTCGATTTGATTGCACACAAATTTTTCTTATAGTGGATCCGAATGGCCGATACAGCCAAAAAAGCAAATATCTTACAAGGAACAGGACGGGCGAGAACATTCATTTGTTGCTACCTCCACCAAAATAATTCACATGAGCCATTATAGATCGATCGGAACAAACCGTATTTTGATTATGAAGCCATTTTTCCGAGTCGTTTCCCTTATCTCTCGTACGAAAACTTTCATAGCCGTAGTTGTAGAAATATAACAGCATTCAAACAATGAATTCTCACAGTCTTAATTTAGAATGCAGAATTTCTCGAACATTGTAACTAAAAACGAATTACGGAGAAATGATCTCAAATGGATCTTACAAATCCAAGTCTTGATTTTATTTTTGCCATCTCATTCCACTGAGAACAACCGAAAATACGGAGCTGTAAGCTCGCAATCAAGATGCCTTAAAATTTAATGAAGTCATAAAACTTAATAACGGCTTCCACACCGTTGATGGTAATCTGGAAATAAATAAGCTCCTTCCCCATGGACATTGTAATTGCCTCGTCGCTTAGATCGCTGTTCTGGCTAGTTAATGCACCTATGAATTACCTACGTCAGAGTTATGTGTCAAAAGGTAGTATGCGCTGTTTTCGGAGTCCCACAGCCAACCAGGGATGAATTGCAATAATTTCCTTCGGGAGCGAGTGTCGAGCTAGTTAAGCCGGAATAAAACGAGGAGTTGTGAAAACAAGAAAGGATGTTATTAGATGGTGTGAACGATTTTGAAAATTTATGTCGAGGTTGGTAAACCCTTGAAGGTACAGCAGACTGAAGAAGCGGGGGAAGAAATCATCGTGAGTAGCTGACTATTCCATTGGAATATTGCAACAAAAGTCATCAATACTTGCACTAATACTTGCCTATTTATTCTTGTTAATTCAGATAATTGGTTTTACGTAAAACGCCTCCATTAATGAACATGATGTCCATGAAAAACATCTCAAGTATCAACCACTTTTCTTTATCTTCAAAGTGCTCCAGTTTGAGAGCGGAATAAGATATAGCAATTCTGACTTCTCCATCTTATTCAGCGTGTAAAAACACCTTTAAAATGAGGTGGCACTTGTCAGAATGTTTCATTTTGGGAATTGATGAGGAATTTCCCCGCCCTAAAACTCCCCTGAACCCCCCCCCCCCTCCGCCAATGACAATGACAAAAATAACAATCTCTTGGGCCACTAGTATCAAAATCTATATACCAAACCAAACTCGGAGAAGAAGTTAAAATTAATCAATATCGCACAATAGTGATACAAATAAAAACAAGGCGCAAATATGTGTGATTAAGAGGAGATTTATTGGGGGAAATATCGGGAAAAATGCGCAAAATTAATTGACGACATTCGTTGTTTTGATAGATGGATTCCTTAAATTCTGGTAAACGTCTAATATATGCGCGGCTATATCTAAGTAGATACTTCCTCGGACTCGGTGGTACATGAAAGTAGGGACAGAATCGAATTATAAGTCATAATCTACTAGGCTGCTATCGATATATTTTACTATATTTGGAATTTTGGAAAAATAACGTGATGTTGATAGATCGGATCTGAATATCTAAAAGGGGCAAGACCAGAAAGAATACGTCGGCAATGGGCTGCCAGATGCCCCAAAAGACTCCGAAGTCGTGATTCATGAGGCCAGCTGGGATTTTCCATCTAAGGAAACTTCTAATCCCTAGAGTGATGTCCTAACCACTTGATACGGCCTGTACCCGTTTCGAAATCTCCTATTGGCGCCATGGTACGACGTCATTATTACTACACATCTAATATTTGCGAGGAGTGTTTTTGGGGAGTGTTTTTTTTATTAATTAATAAATAACTAAATAAATTAATAAGATAAATAAATTATGCAAGAATAAAGGAAGAGCTGTAGCTTCACCTAACTGAATAAGAAGAAGAACATAATAAGGGTGAAGAACCGGGTTTTTGGAGTTATATAACACGGCTCACTTCATTCCTAGCGACTTGAATCTTTTAAAAGGCACCGGCTAAAGTTGAAAAAAAGCTCTGTGCACAATTTCAAGCCAATTGGTGAAGTTGGAGAGGCTGTGGCCTTGACCGTCTGAATAAGAAGAAAAACATGGTGAGGAGTTTTTGATGTTATATATAGGTATATTTTTTATTTTCAAGGTTAACAGTGGGAAAATCTTGAAAAGACGTACGCTTTGGAGGGACCGCACTCCGTAGCCGTGCGAGGTTTCACTCACTAAAAACTCTGCAAATTCTTGACACAACGGTTTATTATCTTCCTTGTGCAGATCACCCTTCTGTCTATACCAGACTGTATTGCAAATCGGCACCATACCATATTCTCACCGTACTCATACCATACCATACGAATTTCTTTCCTATCATACCATACTGTATTATACCAAATCATACATACAATAATATACCATACCATACTCATACCATGTCATACAAACCGAGTGAATATTGAAATGTCATCCATTTCTGACCTATGTTTAAAATTTCAAGTATCTAGCTCATCATCAAAATTTAATTTGTTTAAACAAATAGGTATTATTTAAACAATTTTACAGACAAGAAACCGAGTGAATATTGCATTGTGATCCAGTTCTGACCTATTTTTAAAATTTCAAGTCAATAGCTCATCATCAAAATTTAATTTGTATTATTACAAAAAGGTATTATTTAAACAATTTTACAGATGAGAAACCGAGTGAATATTGCAATGTGGTCTATCCCCGACTCACGGTTAAAATTTCTAGACTGTAGTTTACCGGGAAGATGAAAAAAGGTAGTTTTATTCTGGGCGTCTGGGGGTTGGGTCACATAACGGCCGTTTTCGACGCGAAAGCTAAGTGTTTTTCCTAAACCTTTGCGCGGTCACTGTGAACGAACGGCTGGTCGCAAAAAAATCCAATTGGTCTTAAAAGATTCGTAATTTTTCAGGTCATACAAAAGTGAACTAAAAATTACACCGTTTCATGAGGACTTTCAGAGATATGACATTGTCGAAATTTCAAAGTTCGTTTTGAACCCCTTCCCCTTGACCTAGGGTTATGAAAAGTTTCGAGGACCATTGTGGGGTTGGTCGAAACCCATAAAAAAAATTTCGTAATTTTAACTCAACGCTAACTGGGCAAAGTGGCGCGGACGGCGGACTAGTAATTAATAAATAACTAAATAAATTAATAAGATAAATAAATTATGCAAGAATAAAGGAAGAGCTGTAGCTTCACCTAACTGAATAAGAAGAAGAACATAATAAGGGTGAAGAACCGGGTTTTTGGAGTTATATAACACGGCTCACTTCATTCCTAGCGACTTGAATCTTTTAAAAGGCACCGGCTAAAGTTGAAAAAACTCTGCAAATTCTTGACACAACGGTTTTATTATCTTCCTTGTGCAGATCACCCTTCTGTCTATACCAGACTGTGTTGCAAATCGGTACCATACCATATTCTCACCGTACTCATACCATACCATACGAATTTCTTTTCTATCTTACCATACTGTACTAAATCATACATACAATAATATACCATACCATACTCATACCATGTCATACAAACCGAGTGAATATTGAAATGTCATCCATTTCTGACCTATATTTAAAATTTCAAGTATCTAGCTCATCATCAAAATTTAATTTGTTTAAACAAATAGGTATTATTTAAACAATTTTACAGACAAGAAACCGAGTGAATATTGCATTGTGATCCATTTCTGACCTATATTTAAAATTTCAAATATCTAGCTCATCATCAAAATTTAATTTGTTTAAACAAATAGGTATTATTTAAACAATTTTACAGACAAGAAACCGAGTGAATATTGCATTGTGATCCAGTTCTGACCTATTTTTAAAATTTCAAGTCAATAGCTCATCATCAAAATTTAATTTGTATTATTACAAAAAGGTATTATTTAAACAATTTTACAGATGAGAAACCGAGTGAATATTGCAATGTGGTCTATCCCCGACTCAAGGTTAAAATTTCTTGACTGTAGTTTACCGGGAAGATGAAAAAAGGTAGTTTTATTCTGGGCGTCTGGGGGTTGGGTCACATAACGGCCGTTTTCGACGCGAAAGTTTAGTGTTTTTCCTAAACCTTTGCGCGGTCACTGTGAACGAACGGCAGGTCGCAAAAAAATCCAATTGGTCTTAAGAGCGCGCCGTTAAGGCTCAATAGCCCTTGTATAGTTCTAAAATCAGCCACCACGTAGCAGCACCAAAATGAAGGAAATTTAGATAGGGGATAATTCGAGTTCTATTGAACCGATTTTAGATCTGAAAACGGCTATGGACGTAAAAAGAGCGTAGAATTTTCGGAAATTAGTCGAAATGAGTCATAATCAAAAATTGAGAAAGTTGCGATCGTTTTTTTACATTTCCAAGCCATTTTTTGAAAAACTGAGGTAGCTCTGCAATGCACTGCATCGTCCTGAGTCCAAAACAATTTTCAGATTTCAAATCGGTTAATTAGAACCGACCGAAACGCGATTTTACGGTGTAGGAGAGGCAAGGGGTGGAGGTGATGAAGGAGAAGCGGCAAGGGGCTGTTCTCTTCGTCGAAAACGATATGGAAAATGGTACAAACACGGTGCGTAATAGGGTGGAGTTTGGACTACGTCCTAACTAAGAGTACCTAGAAGGCAACAAGGCGATGATTTGGGGAACCAGTGAGTGGGGGAAGCCTCACACATCGTCGGGTCCCACTTGGCCCCTCTAGTATATTGAGATTGGTCCCTATCCGCAGCGTTTCTGACCCTCGAAAACATCGAAGTATGCCAATAAGAGAGCCGTCTACATTGAACCAACCATGATACATTATGTTGCTACAATCTGTATACTAAAATCTTCATTTACTGGTATATAAAAGAAGTACCTACTCATCTTCCTGTATATTTTGAAATTTATACTTTCTTCACCCTATCACCAAAGCTTGAAAAAGATAGGTAGTATTGCAATCGGCTTGAAAACCAAATTTCGAAATGACTTCCGAAAAATTCCTTATCAACATATAAACCCGTTTCAGAACATTCTAAACAAATTTCTGTGTGTGTGTATGGAAGTCGTCACGATTGCGGCCGGTAGGAAGAATACATTTTTATAATGTAGGTAGTTTCTTCATAATATTTTAATTATGGTTTATAAAATAGTTTTATCGTAATATTGAGATATACTCAATATTATACAATACACCACATTACTAAACAAGTAAACTTGTACAATAATATACAAGTATACTGTACAATATTATATGGTAATAAACAACGCCATTCTTTTGCCCGCTGTTCGAATCAACTTGCAAAGGGAAGTGGTTCCCCAACCTCATTGGGATCATCTAATGTGTTGACGTTTCCAAGGAAACGAATGATGACCTTGGTTTACGTGCTTTGATGCCTACCGGCGCGACGCCCGCCCGTTTGTTGCCCCCTTCTCCCTTGCCGCGATTCCTTCATCACCTCCACCCCTTGCCTCTCCTACACCGTAAAATCGCGTTTCGGTCGGTTCTAATTAACCGATTTGAAATCTGAAAATTGTTTTGGACTCAGGACGATGCAGTGCATTGCAGAGCTACCTCAGTTTTTCAAAAAATGGCTTGGAAATGTAAAAAAACGATCGCAACTTTCTCAATTTTTGATTATGACTCATTTCGACTAATTTCCGAAAATTCTACGCTCTTTTTACGTCCATAGCCGTTTTCAGATCTAAAATCGGTTCAATAGAACTCGAATTATCACCTATCTAAATTTAGGGTCGATGGTGCAGCCATCTATTGAATTTTCTTACAAGTTTTTTTTGGGCTATTGAGCCTTAAGAGTGGCGCCTGCTACTCCAGTGGATTCCGAGAGAACTATGTTTCTGACATGAACGAGGTTCAAGTTTGGAAAATCCCCGGCAGGTACAGCTACTTGTCGTAGCTCTACCTACCGTTAGGGACTGCCCAGGGAACATGTTGACAAAGCGATGACGTACTTGAGATGGATGGGGGGCAATATGTCGACACATAAACTTGTCGACAAACGGGCAAGAAGCCGTGTCGACATCTTTCAACACCAAGGGTTGACCAATGTCGACTTCACGAGCATTGGAAATATGTCGACACAGAAATATGTCGACAAGTCGACAACTTTCAACACCCCTTGTTGAAAAAGGTCTTCCAAGTCAACCATGGGGATACGACGACATATTTACGTCGACATCCTTCGTATACCTGCGAAATCTCGAATAGTAACGGCATACACTCTACCTGGCCGATTATGGGTCAACCATAGATTTATAACTACCTGGATAGCTGGCTACCTATAGTGAAAGGCAGACGAAACTCAATGCCGGCCGCTCGGGGAATCCCCAGGCCGTGGGAGAAATGACAATCCTAATGTCCAGCAATTTAGATGGTCCTTACGAAAACTTATGTTTAGAAATAGTGCCAGACCCAGTGAACATAGTCGAAACTCGCAACGATACAATTACAAGTTTTTTGCCGATTGAGGCAATTGAAAAACGGATGGATGATAATAATTCAAACGACTCTGACGACTCTTGATGGACAACTACTTGATGGAAAACTACGAAAATAGTTATTACAAAGAAAATATTATGTAAGTATTATATCAGCGGATACGTTGTCAAAAAGTTAGAAGTAAATTCCGTTCTGAGGAGTGTTCTTTCCTTCTAGTTAGTAATTTTAGCAATCTTAGTCCTTACACACACTTCAGTGATTGCGTATCAAAAGGAGGATTATTGAGAGCATCCCACGATGTTTTCAATATAGGTAATACAATTTTGCTACAGTATTCTTCGTCACCAAACAACTTCAAATTTCAATTCAAACCTCGTTCTTCTGAAAGTATGTACTCATTTCAATGGTGTTGTATTTAAAGATCATGCATCCAATAATGATTTCGGAGAAGAGTGCCATCAAAATAGTTTAGTGAAGCTTATAATATAATATAAGACATATTATGTCTTATATTATATTATAAGCTTCACTAAACTATTTTGATGGCACTCTTCTCCGAAATCATTATTGGATGCATGATCTTTAAATATAATATTATTATGTCTTATGTTCATGAAAATTATGTGTCACCATTTCGCTAAACAAAAGTCATTAAATGACTTGCAAATTTGAAATGATATTGCAAATTTTGCAAATCTTCAAAATCAGGCCTTCGTCAGAAACTAAAGAAACAAGTGCTATTCAAAAATGTTTAATTTCAACAAAATCACCTCAGTAATTTTGTAAGATACTGTTTATTGTTTAGTGTAAACGTAGGAACTTTCTATTAATTTTACTGATATTTGAATGAAATGATGTAGGTGCTTACCTACCTTCCATTTATGTTCGTTGTAAGTAGTATAATATATATTTATATTATATATATTTATTATATATATTTTTTTTTACAAACTATTCTCTAAGTACCTACCTAGTAGAACATTTGTATTGTAAATAGAAATTTCGTTATTTTCACATAATGATATTTCTTTTGGTTATTATTCCATTACTTTACTTGCATTCAGACTACTCAGAACAATAATATAATGGGTCTGGCAACAACATTCAGACTACAGAACAATAATATAATGGGTCTGGCAACAACCGAAACTAGTTCAAAAG
The DNA here is from genome assembly GCA_963920205.1 of Stenodema calcarata. Lineage (NCBI taxonomy): Eukaryota > Metazoa > Arthropoda > Insecta > Hemiptera > Miridae > Stenodema > Stenodema calcarata. The sequence goes on along the minus strand of OY986057.1, from coordinate 23,384,095 downwards.
AACGAAATAACGTAGGTAATGAGAAAGATATACACAGATCTCTTTCTATTTCACTTCAATCGTTATCCACTCGTTGGGAAGCTCTTGATTTATGCCGAAATTTTATGCTGACTGCTCGGCCATTAAAATAATGAAACCATGTCAAACATGATAACGCTTTTGACGGGTCAACCGATCTCTATAAAAAAAACGCTGCAAATTATTACACAACGGCTTATTATTTTCTGTATAGATCGCTCATCCTATTGACATAAAATAACCACCTACCGGTTCACAATCATCTCTTGGCAAATTTTCATGAAACATCCAGAATGATGATGTGAAAGATCTGTGAAAATTTCAGGGAAATCGGTAGTCAAGATTTCACAGGGCATGCGCAAACCTTAGATTGTGTCGAGTGTTTCTGATCATTTTGATGTGTTTAGTGTTGGCGCCTTTATACGTCCATAATTACTGTAAAAGTTGTCGAAAGTAGTTCAAATTTGGAGGAAATGTGGGGCCAAAGTGTGTGTGGGCCAAAGATGGTCTCATATCAGAATCATCGAAATCGTACGATAACTTTCGTCTGCGCTTGCGCAAATGTAAAATACTAAAAGCGGGCATAACTTCTATATAATTCGTAAAAATGATTCCAAATTATCATGAGACATCAGGGATATCATTATTGAGGATCTTCATGAGTTTGATAGATATCGGTACTCAATATCCTACTGGGCATGCGCAAAACCAAATTCATTTCAAATATCTTGTATTGTTTATAACTTCCGCAAAAATTGTGGCAGGAAACTGAAATCTCGAGAGAACAAGCGGATTAAAACTTAAAAGACCAAATTTGAGTTTCATCAAAATTGTATTATATTTTCCGCGGGCGTGTGCGAATGTGAAACGTTTTGAATGGCTTTAATTCCTTAAAGCGTCGGAATGATTTCATGCTTTGATACCAGCCATCTCAACATTTCCTACGAGTTTCATAATACACTGACCAAAATAATAAACCCATGGACTTAGCAGCGTTTTTCTGTTTGTTTGCGGGCCTACAGTTGGCAAGGCAGTGTCAATGACCCAGTTCACAATAGTGAAAGTGAACCCAGACAGTAATTACGAATAATCCTCGGATTGAAAGACCCCATGGGACCAAGGCTGAGGACAGGTGGTGGCCAAACAACCCTTCTGTCGTCGTTTAGCAGTCGACCAGTTTCAAGAGGGGTGTTTTTAGCTCATGTTCAACTCCTGTTGTTGAAATACAGCGAAAACGGATCTCAAATTTTTCGACATAAATCCGTCGACCAGTTTCAAAGATGTGCGTTATCGACGTTCTTCAACACCTGGTGTGGAAATATGTCGACAGGAGGTGTCGACAAGTTTATGTGTCGACATATTGCCAAGTTCCCCTTGAGATGGCTTACCTCCTTTTCATTCACCCTGCGATTGCAACAAAGGAAAGGGTAAAACCACCACCTACCGACCTCCTTGCCTTGACGCTGGGCCACAACGGGAGCCGGGATATCAGAACTGAACTGCCGACACTTTTTCAATAATATTTTTAAATATTGGTCTAAAATGAAAACGATCATTTCCCTCAAAATTTAGAGCTGTTTTGAAGATGAATAATTTAGTCATTACCCATTTCTTCTTTTTTTAGAATCATCATTGAAATCAAAAACATTTTTGTTAGGAAACCATTCAAATAGTATTTTGGTTTATTATCTTCGATAATGAACCATTGGAAAAAATTTTGTTGGTTCAAACTGGCCCAGCTGATTCAAACAGCACATGGTTTTCAAATACCGAATTAATAAATACTATTTATCTGGATAATTACCGTCCCTTGGGAAAAACGTACTTTCAAAATCTGATATTCTCCCGTTATCCCGTTAAAACCTAAATCCTACCTGTCACTAAGTGGCTTTCTAATCTCCTAGGGTATCACCTTGGGAAAAACACATCTGGGTCTCTTGGGAAAAAACACTTTCAAAATCAATTGTTGTCCCTGTAATCCCAGGTCCCCTTCTGAAAAAATCATGAGCTTTCACTTTTTTCTTCGCATGCCAGGTGCGCATGTTCAAAGCGCGACAATATTAATAATAGGGATGGGTCGTTTGCACTTTTTACCGGTTCGGTTTCGGTTCGGTTTTTTTAAAAATCGGTTCCCGGTTCTCGGGTTTTTCGGGTTTTTTTACAGTTGCGCTTAGAACCGGTTTTTGGGCCAAAGCAACTCTAATTGGAACTTCAATTAGTATACAATTAATAAAATAAAATACAAAACATTACTAAGTCAAGTACCTAGGTAATAAAAAAATCACAAAATGTATTGAATATTGTTTCCTATAAAATACATTCAACAGCATACATTTAATAAGATAAATCATGATCCTCTTCTTTCATTGTGTTGTAATCGTAATGCAACACTCGATGCTGATGCCGAGTATTTGTAAAAACAACAATTATTACTAAAACCTGTGAATCTCATAAATTGAACTGTAAATGTTAAAAGCAGAAAGGAATAACATCTGAAACCGTTAGTTATAACTAATTGTGTGCTTTGATTTACAACGTAGACGATCAATAAAGATAAATTTATTAATGTCGATCGGACAAAAAACCGAAAACCGAAAAAACCGACTTTGGACGATCGGTTCTCGGTTTCGGGTTTTCCCAAAAACCGGTAAAACCGACAACCGAAAACCGAAACCGACCCATCCCTAATTAATAATTAATCCACCATTCAGTAATCTAGACAGGTGGTCTGTACAAAGAAGATAATAAACCGTTGTGTCAAGAATTGGCAGAGTTTTTTTTATTCTGCATCCAACTATGCAATTATGGGATTATGGGACCGCAGGTACTTGGGAAGATACCTAGTGGAATTCCCCCTCGCCATCAGGTACATCTTTCCGTCTGAGGACTATATATAAAGAAATGTCAAAAACAATCCGTCATTTCACATTCCGAGTTCTGCCAATTCTTGCTACAACACATCAGCGTTGACCAGTTTTATTGTCGATTCATAGTTATTTCCTACATCTCGATTGTATTTTTGAGTGAGTTACAAGTTTGGGGCCATTCGATACGTGAGAAGAATTGTTTAAAATGAGAAAAGACGTCAAAAAATCAACGGGTAAATTGTTACTGTCCAGTAATAAGAAAATGAGGGGCAATGTCAGTTCTCTGAAGAAGTACTTCTTCTGAAGGCTTCTGAGAATTAGATATACAAGTAGTACTGGTGATGATGAGTACTTAGTGTTGGTACAAAAGTAAAGTAATGAGCCATTTCAGGCTGCCTGACATTGCAAAAGCAATTCCGTTGTTTGCTATTTTTTTAATTATTATTTGCCTATTTTTATTTGTATCTTTGGTTTTTTATTTTTTGTTCCTATTTTATCTTTATTTTTTATTTTTTCTACCATTCAACCCAACTATCACTTATTTTCCTCCTTCAATCCCCAACCAAAATCCCTATACCTGTATCTGTACCTACCTACCTCCTGAGACTCTCAACTTCCTCCATGTATGAAGTCAAGAACTGAGAGAATGTTAGCTTACCTGCCGCTTGCTGTCATGCTCACCACCACCATGACCAGGAGGAATCAATTGATTGATAACGTAAACACGAAACGCGTCTCAAGTGAGTCTTGTAACCCCTTTTTGTTATTTTATTTCTATCTAAAATTTAAATTATAATTAAATTAATATATTAATATATTTATAAATAATTATAATATAATTATAAAATATAATTATAATATAATTGAAGCATTACTTAATTATAGGTGTACAACCACTGATTACTCGTGACCACCAGTAATACATATAATATATCTAATAATATATTATAATTCTCAGAAGCCTTGCAAAAAGCTCCCGCCAACAGCATTGAAAGAAGCGTAAAGCTCCCTGCCGGTGTAACAGAGGAAACATATTAGGTGAAACCGAGGGTGACTAAGGGTGAGAAGGGGTTGTGGGAAGGAGACAGGGAACAGGAAAACATTGACGGTGGAGGTTAGGGGTAGGATGATCAGGTTTCTATATGCACACTCAACAGCGAGGTGCGAAGCACTTAGCATCCTATATATGTGGCTGGCGGGCAAAATGGATATCATTCCTTTTTGCGGCTGAGGTTTTTTGGCGGGCCAGTTTTTACAACGGAGTTGTTTTTGGGGGGATCTAGGGACGCGGGAGCGTCCCGCCCGCCAAGAAAACCGAAGCCCTGAAAACCGAAGCGACTGAGACACTGATTACGCGACGGAACAAGTTGGGGTTTTCGCCCTCCCGTAGCTCGGCTCCCTCAGTGTCTCGAGAGTTGATTTTTTGTACACCAACTCTCCAGGGGCACGTGAGGACGTAAAACAAATTTCAGCTCTTGGGAACATCAGGTGTCGGGGGTATAACAATTTTAAAACCACTATTTTTCACGTTTTTCGTGTTCTTCTTGTTGTTGTTGTTGTTGTTGTTGTTGTTCATTGACGGGGCTACAGCCCAGCAGACAAATCGGATCGAGCTGAAATTTTGCACACACGTTTTTTATGCTCCAAGGGAGTGCCTTTTGACCATTTTTTCTCCCTCCCCCCATTTCCCCCCCAATTAGGGGGGAAATAGTGTTTTTTAGGAATTTCAAATGGTCATAACTCCTTCAAAATTGAAGCTTTTTCAGATTTTCTTTTTTAGTTGTGTTCAGCTTTTCAAACTGTTTAATTTGAGATCAAAAAATGCTTCCTAAAGGGAAAAATAAAGGAGTTATGGTGATTTTTCTATTTTCAACAACAACTGCCGCAAATATTGATGAAAATTGGTGCGGTTGGTCTTAAAATGTCCGCTAGGTTGTCTAGAATATGCTCAATAATTTTGAACTACATCTCAATCGATTTGATTAATCCACAGCCCAAAAAAAAACGTGAATAAATTCCACATCTACTGATTTGGCTAATTTCCGAAAACATCAAAGTTGAACGGTGGTCAGAAAAATTGTCGTAGAGTGACGCCTGTTTAAGGATCGATAGGAAATTTAATGGGCTTTCGAATGAGGGTAGCACACTTTGCCACTTTTCCCAACGGTTCTCGAGTTATTCGCGATTGTTGGTATAAAAACGTGCGTTTTACGTTTTGCAAACTTTCTGTGGCCGCCGGTAGCCTCGTGGACAAGCGCGTCTGTCCGCGATGCGTAAGATCTTGGGTTCAATACCCGCTGGCGTGAAAGGATTTTTCACATACTTAGCCGTTGCGGCGGTCACCTGGTGGAAAGCAATGGCAAACTACCACCAGTATCATTTGCCTAGTACAGCCTCTCAAATAGTGCCGTTCGGAACCGGCGATAAACTGTAGGTCCCGTATAACTTGTGAAGACGTGCATCACAGGATTATATGTGAGAGGTCGCCAACGTCCGAAATTCGGATACGGCACTCCAAGAAGAAGAAACTTTCTCTTTACACTTTCTCTTCATGCAATGAAAAGTCTGAAAATCATGTGTTGGAATGCCAATGGACTCCTTCAAAGAAGAAAGGAGCTCCAGACGGTTTTAGAGTTTAATAACATAGATGTTTGTCTCATTTCAGAGACTCATTTCACTCGAGAATCCAATTGTAAACTGCAGGGATTTAAATGTTACCACACCTACCACCCAAGTAATAATGCTAGGGGTGGTAGCGCCGTAATCATAAGGGAAAATTTAAGTCACTACGAAAACCTGAGTTTGGGAACAGAGAAACTCCAAGTAACAGCAATTACTATAAAAACCCATTCTTTTCCTCTGGTAGTTGCGAGCATATACTGCCCGCCACGGTACCAGCTAGGAGAAGGGGAATACACAGAAATCTTCAATCAATTGGGAAATCGGTTTGTACTTGGTGGAGACTTCAACGCGAAGCACTCCTTCTGGGGCTCAAGACTGATAACCAAAAAGGGCAGGGAACTGTACCAAGCCATACAGACCAATCGATGTCAAGTACATTCGACAGGCAAGCCAACTTACTGGCCGACAGACATAAACAAGGTTCCAGATTTATTAGATTTCTTCATAGTCAAAAACATCTCGGCAAACTATATACTGGTTGAAGAGAATGAAGATCTAAGCTCCGACCACTCCCCAGTAATACTGACACTAAGTGAGCGGTTAATACAAATTCCATACAATCCTGTGCTGGTCAACAAAAAAACTGACTGGAACGGTTTCAAAATTCAGCTTGCCAAAAATATCAACCTGTATGCCCCATTGGAAGCAACAGAGGACATTGATCGTGAAGTGTTCAATCTGGTTATGATGATTCATGATGCAGCATGGAATAATACTCCAGTAATGCGAAGAAAAATCAGAGGGATCAACTTTCCCCGTGAGATAGTAGAAATCATTTCTGAAAAAAGGCGAGCGAGGAAGCGATGGCAGACAAGTCGGGCACCAGCCTACAAGAGAGAGTGGTATAGACTCGCCCAAGAACTACGAGATTTAACACAACTAATTGAAAATGAATCAACTGAGCAGTACCTTAGTGAACTCACCAGTGACCAACACACTGACTATTCGCTGTGGAAAGCAACAAAATATTTAAAAAGGCCGATCATCCAAGCATCCCCAATCAAGGACCAGAATGGATCATGGGTTAAAGACAACCAGAGCAAGGCTGATGTTTTTGCAACTTATCTATCAAACATTTTTAAGCCTAACTCCCCTGTATCAGGTGAACAACTGGAGTACACAACTCCAGTAGAACCCTACATCACAATTCCACCAGTTACAATCAAGGAGGTGGAAAATACAATAAAGGTTGAAGTTAATACAAAGAAAGCACCAGGATATGACCTGATCACAGGACAAATCCTAAAGCAACTACCCCGAAAAGCCATAATCAAAATTACAAAAATAATCAATGCTACGCTTCGCCTGAAATACGTACCCCAGCTTTGGAAGATAGCCGAGGTTATTATGATTCCAAAACCAGGAAAACCGCCTGTGGAATGCACATCATACAGACCGATTTCCCTGTTGCCAGTATTGTCCAAGTTATTTGAAAAACTGCTTCATAAAAGGCTCATTCCGCTCATTGAAGAACGTCAATTAATACCTAACCACCAGTTTGGATTCAGACAAAAGCACTCAACAATAGACCAAGTTCACAGAATTACCAGCATAATAGAGCAAGCGCTAGAAGAGAAAAAGGTCTGCTCTGCCATCTTTCTCGACGTTACCCAAGCGTTTGACAAAGTGTGGCATGATGGCCTAAAGTATAAACTGAGAAAATCACTACCATCACAATATGCCGAGCTGTTAGAGTCATACCTTACTGACCGCTACTTCCGCGTTAAACTTGATGACGCCTACTCCGAACCTAAACCAATTGGTGCTGGTGTACCTCAGGGTAGTGTACTTGGCCCACTCTTGTACCTACTCTTCACCAGTGACCTACCTGAAATCAGTAGTAATACAACCGCCACTTTTGCAGATGATACCGCAGTGTTAGCTGTGGGGGAGAGCATTGACGCTTCTATGAGCAAGCTCAACCAATCTATTACACAAATCCAAAAATGGACTGCTAAATGGAGAATACGGATGAATGAGGCAAAGTCGGTCCACGTTAATTTCACGAACCGCAAAATCAGCTACTTGCCCGCTTACCTCAATGGCAAAGTCATCCCTTACGCTAACGAAGCGAAATATCTTGGGATGACGTTAGATGCGAAGCTGCGATGGAAATCGCACGTAAAGAAGAAAAAAACCGAACTGACTCTTAAACTCAGAAAAATGTCGTGGTTAATGGGCAGGCGATCAAAACTGTCTGTGCAAAATAAACTAACCCTGTACAACCAAGTCCTAAAACCAGTATGGGCTTATGGAGCGCAGCTGTGGGGCTGCACAGCTCAGAGCAATCGGAAAATTATTCAGCTCTTTCAAAACAGTGTGCTCAGGAGCATAGTTAATGCACCCTGGTACATTCAGAATGATAGACCACCATGATCTAGAGGTGGAATCTATCGATGAAACTATCAAGAAAATTGCCATCGCCCACCAAGAGCGACTAAGGGGTCATGTCAACATCGAAGCTGTCCATTTGCTGGATGTAAGTGACCTACTGAGAAGATTGAAAAGAAGGAAGCCTCACGAACTAACACAGTGAATGTGAAGTAATGAATAGTTCAACAGTTATCTGACTCAACAATTAACAAGTTCTGTATCTTGTTTCGATTGCTACACGTAGTAAATAAGATCAAAATTAAATTGCTAATAAGTTGTAAACTTGGTGTAATAAAGAATGTTTTAAAGGAAAAAAAAAAACTTTCTCTTCGACACCAATAATTAAAATTATTGTAATGATTCTCAACAACAAAAATTTGCACAATCCCCAAGAAAAAATGCAACAAATTTTCAAAAAATTTCTAATTCAAATTCATTCAAATTTCTAATTCTTTCTATTTTTTCAAATTTAATAATAATAATAATTGTTTTAAATTTTAATAATTTTTTAAAATTGTTAATTGTTTTAATTAATCGAAAATTTTAAAACTACTATTTAACCAATTCGCAAAAATTTTAAAACTACTTATTTTTCAAACACATTTCAGATAACAAACAATAATTTCCAAAAAATAATTATTCTTGTCACAAAAAGAAGAAACAAAAAGGCAAATTAGTAGGCGTACTAATTTTTTACTAAATTTTGACTAGGATAAAACTTCATTTAGGAAAACATTTACTAGTTACCTCGTAGGTACTTTTGTTAAATTGAACCGTATTGTGAATGAATGAATGAATGAATATATATTTGAATGAATGAATATATATTGAATGAATATATATTTATTGCCACTTTTTATAGTACGTATTTTACAAAATAATTACCTTATATTATATATCGGAATACAGAAGTGAGGGTAGAATAAAACTAGGGTTTGATCGCTCAAAGAGAGAAAACAGTTTATTTGCACGAGCGGTACTATTCGAGAGCGGACACAAATATGAACTGAGCTAGCTTTCCCCCACTGCCCTCCGAGCTTCTCGAGGAAAAGACACAAAGACCTAGACAACCAATCAGAACGCATCCACGTATGATGTGGTCTGCGCGTACGACGGGCACCAATCCCCTGTGTACTTGGCAGGTACAAACCCTTTTACGAAACGTTGTGAGGGGACCCGCCAGCGAGGCTATAGGGTAACTTCCTAAACGAGGCTATAATCCCGACATGGCCAGGCTGACGTTTCACGGCCCCACGTGAAATCTTAAATTTTCCCCTGGGGTACAATATGTTATTTGTAGTATGTGACATAATTACAAGGGATCTAATCTAGTCCTACCTATGAAGCTCGGTTCCCTACATTCGACGGATCAAATTTTCAGTAGTGAGGTTTTTCGCGGATTTTTCCCGACGTTAAATTTTGACAAGGCAAAAAAAGGCATCACACTAAAACTCACGGCAATCCAGTTACGGAGTTGCGAGTATTATCGGTATGCAAAAACAAACCTTGATAATCAGCCAATATTATTGCAAAATTCGGTAAGAACCTGGGCTTGGGCAGTTCATTGTCCTGGTTAGGCAGTAAGCCTTTTTGTTTTTCTTATTGTATTGAAATTTTCTGAATAGTATACCTTCTTTCAATTCATAAGTATTGGCGAGATCATGGGGTAAAGAATCATTTTCGATTCGTTCGATAATTAACTTAATTTCTGGATCTTGTTGTTGAGCAATTTGTAGCCAATCATTAGTAAGTTCAACTAAATTTACAATTTTTTCAATTTGCTTAGGAGATTTCAAATCTTTAGGTAAATTGGATTGAATGAGTCTGTACGTCTTTGAATTGTGAGTCGGTGGAGAGTCGTCAACTTCAGCTTCAAATATACTTACTTCTTTAGATTCACCAACAGGATGACGACTAAAAAAATCTAGTACTTGCATTTTGGAACCTGGGCGATACTGAATTACAAAGTCAAACATTTGAAGGTAGGCCCACCATCGATGGACTCTTGAATTTAAATGCTGTTTGACGTACGAGGCTTGGAAGGACTTGCAGTCGGTTACAAGAGTAAAATTTGTGTAAAGTAAAAAGCATTCCCAATGTTTAAATGCTTTAACTGCAGCTAAAGTTTCAAGTTCGTAACTGTGATATTTAAATTCGGCAGGAGTAGTTTTTTGACTATAATATCCAACAACTTTCCTATGGCCTTCAATGATGTTGAACATCACTGATCCATAACCAATAGTTGACGCGTCTGTCCAAACCTCGACAGGATAATTGGGATTAAATATAGTTAGACATAGTTCTGATGTAAAAATATTAATTAACTTTTGACGAATCTCTTCATGTTTTGGAAGCCAATTAAAAGGAACTTTCAGGGAAGTGAGGTCATATAGAGGGGCGCATACAATTGAGAAATCTTTAACAAAATTCCTGAAATATGAGCAAAGACCTAGGAATGATCTGAGAGCAGTTCTATCTTTAGGGGGAGGTAATGTAGATAGGGCTGTTATCCTATCATTATGTGGTCGGATTTCTCCATTTTTAACTTCATACCCCAAGTATACTACGGAATTCTTAATAAATTGGCATTTATCAGGATTTAATGAAAACCCAGCTTGGGATAATGCATTAAGTACAGTTTCTAATCTAAGAAAGGCTTCATCTTTTGTTGTAGCTACGATCATGAGATCATCCATGTATGCAAGGCACCATGTTGTGGCAAGTTCACCCAATGCTGTCATTATTGCTCTTTGATAACAAACTGGAGCGTTTTTAACGCCAAATGGCATACGTTTATATTGATAATGAGCGTCCGGTGTTTGAAAAGCTAAAAGTCTACTTGTATTTTCATCACATGGAATTCCATAAAAACCTGAAGCGCAATCAAGACTAATGAAATATTTCTGACCACCCAATCGAGCTATTTGATCTTGGATAAGAGGAATAGGATACCTCTCAGGAATAGTATTTTCATTTAGCGCGCGAAAGTCTGTGCACATGCGCAACTTCCCATTTTTCTTTGGAACTAATAATATTGGAGAAGAATAAGGGCTTGTTGATTTTTCAATAATTCCTGCATCTAATAATTCTTTACAATAGTTTCTGACAATTTCTCTATCACGCGGGTGTAGTCTATAAGGACGCCTATAAATTATTTTATTTGGATCATTTAATTTTACTTCAAATTTAGCGCAGTTCACATATCGTCTTGGTAAGCCCCTTGTAAAAATGTTGGAGAATTTAATTAAAATGTTTCGAAGTTTATTGATATCATCAGCATTTTGTTAATCTGTGTCTAATGTCTCGATTTCTGGTCGGAACATTTCGTTTTCAATATCCCCTAATGTAGATCCCTGTATCAAACGATTAGGATTTGATTCTATAGCATGAATGGATTCAACTTTAAGATCTATGATCGGATATTTACAAGGAATAAGCCACGGTTTGTCAAATATATCGTTATCAGAATGATGAGAAGATAGTTGTGGTAACAGCAAGGTAGGTTTTGAGAGTTTTGAAGTAAGTTTGGCAGCCGTGTTTCGTTCAGAAAGATCTACGGACTTTTCGATGGGGTTGTTATCATGAGTATTGATAGAATCTACAGAAGTTTTATCCGTTTTATTCTTTCCGTAATTCCGCTGTATATATTTTAATTTAAGATCCTTATTTTTCTTGTTAGGTTTATCCAATTTGGTGATTTCGTATTTGTCAGCCAAAACATTAACAGCAATACCATTAGACAATATATCGCGCCCTAAAAGAATTTGATTTTTAATTATGCCTTCAGGGACGATATGAAAAATTACGGGAATATCTACATTGTCAACCGTAATTATAACAGAAATCTGATCGTCAATTGGTATTTTATTATTCCCTATTCCAGAAAGATAAACGGGACTTTTAAATTGTTGACCTGTGAAATTTGGTAATAAATGTTTAGATAATAAAGAAACTTCGCTTCCAGAATCAAACATAAAAGAATAGGACTCACCCTGATGAGTAAATGTTCCTTTTGGATTGACAGTACATTCTGCCACCTTTTTCTCGGGTCTTCGTTGGGCCGGGTTGAAGCCAGGGCGATAACTGTCTCCCTTCGGGTTAGCCCAACATTTGAGCCATGAGTGGTTGTCCTTTTTGCACCGGTGACAGTACATCTTTCGACGTTGTTGAGTATTGGCCATTAACTTCGACGAATACGAATGATTGGAAGACTTGAATCTTTTGTTATCAGGCCCTCCAAATCCATAAGAGTGTCGTTTTCGAGCAGACATGTTATTCTTGCTGGCCTTCACAGCTTGCAATTCTTGCAGTAGTTCTACTTCTGTCACTGCGGATTTTTTATAGGCCCACTCCCGAACATTTGGGTCATACCTCGCGGCCAAAGCTGTGGCGATTAAAATGGCTGTTTGTTCGGCGTTCATGTTCCTTATGGCACTCCGGATTTTGGGTAATTGTTCCGTGACGAACGCGTGGACGTCACCGTCTTTCACGTGCGATGTCAACACTTGGTAGATCAGTGCGGGTGGTGTATCTATGTCGCAAAATCTGGTTGTAAACATGGTTTTAAAAGTTTCCCATGTCAGTTCGGGGCTCATGATTCCCGTGAACCATGTTGAGGCTGTTCCCTTGAGACAACTAGCTAGTTGAAGTAAAGTCTCATTATTTGACGGGTTTTTTTAATTGACCATCACGTCAGCAGCCATCAACCATCCTTTTGCATCTTGTTGTGCTGGGGTGAAATCCGGAATCTTAAATACCTCTTGATTAGGTATTATTATCTGTTGGGGAGTTTGTATTTTTTCGACAAGGGTCGAAAATTGTTGGAGTAATGTAGCGAAGTTAATCGACAGTGGATCCGATGAAGACCTGTTTTCCGGGGAAGCTCCCTCTTCTGAATACGACACAGATGCGCCGTCATCATCTTCCACTGACGCGCGAATCTCACCCAATTCGAGATCGCGATCCATCTCGATTTCCCTCGAAGCGTAGGAACCCGTGATGGAAAATTTACAACTAAAAAGAAAATATATTTTAAAACTAGTCACTAAACTGTATAGGATTTACTAAAGGAGTCACTGTCTCGATCACAAAAACCAGAGTCACTATCTCGATAAAAACTAATAATTACTATCTCAAAATTCGCAATTTCGCACTTGCGGGCACTCACGATTCTTAATCCCACTTCTGATATCGGAATACAGAAGTGAGGGTAGAATAAAACTAGGGTTTGATCGCTCAAAGAGAGAAAACAGTTTATTTGCACGAGCGGTACTATTCGAGAGCGGACACAAATATGAACTGAGCTAGCTTTCCCCCACTGCCCTCCGAGCTTCTCGAGGAAAAGACACAAAGACCTAGACAACCAATCAGAACGCATCCACGTATGATGTGGTCTGCGCGTACGACGGGCACCAATCCCCTGTGTACTTGGCAGGTACAAACCCTTTTACGAAACGTTGTGAGTAGGGATGGCAAAAAAAAATGAAAACATCGATGTATCGATGCATCGATACATCGACAGGCCGGCATCGATGCTCCAAAAACATCGGACCCCGAAAACATCGATGGGGAAAAAACATCGATGTTTTTAAAAAAACATCGATGTATCGATGGTTTTCAATCAATTTTTTATTTTATTTAATTTATAAGCTATAAATTTATTTTATTTGTTACCATTATAATTCAGTTCCAAGAAAAAAATCGTATAAACGAAGGCTTGGCTACCACCCAGTATTTGGCAGGTAGTCCATTCAAGAAAAGTAATTTTGAAAGCAATTTGCCCCCCAGGCGATTTCTCTGCTGCGTAAGAGCTGCACCAGCCTTGGAGAATAATCTTTCTGCCGGTACAGAGGTGGCTACCCTCCCCAAGTATTCTCTTGATAACGTGTACGGCTTGGGTTAGACTGTCTTTCCCAAAATTCAAGGGGATTTGAACGTATGTTTGATGCTACTGGAGTTGAGAGATACATTGATATCTCCGTGTCCAAGTTCACCGATAAGCTCTGAAAAGATGACATTTTCTTGTTGGTTTTGAACGCCAACGATTTATGATGGGCCCATATTATGTCAACGGGACTTCCACTGTCCGATTCTGAAGATGACTGAGATGACGGGGAATTAGAAGTATCAACAGACGCCACCAGTTTTTTAATTTGAGTGAGGGCTTTTGACGATGCGATGGAATCGGAAAAGTGAATATTTTTGAAACGGGGTCCAAAAATATGGGTAGGGTCAGCAAGTGACAGTTTTCCCGCCCCTTAAATCTCGAGTGAAATCCTGACATTAGAGCCTGTTTTAGCTGCTTTCCCACAGGCGAAATATTGGAAGTATCGATACTTTTCAGCCAACACGCCTCGATATTTTCATTTAAAGGAAATAAAAATTCAGAAATAATATTCCTAGGTATGTGAGAAAAACGTTAGAATAAAACATTCAGCAGCCTATGGCAAAAAAATTGAAACATCGATGTATCGATGTGCCGATGCATCGAAACCCCGACATCGATGTTCCAAAAACATCGACACAGAAAACATCGATGGAAAAACATCGATGTGTCCCGCGAAAACATCGATGTTTCAAAAACATCGATGTATGATTGCCATCCCTAGTTGTGAGGGGACCCGCCAGCGAGGCTATAGGGTAACTTCCTAAACGAGGCTATAATCCCGACATATATAATTTAACAAAAGTTCACAACAACATATATCTACAGTGCACAAACATAATAAATTAATGGAATATTAAATACAACTATTATAAATATATTATACATTTTATAACAATCTAGGAACATCTAGTGGACATATAAGTACCGCTCGAAAACTAGCCATGCAAAAAGATGTGATATCCCCCAAAAACAACTCCGTTGTAAAAACTGACCCGCCAAAAAACCTCAGCAGCAAAAAGGAATGATATCCATTTTGCCCGCCAGCCACATATATAGGATGCTCGGTGCTTCGCACCTCGCTGTTGAGTGTGCATATAGAAACCAGATCCTCCTACCCCTAACCTCCACCGTCAATGTTTTCCTGTTCCCTGTCTCCTTCCCACAACCCCTTCTCACCCTTAGTCACCCTCGGTTTCACCTAATATGTTTCCTCTGTTACACCAGCAGGGAGCTTTACGCTTCTTTCAATGCTGTTGGCGGGAGCTTTTTGCCAGATGAACAAGCCTGAATTCAAGCATTACTATATTATAAGTATTACTGGAGGTCACGAGTAATCAGTGGTGGTACACCTTGGTATAATGAATTATACCTTGGTATAATATGTTATAATTTGCCATCCCTCAGCACCTTTATTAGCTGCAAGTAATTTTTTCTACGTCCATTTTCCTTCATGTCCGACTGTAGAAAATATCTTTAATTTATAAATGAAACAAGGGAGAAGCAGAAAACAAAATACGATCTAAAACGAATAATCAGTGTAATCAGAATAAATCATGCTCTTAACGTAGGAGGAAAGGAACAAAGAAGTATACGTTGAGCGGGTAGCTAGCTATACATAGGTAACAGCGAATTTAGTAATGTAATATCACAAAATCAATTTTTCAAGATGAAACGGAAATACTTATAGGAAATCATCTGAAAACCCATTCCCTCAAAAGGAAAATTGAACAGAGAACATAATAGGTAGGTAGTGTAAACCAAAGTTTTTTATCATAATTCCGTAACCATTTTTACATTTTGTATCATTATTAATTTTTTTTTCTTTTTTAATGTCTTCTTTTCTTTTTTTGTGCTCATGGCGCTACTTCAGTCATCATCTTCTCCAGAACTGGATTCATCATCTTCCAAATCATAATTTTCAACCTCATCTTCGTTTATACTCGCAGATTCTTGAGACACAAGGGTTTCTTCCGATTTTTCGGGTAGTGCTGACCCACTGAACCACGATATATTATACTTATTATTATTTAAATCCCATCCAAATTGTTCAGGGTTTTGAGGAGGGAGGTAGGCTGCATTTAAGTTTGTCCAAAGGCTTGTAAGATATTTTGCTCTTAGAGCATGGTTCCAAAGAACTTTTTCACATGGGGGCAATGATACTTGCTCAATGCCCTTAGCAGCCTTTAATGGGCCTTTTATAGACATTTTTCCGTAGACGTCCATGAACATAATAATATTATGTTTTATAATATTATGTTTTCCGTAGACGTCCATGAACATATTATGTTCATGGACGTCTAAGGAAAAAGGCGGAGATCGTCAACACTAGTTATAAATTATAAACCCCAAATTATAAACGGTCCTTCGAATCAAAATCACTATGAATAAATAGGTAGTTGATTGAAAACTAACTGAAGTTTTCCCTACACCTATACAGTAATACCTCACAGTAGAGCTTCCCAGCTTCTTCTTCTTCTCTGTTACGAAACTGGGTTGTTACTATTTCGTAGGCTACTGCTAGCGACCCTAAAACCCCGTCATAAGTGAGGAAAAAACATATTTCCAGTGACCCTAACCTTAATTTTCAGTCATATTCGCCCTTCTGCTTGTTTCGTTGTCATATTCGCCCCGGACTTTTTTCATTCGCCTTGAATAGCGTCTCTCTGATTGGTGCTATCTTCGCGGTGTTTTCAAATGCGAAAAGAGGAGAAAAAAAACGAAAAAACCTATATCCTAACTAAAAATCGCATTTTTGCTGTATTCGCTCTTCTGTCCGAATGGGGACGATATGTTCATGGACGTCTACGGAAAAATGTCTATAAAAGGCCCATTAAAGGCTGCTAAGGGCATTGAGCAAGTATCATTGCCCCCATGTGAAAAAGTTCTTTGGAACCATGCTCCAAGAGCAAAATATCCTACAAGCCTTTGGACAAACTTAAATGCAGCCTACCTCCCTCCTCAAAACCCTGAACAATTTGGATGGGATTTAAATAATAATAAGTATAATATATCGTGGTTCAGTGGGTCAGCACTACCCGAAAAATCGGAAGAAACCCTTGTGTCTCAAGAATCTGCGAGTATAAACGAAGATGAGGTTGAAAATTATGATTTGGAAGATGATGAATCCAGTTCTGGAGAAGATGATGACTGAAGTAGCGCCATGAGCACAAAAAAAGAAAAGAAGACATTAAAAAAGAAAAAAAAATTAATAATGATACAAAATTTAAAAATGGTTACGGAATTATGATAAAAAACTTTGGTTTACACTACCTACCTATTATGTTCTCTGTTCAATTTTCCTTTTGAGGGAATGGGTTTTCAGATGATTTCCTATAAGTATTTCCGTTTCATCTTGAAAAATTGATTTTGTGATGTTACATTACTAAATTCGCTGTTACCTATGTATAGCTAGCTACCCGCTCAACGTATACTTCTTTGTTCCTTTCCTCCTACGTTATGAGCATGATTTATTCTGATTACACTGATTATTCGTTTTAGATCGTATTTTGTTTTCTGCTTCTCCCTTGTTTCATTTATAAATTAAAGATATTTTCTACAGTCGGACATGAAGGAAAATGGACGTAGAAAAAATTACTTGCAGCTAATAAAGGTGCTGAGGGATGGCAAATTATAACATATTATGTAAGTAAGATACCTAATATTGTTGGTCTGCCGAAAAAATCAGTTGGATATTGATGGCAGACCATGTTACAAAGTATCTTCTTACACGGTAGTATCATGTGCCAAAATTTGAATCGTCCTAAAGAAGATGCATTTTTACCATAAAAATGGTCAATAATTGAAATTATTTCTGTTTTCCCACGTTTGAGTTCAGTCTGCCGCCAGAAGGCAGCGGAATATTGATGGCAGACTGCGTCAAAAAGTTGACACTAACATGCTAGTATCACATGCCAAAATTACAACTTTCCCAAAATACATTCATTTTGACCTTGAAAATTGCAATTTTTCAATTTCAGTCTGCCTAACTTAAACAACGGGTTACTGAAGGCAGACTACTCTTTTTCAGTCTTATTGCAGGAGAACAATGTTGAGCCGAAATTTGAAGCATCCTAAAATCACAAAATTTTGATCAGTAATTTGGCAATTTTTGCATTTCAGTCTGCCGGTAGAAAGCAACTGGCTAGGCAAGGCAGACCATGGTCTATTGCTCTCATACCACAGGTACTTTAACGTATTGAAATTTGAATCTTCCTAAAACTGATGAAATTTATCACCAAATTTGGCAATATTTCAATTCAAGTCTGCCATTACTTTTCAACTGCTTAAGATTGGCAGACAAGTCTCAAACTCCTTATTTGGGCATATATAATCATGTGTGAAAATTTGAGGCGTCCCAAATACTGTAAATTTTACACCCAAAAAATGCAATTTTTGAAATTGAGTCTGCCACGCATTTTCAACCGGTTGAAAGTGGCAGACTGGTGAAAACATCTATGTTTGGACATAATCTATCATCTATAAAAGTTCCATCCATCCTAAAGACAGGTCATGTTTGTGCGTTTTCGTCACTTTTTAAATGGCTGCCATTTTTGAAAGCAACCGCTTTGAAATGGCAGACTTGGATTTTCTTACTCAGAATTGACTAGATTTTCATAATTTTATATCAAACCTTCTCCTAAAATGAACACCCATTTTCGGCCTCGGCTCCAGGACTATTCGGTTTTCCCGTCCGAGGTCGTTGCCCGAGTAATCCGTACGAAGCCCCTCGGTTTGTTTCGCCAACCCTTCGTGCGGGCCGCGGGAAAAAGGGTTTTTCAAACAGTGCTGAGCAGGTCATCTGTCCACTTCTGGTTTTCTCTCCTGCGTGCGAAGTTTTCGTGCGTCGAAAAATCAAGCAAGTTTGTTTTTTGTCGTACGATATACGCGATGGCCTACGAGGAAAATTTGATTATGGAAGTGCAGTCGCGACCAATTCTTTGGGATAAGCGAAGTGAACATTACAAGAACCGTGACAAAGTTCGCGAGGAGTGGGAGAAGATAGGAACAACCTTGGGAAAACCACGTAAGTACATAAATATCATTTTATTTTTACTTTTCGTCATAACTGTAATTTAAAATTATATTAATACAATAGGTAATCACCATAACTTACAATATTTTACTTACATTTACATACACAAATTTTAGTTACACGTAATTCGTCGGTACATGATGCAAAATCAAACCGTAATTTAAAATTAAATAAATATAATTTTATCATTTCACATAAATATCATGTTATTGTTACTTTTCGTCATAACTGTAATTTAAAATTATATTAATACAATAGGTAATCACCATAACTTACAATATTTTACTTACATTTACATACACAAATATTAGTTACACGTAATTCGTCGGTACATGATGCAAAATCAAACCATAGAGCCTATATAACGTTAAAAACTTAAAAGTTGTTAGAAAAATACAAACAAAATTTTTCTCTCACAGCAATGGGCAATTCCAGTCAATTTTTTTTATTTTTTTTTTCCAAAGTACCTTGTCTAATGTTAGCGAAAATCGGGTCCATTTGCCAAGAAATTGTTCACAAAAATTTCGGAAAATAAAAGAAAATTGGTAGTTTGAAAAACAGGCGGGCGAGTGACCGGGGTGTGACGTCAAAAACTTCACCATTATGGATACTAGATTATGGAGCAATCCCTGCATAAAGCATCCACGGATTCCTGTGGCGTGCGGAAGGTTCAATCCTTGTTACCAGAGCGCCTACCAGCGAAGGTTGTGTTACTAGGTTCAAATCCGTCTTCGATAGTATTTTGCCTCGGCTTTTTCACACTAGAGCTGGATGCCATTTAAAAGAAATGAAAGAGATGAAAATCAATTTGTTATGGCGAACGGCGATAATCAAGCGATAATGCAGAATAGAGAATGCTGGAGTGACGCAAAGATGGAGTGACGCGAATGGATCATTTTTCTTGAAACATCGTGGATACTAAAACTAACTATCCATCCTCGTTTGAGGTGTCCGATCACGTCAAGGTTTGAGCGCGCGTAGTACGAACAAGTACTAGTTTGATTGCATTTCCTACCAAACTTAACGAAAAAACTGATCAACTCATGCTATTTTCGTAATCTTCACACATCCCTTGACCGAAAAATACTGTCCTATTGTAAATTTTCGGACACAATGGAATTGCCCATTACAGCTGTTGGAGCTCGGTTATTTTCCCGAGAGGGGATCAAATTTGAAGAGCTGAGGAAATCATCAGTAGGTTCTGTTAGAAAATGTAAATTGAGCCCTTCCTTATCGATTATTACATTGTGTAATATGCAAACAGCCTTCACCACTTTGCAAGCGTTCTTGACAGATGTCTCTATTGGCTTGTGCAGTATTCTCAATTTGGCCGCAGCTATTCCAAATGAACATTCCACAGTTGATCTTGAAGCGGCCAAATTTTGATTGAACAAAGTTTTCATTTCATCACCATGTGAAGACCTTCGCGGAAAAGGCCGCATGAGAAATGTAGTTAGTGGAAAAGCTTCATTCCCAAGAAAAACGTATGGAGCCACAATATTGGAATCCCCTATACGTTCTGCGGGGGGTAACTGAAATGAACCGTCCTCAAATTTTTTGAAAAACGCAGAGTTGCTCAAGACCCCACCATCACTATCTTTTCCGTAAGCACCTACATCAATTATTCGGAATCTACGATTTGAATCAGACACGGCTAACAGCACAATTGAGAAGTAACCTTTGTAATTGAAAAACATACTTCCCGACTTTTTTGGTTTTTTCACCCGAATATGTTTGCCATCTATACCTCCACAGCAGTGAGGGAATTTTCCGTTCTCAGCATAGGAATCAGAGATAGTTTTGAAATCGGCAGTACCTACTCGGAAATTTCATGTGCTTGGGTTGTAACTTCTTCCAAATGGCGGTGCACATCTCCGAAACGATATTCGCTACAGCTGTTTTCGAAATCCTGTAGGAAAACGCAAGTTGTCGGAAAGGGAGTCCTGTAGCCAGATATCTGAAAAATAGCAGAACCCCTTCTGTAGCGGCCGAAGCCTTTGATAAAAGATTAGTTTGTTTTGGTGTTCCCCCCTCGTTGACCAGCGCCCATCGGGCAGTTGCTTCTAGTAGTTCCTCCTGTAAACCCGCCGCTCTTTTCCTCGTGGAAAATTCATACAGTTATAATATTATCTTGTGAACCCGCCGTTTACACCGCTCGTCCATAAGTAAAATTCATTTGAATCCCGCAGTCCCCAAAGTGCTTCATCTTTCGTTTTCAAATCATATAATTAATTCATCTAACTACAATTCGGTAATCCCTCCAACCTACGTCTGCTTTCAATCTGCCACCCTTCACCGCCAGCTTCAGGATTTGCAGCCCAACTCTGGATCACCACCCCCGGCCGGGGAAGTAAGTCCATCCTCGAGCGAAATCGGTGAGTCAATTTTGATCGCAGACAAATTCATTCCTCAACAACTAACGAAATACAGTCCACTATATACCATAATATAAACCATATTATTTTCCCATTGACGATAAGTCTCAGCGGGTCCTTGGATAATTGAATCAGCTAATTCTATATATCAAAATCGCTGGTCATTTTCAGCTGGCGCTTTTCACTTCTTTTCATGGTCCCGTTCAAACCGGATCCGCCATTTTGTTAACTTATCGTCACAATATCGTACAATTGAATTCTCGATCTCTTTTTTCAAACAAACCCTTGTTTATCATCTAGTCTACATTGTTAGATTTGTACCTTGGACATGGGGTCTGATGATGAAAAGTCCGAGAAATACTCGTTTCAAATAGACTTCAATGTGAAGAAAAGACAACAATTATATTCCGAGTTGCAGAAAACGTTCGATGCCTCTTCTAAAGTTGCACCTGGAACCGTTTCTCATTTTTTGTCACGGTGCGACGATTTAAGTAGACTTAAGGAAAAGTTTGAAGTCGTACAGGATAATTTGCTTTCATTAAATCTACGACTTGATGCCGATGAGCAAATTGAAATTGAGAAAGTGAATGATAGCTTCGATGAGTTGTACTATAAAACCCGTACTATGGAAAATGATTTGCGTGCCAGGATGACGAAAATACAACCAGGCCAGGTATCTCAACCATCACTTGAGATGCGTTTACCAAAAATAGAATTACCGTCTTGGTCAGGAGATCAGTATACCTTTCCGAATTTTTGGGCTATGTTTAATAGTGTGGTGCATAAAGGTAAATTCGCCGATGCTATCAAATTCACTTATTTACGTAGTGCTCTTTCGGGCACCCCGCTAACTCTGATAGAGCATTTGGATTTATCAGATAAGAATTACTTGACTGCTTATAATTTAATTAATGATAGGTATGGCAACGTACGTACGTTAGCAACATGTTATATAAATAAAATGTTAGAATTTGCTCCTTTAAAGTCATGTACGCAAAAAGATTTGCAATTATTTTTAGATACTTTTTTCACGACTCATCAAGCCCTTAATAATTTAAGTTTACCTGATGGTAATGATTTCATTCTTTTTCAACTTGCTTCGCGTGCTTTACCTATGCAACTACGCCTTCGTTTTGAGCGTACTCTTGGCTCACGAACGTCTATACCTACGTTTGATCAACTTATAGAATTCATTGAGGAGCAGTGCAAAATAGAGGAACTTGCACATGTATCTGCGCCCCTTAAACCTACTCCGAATACGAGTAAATCAGACATGAAAGGCAAATCTAGTACTAACAAGTTCGTTCGCTATCCTCAATCATTACTAGTTAGTACTCCCACGTCTCCGCCTTCAGTTTGTACTACGTCTCCGCCTCCAGTTAGTACTACGTCTCCACCTCCTGTTAGTACTTCGAATAGTACTATTTCTCTACCGAATTGTGTCATTTGTAAAAACCAGTGTTCCCGCATTTATTTTTGTCCAGCGTATTCTAAACTATCGTTGAGTGATAAATACGATAAGTTGAAGGAGCTCCGTCGATGTTTCAAGTGTTTGGGTTCACATTTGAGGTCCCATTGTTCGTCCACTGGGCGATGTAAATACTGTCATAGTTCGTCCCATCATTCCTCTCTTCACGCCGATGAGGATAAAATTGAGACTCATCACAAAGCTCATCCAACTGCTTCCACTTTGTCCTCTACGGAGAAAACACCTCCCGCCGCATCTCTTTTCACCGTTCCTACGGTTCCGAAGACAACTCGGACTGTTTTGTTAGGAACTGCACAGGCTCTGATTAGGAATAAGTTTGGTAAATTGGAACCTATACGACTGGTGATTGACGGAGGTAGTCAGGTGTGTCTTATATCATCCGAATGTGCTCAACGTTTATCACTTCCTATAATTAAGAAAGAAACAAATATTTCAGGTGCCTTAGCACAAAAGGTCGGTACGTCCAGAGGAGTAGTTTCCTGTACATTGTTCCCCCGCTCGTCTCGTTCTCTCCCGCTAGCGTCTGAAGCTGTCATTGTCAAAAATGTTTGTGCCGACCTCCCAACTATTCCCATTCCTGATGATGTATATCAACGTTTCAAACATCTCAATCTCGCTGATCAGACTTTTCATGAGAGAGGAAAAATAGACTTCCTTTTAGGAGCTTCTTTGTATCCGTCAATCCTCCGAAATAACTCCAACATTCTTCATGGTGAGCCCGCTGCGTTGGAAACCGTTTTCGGATTTGTTATTATGGGCAATGTCTCTTACGAACTATCTCCTCCGTCATGCGAAATTTCATTGTTTATATGTAATGATGATGTAAACACGACATTGAAAAGTTTTTGGGAGATAGAAGAGGGGGCTCCTCATGCTAAAGTTGATCCAGTGCACACACAGGCTGAACAGCATTTTTTAACATCACATTCTCGTCGAGCAGATGGGTCCTACGTCGTACGACTGCCGTTCATACCAGCTATTGAACATTCGTTTGGTGATAGTGAAACAATAGCTCGCCGCCGTTGGTTCAACCTCGAGTCCAAATTACGTAAAAACCCCGAATTGCGCTCCGCGTATCATGCTTTCATGTCAGAATACCGCAACTTGGGCCATATGACGCTCACTAAGGAGCCTGGTTTATTTTATTTACCTCATTTCGCTATTACTCGTGCATCATCTTCATCACCGGTGCGGGTGGTTTTCGATGGTTCCTGTAAGGATTCCAGCGGTTCCTCCTTGAATGATCATCTGTTAGTGGGACCTCCTCTTCAAAAGGACATATGTGACGTCATTTCATTCTTTCGTTTTCAGCCGATAGCCCTGACTACCGACATAAAGATGATGTACCGTGGCATTTGGCTTCATCCTGATGACACTAGATATCAACATGTTCTATGGCGAGTTTGTGAAGATGACCCTCTCGAATCGTATGCTCTCCAAACCGCCACTTATGGATTGACGTGTGCCCCATTTCTTGCCCAAAGGGTCCTTCAACAACTTGTACGTGATGAAGGTCACAAATTTCCTCGTGCCGCTCCTGTCATTTTATCCAGCTGCTACATGGATGATATTTGCTCGTCTGCCTCATCTATCGATGAAGCTCTTGCGTTGAGGGATGAATTGATAGCAATCATGAAACTTGGAGGCTTTGAGTTGAGAAAATGGGCCTCGAATTCATCAGAGCTCTTAGATGATATTCCGGTTGAGCATCGTGTCGCGTCACTCTCTCTGCAATCGTCTGAATCTTGTTCTCTTCACATACTCGGCGTTGTATGGATTCCAAGCAGTGATACATTCACATACTCAGTAAAAATTGTACCCAAAGCCACCACCAAGAGGCAAGTTTTATCCCAAATAGCTTCCATCTTTGACCCTCTTGGTTGGATAACACCCGTGGTATTCCGTGCCAAGTTATTACTCAGGGAAATATGGGAGTGTAATTTGGATTGGGATTCCTCACTGCCTTATCACATTCAATCACGGTGGGCGGCGTTCAGTGCGCAGTTACCACAGCTTTCGAGGGTTGCTTTCCCTCGTCTGACCTCTCTTCCGAGTGCTTCCTCGGCGCTCTCAATCGATTCGTAGCCCGCAGAGGATTGTGTAAGGACATTTTCTGTGACAACGGCACAAACTTTCGAGGTGCTCAAAATGAGAGGAGCTGCATCCTTCAATCACTTCGTTCATCGTACCCACATATAGCCGACTACTTAGCAACAAAGGATATTTGCTATCATTTCAACCCCCCAAGCTCCCCTTGGATGGGTGGTCTGTGGGAGAGTGCTGTGAAAGCAACTAAACGACTCCTCCACGATTTATCTCTGCGAGTCTTAACCTACGAAGAGTTGTCAACCCTCCTAGCTCGGATAGAGGCAATTTTAAACAGCCGTCCGTTATGTCCTTTGGGAGTGTCGTCAGATTCGTTATACCTCACCCCAGGTCATTTCCTTGTGGGTAGACCATTATTGTCTCCACTTGAGCACGATCTGTCCAATCTACCTCTCAATCACTTATCACGCTGGCAGCACGTTCAACAAGCGTCACAACGTTTTTGGAAAATGTGGACGTCCCATTACCTCCATACCCTCATGGCGAGACAGAAGTGGACCACTCCAAGACCTCCTTTATGCGTCGGCGATGTCGTCATAATACTCCGATCTCAATCACGTCCAATGGATTGGCCACTTGGTCGAATCACAGAGCTACATTTGGGACGCGATGGCGTTGCTCGCTCTGCATCTGTGCAGACTGCTCAGGGTCAGTTTGTCAGGCCAGTTGCCAGACTTGCTCCTTTACCTCCTACTGAACCTGTTCAATAATTATTTACCTATTTCTTCGAAGTTATTATTATGTATTTTATCATTGTTTCTTGTAAATATCAATAATTGCAACTTGATAGTTAACCCTCATGCGGGCGCGCCTTTTCCTTATCACTAGTGGGCGCAGGACGGTAATCTACCGCCACCTCTTTTTTTTCTTTTTTTAAGCTCATAGCTCATTGTAAACTTTTAAACTCATGTTTAAACAATGAAAATATTTATTAATATGAACAATATGTAAAATAGATCACAATAAACAGTCTCTTGAAAGTAGGTAAATCAAGTATCATAATATACCTATTAGTTTTAGGTATATTATGATACTTGACTATGAATGCTCGGCTATCATCTTCTCGAGACGATCGATGCGTTCATCGATTGACGGAGTATGACGAGGGGGGTTATTTGCCACTTCATACACAGAGTTATTCGGAGTTTTAGGTATCACAATATAGTATCCCTATAATAAGCATAGCTCTTATAGAAGAATATAAATGCAACAATAAACAGTCTTCCATGGCCTCTTCTAGCTCTTCCTCGGTGTCACTGTTGTGGTCATCATGTTCGATAAATTGGGGTTCGTAATCAATATCATCAGGGAAGTCCACTTCGTCCCCCTGAACTTCATTTTCGTCATCCTCGGCGTCCATTTCGAGGAGAATTCTCCGAATATCGTCGGGGTTTGAGAAGCGTGCCCTGAAAAAGCGAAAACAATGAACACTCTATTTTCTAAATGAGAAAAAACATGATATTTGTTATGCAAGGTAGGTAGGTACCTACCTACTTTGTCTGCAATAATTATTTAGGGAGGTAGGTTCAAACTATATCATCATCATTTATTATAATGAATATTTTGGTAATAATGCTTCAAAGAGCGTGATTTGATAAATGAGATCAAAATTATGAGAGAAAAATAAGAAATTGGTAATGGTAAAAACATAATTTTGGTAAAAGAAATGCATTATAGCACTTAATTTTTATCCTGCTGGAGACGCTAATATGGTGCAAAGTATGAGATTATTACTTTTTTAAAACGTATATGCAATAAAACAAGAGAAAACACGAAATTTATTGTACTCACATTTTCCTTGGACAATCGGAGAAATGTCACACGACTGGGCGCACGGCGGTAAATTACCGACAACCGAAGTCTTTCAACTTTCGATGATGACTGGCACGAATGACATGCGAATCTGGAAGGTATGCCACTGCCATCTTGCGCCATACATAGTAACTAGAGAATACTAGCCCGCTCCAGCTTCTGGACACCTGTAAACTGTAGGTATTCATGTTTTTCAGCCACGGGCGGTAGTCTACCGCCTGCGCGCCCGCATGAGGGTTAAGTTAATTTACCTAAGTTCTATATTTCATTTGTCTTGCTGTCCAAAGCTACAGCTAGTTATCGAGAATTCAATATGTGCGTTAAATTTATTGTAAAATTGTATTTCAAAATTTTCCCAATTTTGGGTGGGCGGTGTAGCGGCCGAAGCCTTTGATAAAAGATTAGTTTGTTTTGGTGGACTCTAAAGCTACCAAGGCTCCCCCCTCGTTGACCAGCGCCCATCGGGCAGTTGCTTCTAGTAGTTCCTCCTGTAAACCCGCCGCTCTTTTCCTCGTGGAAAATTCATACAGTTATAATATTATCTTGTGAACCCGCCGTTTACACCGCTCGTCCATAAGTAAAATTCATTTGAATCCCGCAGTCCCCAAAGTGCTTCATCTTTCGTTTTCAAATCATATAATTAATTCATCTAACTACAATTCGGTAATCCCTCCAACCTACGTCTGCTTTCAATCTGCCACCCTTCACCGCCAGCTTCAGGATTTGCAGCCCAACTCTGGATCACCACCCCCGGCCGGGGAAGTAAGTCCATCCTCGAGCGAAATCGGTGAGTCAATTTTGATCGCAGACAAATTCATTCCTCAACAACTAACGAAATACAGTCCACTATATACCATAATATAAACCATATTATTTTCCCATTGACGATAAGTCTCAGCGGGTCCTTGGATAATTGAATCAGCTAATTCTATATATCAAAATCGCTGGTCATTTTCAGCTGGCGCTTTTCACTTCTTTTCACCTTCTCTGATCAGGTTTTTCACACAAAAGTTGAATTTTAATTCAAATGAATAGTAGTGATTTCACGATGTGGAAAAATGGGTTCCAATGAACTCAAATAAAACAGCAGGCATAATGTTCAAAGCCTTTCCCTTCATTTTCTAGTTCCCTTTGATTCAGCACATCAAATTCTAGGAATAGTGATTCCTTACAGTCAAACTTGTTTGTAGGGATTATAGGAAGGTACCTCAATCTCATATTCTCTTATTTTGTATCTTATTCCTCCCTTATTTAGGGTCATAAAACACCTATTGCTTCATTTTGTTCTTTTTGCAGGAGAGGAGGTGAAGAATAAATGGAGGAATCTGAGGGACACCTTCCAGAAAGAACTGAAAAGAACTGAAAAAAGGGCCGTTCAGGAGATCCTGGCAGCCCAAATGCAATGAACTACACTGGGAAATGGGCTTATTTCCACGATCTCTGTTTTCTGAAGGTCGTAATGACACCTCGCGAAACTGAAGGCAATACTCCTGACGAACCTCGAGCGCCATCACATGATTCTGAAGTTGCCACCCAAGAAGATTCACCTGACGATAACGTGCAGCATCCTCATCTAAATGACGGTGATAGCGCTGATTTTCAGGTGCTATCCGTACTATCCAGTTCGTCACAAAACGAGAAGGCACAGGACGGCATCCACGCACAGCCTCATCATGTGAGAGGAACAGAAGACGGCACATTTTCTTCACCACAGTTGAGGGCAACAGAAAACCATGCTCATCCCCGAAGTGACCCAGAACAGCCCAGGAAGAAAAAGAAGAAGACTGATACCGGTATTACTGATTTTCAACAAAGAATGTTGGAGATTGAAGAGAAAAAAATTGCAGCTTTCAAAGAAAAAAGCAGGGTGGATGACGACGAGGATATGCTGTTCGCAAAATCTCTGGTTCCTCATCTGAAGAATCTCAACCCAATTCGAAAGCTGAGACTCAAAAGTAAAATCCAGAATCTGATTGCTGATGAGATGTCTACACCAACTGGACATGAAATCCCCACACAAGCTCTCCCCATGAATCGCGGTCCACATGTACGAGGGGTGTCGTCTCTGTCGACTGCCAGTTCAGAGCCTTTTGATAACTTCCGCGAGCCCTACAGTTCCAATGACTACTATACGTCACCTTGACCAATGTGACTTTTAATTAATTCTAACTCGTAACGTTCTTTTATTATGTTCTTAAAATGTTCTTTTATTTTTCTGATTTTAATTTTTTAATTCGAATTTTATACAAGTACCATATGTTAAGATAATAAAATGATTTAAACAGCTTACCTCAGGGTCACCATCAATCTCTCCTCTAGACCAATAGGTTTCTTGAAGTTGGTGATTTGGTGCCTGCACTCATCGCGTATCTCGTTGCAAATATAATCGAACGTGGCTGTCGACATTCTTGTGTATTCGAAAAACAAATGTTCACTTTCACGCAGCTTAAGGTGAAGGTGGTGAAATTCCCCATACTTGAGGCGTTCTTTAAATATATTACTTGGCGATTTACGTTTCTTTTTTGGTATGTTGTTTTCTTCAGATGACAAGAGTAGATATGAATTTGTTGAAAATAAGAACTCGGCATCCTCTTCGTAGGACATCGTGGACACGAATGAAGTTTTGTTCGCACGAATGGGTCTGGCTACCTGGAGGTCCCACTTTCGGATGTCATTAACGAGTTCAATGAGGACAGGTTTTTCGATCGTACGAAAAATTGAGTGCGAGAGTTTTTCGTGCGAAATTTCTCGTACGAACTCGTTCCGTGCGTCAACCTCCAATTAGGACATAGGCTAACTGGGCAAAGTGGCGCGGACGGCGTACGGCGTACGGCGGACGGATTTTGGTTTATTATCTTCGATAATGAACCATTGGAATCGCCCAAAGAAAAAATTTTTTTAACCCCCCCTCAAAATTTGTTGGTTTACGTTTCAAGATACGTAGATTCAGAAAATCGAATAAAAAAAAATCCGTCCGTCCGCCGTACGCCGTCCGCGGCACTTTGCCTAGTTAGCGTTGAGATAAAATTACGAAATTCGGTTTCTGGGTTTGGACCAGCCCCACAATGGTCCTCGAAACTTTTCATAACCCTAGGTCAAGGGGAAGATGTTCAAAATGAAATTCAAAATTTCGACAATGTCATATCTCAAAATATTTAACTGAACCGTGCAATGTATAGTTCACTTTTGAATGACCTGAAAAATTACGAATCTTTCAAGACCAATTGGATTTTTGTGCGACCAGCCGTTCGTTCACAGTAAGCGCGCAAAGGTTTAGGAAAAACACTAAACTTTCGCGTCGAAAACGGCCGCTACGCGGGTCAACCTCCAGACGCCCAGAATAAAACTACCTTTTTTCATCTTCCCGGTAAACTACTGTCTAGAAATTTTAACCGTGAGTCGGGGATAGACCACATTGCAATATTCACCCGGTTTCTCATCTGTAAAACTGTTTAAAGATTACCTATTTGTTTAAACAAATTAAATTTTGATGATGAGCTAGATACTTGAAATTTTAAATATAGGTCAGAAATGGATCACAATGCAATATTCACTCGGTTGCTTGTCTGTAAAATTGTTTAAATAATACCTATTTGTTTAAACAAATTAAATTTTGATGATGAGCTAGATATTTGAAATTTTAAATATAGGTCAGAAATGGATCACAATGCAATATTCACTCGGTTTCTTGTCTGTAAAATTGTTTAAATAATACCTATTTGTTTAAACAAATTAAATTTTGATGATGAGCTAGATACTTGAAATTTTAAATATAGGTCAGAAATGGATGACATTTCAATATTCACTCGGTTTGTATGACATGGTATGAGTATGGTAAGGTATATTATTGTATGTATGATTTAGTACAGTATGGTAAGATAGAAAAGAAATTCGTATGGTATGGTATGAGTACGGTGAGTATATGGTATGGTACCGATTTGCAACACAGTCTGGT
The DNA here is from genome assembly GCA_963920205.1 of Stenodema calcarata. Lineage (NCBI taxonomy): Eukaryota > Metazoa > Arthropoda > Insecta > Hemiptera > Miridae > Stenodema > Stenodema calcarata. The sequence goes on along the minus strand of OY986057.1, from coordinate 23,353,499 downwards.
ATAGACAGAAGGGTGATCTGCACAAGGAAGATAATAAACCGTTGAGTCAAGAATTTGCAGAGTTTTGGTTTATTATCTTCGATAATGAACCATTGGAATCGCCCAAAGAAAAAAATTTTTTAACCCCCTCTCAAAATTTGATGGTTTACGTTTCAAGATACGTAGATTCAGAAAATCGAATAAAAAAAAATCCGTCCGTCCGCCGTACGCCGTACGCCGTACACCGTACGCCGTACGCCGTACACCGTACGCCGTACACCGTACGCCGTACACCGTACGCCGTACGCCGTCCGTGGCACTTTGCCCAGTTAGCGTTGAGCTAAAATTACGAAATTTGGTTTCTGGGTTTGGACCAGCCCCACAATGATCCTCGAAACTTTTCATAACCCTAGGTCAAGGGGAAGGGGTTCAAAACGAAATTTGAAATTTCGACAATGTCATATCTCAAAATATTTAACTGAAACGTCCAATTTTCAGTTCACTTTTGAATGACCTGAAAAATTACGAATCTTTTAAGACCAATTGGATTTTTGTGCGACCAGCCGTTCGTTCACAGTGAGCGCGCAAAGGTTTAGGAAAAACACTAAACTTTCGCGTCGAAAACGGCTGTCATGTGGGTCAACCGCCAGACGCCCAGAATAAAACTACGTTTTTCATCTTCCCGGTAAACTACAGTCTAGAAATTTTAACCGTGAGTCGGGGATAGACCACATTGCAATATTTACTCGGTTTCTCATCTGTAAAATTGTTTAAATAATACCTTTTTGTAATAATACAAATTAAATTTTGATGATGAGCTGTTGACTTGAAATTTTAAAAATAGTTCAGAACTGGATCACAATGCAATATTCACTCGTTTTCTTGTCTGTAAAATTGTTTAAATAATACCTATTTGTTTAAACAAATTAAATTTTGATGATGAGCTAGATACTTGAAATTTTAAATATAGGTCAGAAATGGATGACATTTCAATATTCACTCGGTTTGTATGACATGGTATGAGTATGGTATGGTTTATTATTGTATGTATGATTTGGTATAGTACAGTATGGTATGATAGGAAAGAAATTCGTATGGTATGGTATGAGTATGGTGAGAAAATGGTATGGTGCCGATTTGCAACACAGTCTGGTATAGACAGAAGGGTGATCTGCACAAGGAAGATAATAAACCGTTGTGTCAAGAATTTGCAGAGTTTTTTTTATTCGATTTTCTGAATCTACGTGTCTTGAAACGTAAACCAACAAATTTTGAGGGGGGGTTAAAATTTTTTTTTCTTTGGGCGATTCCAATGGTTCATTATCGAAGATAATAAACCAAAATCGTAAAAGTAGGATCACTAGGACTTGATCTAACTTGAAAAAGAAAAAAAAAATCAAGGAAATCGGTGCAGTTTTGGCAGAGTTACATGGCGGGACAGATACATTGATTTCTTATGGGAGCTGTCACGTACGGCGCCCTCTTAAAAGATTCGTAATTTTTCAGGTCATTCAAAAGTGAACTAAAAATTACACCGTTTCATGAGAATTTTTAGAGATATGACATTGTCGAAATTTCAAAGTTCGTTTTGAACCCCTTCCCCTCGACCTAGGGTTATGAAAAGTTTCGAGGATCATTGTGGGGCTGGTCCAAACCCAAAAACCAAATTTTGTAATTTTTGCTCAACGCTAACTGGGCAAAGTGGCACGGACGGCGTACGGCGTACGGCGGACGGACGGATTTTGGTTTATTATCTTCGATAATGAACCATTGGAATCGCCCAAAGAAAAACAAATTTTAACCCCCCCTCAAAATTTGTTGGTTTACATTTCAAGATACGTAGATTCAGAAAATCGAATAAAAAAAATCCGTCCGTCCGCCGTACGCCGTCCCCCGTACGCCGTACGCCGTCCGCGCCACTTTGCCCAGTTAGCGTTGAGTTAAAATTACGAAATTCGGTTTCTGGGTTTGGACCAGCCCCACAATGGTCCTCGAAACTTTTCATAACCCTAGGTCAAGGGGAAGGGGTTCAAAACGAAATTTAAAATTTCGACAATGTCATATCTCAAAATATTTAACTGAAACGTGTAATTTTCAGTTCACTTTTGAATGACCTGAAAAATTACGAATCTTTTAAGACCAATTGGATTTTTTTGCGACCAGCCGTTCGTTCACAGTGACCACGCAAAGGTTTAGGAAAAACACTTAGCTTTCGCGTCGAAAACGGCCGTTATGTGACCCAACCCCCAGACGCCCAGAATAAAACTACCTTTTTTCATCTTCCCGGTAAACTACAGTCTAGAAATTTTAACCGTGAGTCGGGGATAGACCACATTGCAATATTCACTCGGTTTCTCATCTGTAAAATTGTTTAAATAATACCTTTTTGTAATAATACAAATTAAATTTTGATGATGAGCTATTGACTTGAAATTTTAAAAATAGGTCAGAACTGGATCACAATGCAATATTCACTCGGTTTCTTGTCTGTAAAATTGTTTAAATAATACCTATTTGTTTAAACAAATTAAATTTTGATGATGAGCTAGATACTTGAAATTTTAAATATAGGTCAGAAATGGATGACATTTCAATATTCACTCGGTTTGTATGACATGGTATGAGTATGGTATGGTATATTATTGTATGTATGATTTGGTATAATACAGTATGGTATGATAGGAAAGAAATTCGTATGGTATGGTATGAGTACGGTGAGAATATGGTATGGTGCCGATTTGCAATACAGTCCGGTATAGACAGAAGGGTGATCTGCACAAGGAAGATAATGAACCGTTGTTTCAAGAATTTGCAGTTTCTTTTATTCGATTTTCTGAATCTACGTATCTTGAAACGTAAACCAACAAATTTTGAGGGGGGGTTAAAAAAATTTTTTCTTTGGGCGATTCCAATGGTTCATTATCGAAGATAATAAACCAAAACCCACTAACCCCTATCCTCTTGACCTAATCCACCCCGGAATCACTTATTCAGCATAACTTCGGAGTGGGATCGATCATGCCCTTCTGTTGATTTCTCGCGGCGTTCAGTTTGTTTTCACCTGAGGAACGGATCGTCCAGCTTTTTTGTCTTGAGGATTCGACTATGTTGGACACAATCCTCTCCCATGATCGCTGGTTGAAGATCATCTTCCTGATCACGTTAGCAGGTGTGATTTCGCCCTCCTCTTCTTCCAGGATTTCTCTTGCTCTGGCGTAGTGGAAGCATCGTCGTTTGGTGCATTGCAGTACTTTGTGGTGTCTACTAACTTTCTTTGGTGTAGGTACGACCGGATATATCCATGGCCCGACAGGAACATTTTAATGTTGAAGTCCACTTCCCCGTGCCTCCTGTCAGGCCATGGTCGCACCTGTGGGATAAGCACGTGGGTCCAGGCCCCCCTGACATCAGATTCCCACTCGTGCTGCCAATGATGCAGTAATGTCTCTCACTCATCTTTCCTGATATTGGACAGTGACTCTTCTGAGGATCGCCGGAGGTAGATCCGCTTCCTCTCCATTGCAAGGAGGTCCAACGGGATAGTGGCAGCAATGACAGAAGCCCGTACGATAAGCTCCCCTCGACTGCACCGAACGCAGGTGGTCTCGATACTTTTTAACTTTGAGGGCTCAGCCCACACCTCCAATCCATACAACATGATTGCTTCAGCTGTTCTCATGAGCATCTTCCTTTTCTTGGGTACAGAACCACTAATGGTTGCTATTAGTCGGCGCAGGTGTAAAACCGTCACTGCCTTCGCCCTTTCTTCTGCTCGCTTGATGTGCTCCTAGAAGGTCAGCCTACAGTCGATGGTCACTCTCAGATACCGTTGTGAATGTGACGAGTCGATGGTTTGAGAGAAGATGCTGATCAAGATTGATGAAATTTTTTTTCCCAGCGTGAAACTCAAATTTCGGGTACAGGTCATCTTGTCCGAAGTAAGAGGATTCTAGTAAGCTGTTGTTCGGTTCCCTAAGGAGCCCCCCTCGGGTGAAAGGTGTGAGGCATGTGTCAACCATAGACCTATATAGAGGTATATAGGTCTATGGAGTCAACTCGTCCGTCAAGGACGTCAAGACCAGTACAGTATGAAGTCAGTGATAACTCGGCTATCGTTACGTGCTGTTCTTCTCTCCATTATGGAAATCAGCGAAATGTGTTCGACAGTACTGTACGTAGATGGGACTTTTAGATGTAGCGCAAAATTCTTCACGCAACTTTTCACGGTTCACGCATACCATAACACGCACAACATTCCACTTGTATTTTTTTTAATAGCCGATAAGAAACAAGAAAGTTACGAAACAGCATTTTGGCTATTAGGTACTTGATAAATGTTCAAACCTGCAAACTGGAGCAGTGTAGTAGCAGATGTTGAGGTTGTCATCCACCAGGCAGCAAAAAAAATGTACGCAAGTGTACTTTACTAGGCTGTAAATTTCACCGGACACAAGCCTCTGCTTGATATTCAGATAGATAGTATGATAGCCATGAACAGTGTTAGTGAACCGGTATGCCCACGTAAAAAATACCAAGATAAATTGCATCATATCGACAGCTACTGTAGCTGAATGTAACATTCAGCATTATATTACGGGTCAAATTGCTCGGGCGGAATATGTGTAGAAGGTGTCCGGAGGGTAGGATTAACGAAACCGGACGAGCTGACAAACGTCCCATCGGACGAGTTGACACTGTAATCGGACGAGCTGGTCGGATCCCCAAATTTCTGTATTCGAACAATCCGCGTGAAGTGACGAGTTGGACTGGCCCACCACAGGGACTGATGGCTCCACGATGGAAGGGAGATGGGTGGAGCGCGAGATTGAGAGGGATGGATATCATGGGTTCAAAAGTGAGGTACTCTGTGCTACTTTCATGAAATCAAAATCAAACTGATGGCTTTTAAACCATGCAGAGTCCAGAATCATCTATGCCACACCATGAAAGCAACGGAATTTCCCTTATTGCATGAAGCCGCAGACAATGGATTCTTGCTGACGGAACAAATACATGATGCACAAACTTAGTCATTTGGTCGTATATAATTAACATTGTGAGCAAGCATTGAAGCAAGTACGAGTATTCAATACTGACGTAATCAAAACTTGGAATATATAAGTGGATATATACACAGCGGTTCATTATTTTTTGTAAAGAACTCCCCACTTTTCTTTTTTTTTTTTTTTTTTTTAATATAGTAACTTTATTGTGGGAGCCACTATCAAGTGAGCTAACATATTATATATACAAATCACATGTCACTTGCAGTATTATTTCTCACCCATCGGCGAGCTAATAGAATTTTGGATCTCAACATGAAAATTTAAATTAACAGGTACATGTGGAATGACTTTAGCAACAAATTTAAGTAGCGAAACAATAACATAAACAAAGGCAAAAGAGAAGAAAAATAGAAGATAAATGTGAGAAAAGTTTGGGTCAGCTAATTAGTAGATCACTATGCCATTTACGTTTTAGTCGACGTCGATTTCTGGGTGGTCGGGGTTCGTTCAGCATGGAGTTGACTAGAGGATTTCTGTGGAGGCTCATGCGGTAGGCTAGATTATTGTAGCATTCGTTAAGCATATGTTGCACGTAGGGAATATTCAGATCCGTGTGAAGCGTAGCATTGCGCACATACCAAGGGGCATGTGTAATTATGCGCAAAATGCGGTTCTGGAGGGTTTGAATTTTTTTAATTTGCGTGATGGCTGCTGAGTTCCATATCTCACATGCATATAGCCAGATGGGTCGCAGAAGAGAGAGGTAGAGCGTGCGTTTGATGTGGAGAGGAAAGGTTTGGCTAGCCAGGAGATATTTTATTTGCTGAATCCTTGATCGAATGGTGGTACTTATGGATCTAATGTGAATATTCCAGTTCAATTTGCTGTCCAGTGTAACCCCGAGGTAACGAACTGACTCGTCTTTTCTCACTGCCTGGCCATCGAGCATTACATCAGGAACAGTGACGGCGAGTTTATAGGTGAAGCACACCAGGGTTGTTTTAGTGGCGTTCAGCTGAATTTTCCATTTATTTGTCCACTGGCTTAGTTGGTCGACGTATTCTTGGAGGACGGCATGAGCTTGCTGTGCAGTACCCTGGCGTACCAGGACGGCTTGGTCATCTGCGAAGTGAGCGGTAAGTATAGATGGACTTTTTGGGTAGTCATGTGTGAAGAAGATATACAGGAGTGGGCCTAATATGCTTCCTTGGGGTACACCAGCCTGAATTCTGTGGGATTTGGAAACTGATGAGTGGCACTTAACAGCATACGTCCGATTCAGTAGGTAGGACTGCAGGATTCTAAAATACGTGTCCGGAAGAACACTTTTGAGCTTAACGAGAAGTCCTGCGTGCCAAACACGATCGAATGCCTTCTCAGTATCGAGAAAGAGCCCGAGGCAGACTTCTTCAGATTCGAATGTGTTGAGGATCTCATCAACGACTCTATGCAGCTGTTGAGGACAGGAGTGCTCCGATCGAAATCCAAATTGTTCATTAGGGAGACAAGGTTCAAGGAAGTGGAGGAGGTCTGGTAGTAACAGCCTCTCAAACACTTTAGCAAGGAGTGACAGGAGGCTGATCGGCCTGTAATTCTTTATTTCACGTTGAGATTTCCCCTTTTTTTTAACCATTACAATGTGTGCAAACTTCCATTTCGCAGGGAAGTAGCTCAGCCTAAGGATAGAATTATAGATGCTAGTTAATTGTACTAGGGCTTTGCGAGGAAGGTTAGTACCCACTTTTCTGTATACAATATCCTTGTGAGTTCCATAATTATACAGAATGATTGAAGTAATGGGCTGAAATATTGAAATATTGTGGATTCGTTCGAGTTGGTCACAACAAAGGGATGGTCTGGTCCATTTCTTGACTAAATTCTGGGCCAACAACTATAGTTTACAGACTATTACTTGTCCCACATCAGTCAGAGTAGAAGACCCCACAAGCTACACGCATCTGCTAAACTGTTGTTTCTTTGTTTGTTTGGTTTACTTTCAAAGATTCCCTTCGAACATTAGACTAGCGCAGTTCCACGCTTTTCGGAAAGCTTTCTTTCGGTCGAAGAAACCATCCAAAGACTTTCAGTGAAGCAATTGTTCGCAAGTATCATCTCATTTATTAAACTGAATATCCTGTCCAACACCTGATATTCAACGACGCGGGTACGTAGATCAAAAATTAACTGAAGACAAAAACTTGAAAGCTCCAACTTTTACATTTTTCTAGTATTCTCAGGCGTTTTACAGAGAAAGTTTGTTATTTTTATTTAAATATTCTAGAAATCTTAACAGCTCAAATATTGTTTACTGATTGGTATAACAGTAATCTTATCGACGGAGGTTACATCAATTCTTCGTGGATTGTTTAATGCAGGAGGAACCCCCTTCCATCAACACCCCCAGCTACTGCCTAGTGACCAGAGTGACAATTCCAAGACCCTTCCACAAAGGAGTTGACCCTTCACCTTTATTGACTATATGTAAATCACCTCTTCCTGCCATTAAGGTCTTACTCCCCTGTCCATCCATCCCCCTCCATTCGGTCAGGAGGCTGCTTACAAGCTTGGACTTCGTAATGAGCCAGTGCCACCATCCCCCCATACGCTATCAGTCCATCAGTGAAGTCACCCCTCTTTCAAACCACTCCCCACTATAAGCGCCTTACTGATGCACTTTGTATGTGATTTTCTCCTCATCTGTATCTTATTGCTGGACTGTGCTATGTTGTAGAATTGGCGATTTCTGATGATTTCGATCATGGAGCACCGACGAGAGGTAAAGACCCCTAAATGATAAATGGCGGATGAGTCGGGAGGGAATCAACATGTTGCATCAATGTTTTCTTTAGGAAATTGGTGATACACCTTGGTTACTTGTGGTTAAGCGTGAGTTGTATTGGTTTTACACTGATGAAATTGTACGCCATGATGGGCATGAATTAAGACGGATCGATATCCAAACAACGGTTCATTATCTTCTTTGGACAGATCATGATCTTGCACCCTTCTGTCTAGATCACTAGGTATAAATGTCTAGATCCTAAATGTTAGATTAATTATTATTATGAGTCATCACTAATTATTAATAATTTTATCAAGTACCTAGTGAAAATTATTATAATTTATTGTTAGGTATTAATAATTTGTATTTATTATTAATAATAATTATTATTATTAATTATGATTAATTAATACGATATCCGGCTGCTGGAATCGACTACACCGTTCTACTCGTATAAATACGAAAATTCATATATGAATTTTTCGAGATATGAAATTTTCAAAATTTCAACATTCGTTTTGAACCCCTTCCCCTTCACGTAGGGTTGTGAAAAGGTTCGAGGATCATTGTGGGGTTGGTCGGAACCCGTAACAAAAATTTCGAAATTTTAGCTCAACGCTAACTGGGCAAAGTGCCGCGGACGGCGTACGGCGGACGACGTACGGCGGACGGACGGATTTTGGCCGATCTTGGTGGAAAAATGTTTTCTTTGGGCGATTCCAATGGTTCAATATAGAAGATAATAAACCAAAAGTCATGTTCTCATAAGTCCGTTTTTAATACACAAGAAGCTTCTATATTAGTTCGGATATTATGATATTTTTTTGAAATTTGGTGGACGGGGGAGTTTCTCGAAAGTCTTGTACTCTCGAGATTCCTACCTTTGCAACTTAGGCACAAAACGTCTTTCACCTGTCCTTAACATGTCTTTAACCCGTGATTTCCCCCATCAATCAAACAGGAACGTATTCGCGAATTTTTACAGAAAAGGAACTCAAATGTCCGAAACTTTTTTATACCAAAATCCGTTTCAGACCATCCTGAATTCACTGCCAAAAGACACCAAAATTATTTGTATACATATATATTTATGGTAGTTTGCGGGTGAGGATGACCAACATTAGTCGCCGTTATCATTCGTTTATTGCAACGTTTCAATCTTGGAACAAGATCCTAATCATGCATCCTACAAAACAGAAATATGGGAGAGTTATTATGGTTAAGTTATAAATGGTGACTTACAAACTAGTTATGAAAGGAATAGTGTTGGTCGTCCTCACCCGCAAACTACTCTACTGTTTCCTAGTCAAAAAAACCTCCACTATTTATATATTTATGTATGTGTCCTTCCAGACGATTCAAATTTGCACAAAAAATCTGTCTTGGCAATCGAAAGGCCAAATTCGTACATAGATATGCAGAATCGGGCCACTCTAAGGGGGTTATTGAGAGTTTTAGGGGGGAACCCATAAATTCAAAAAATGCAACAGTCTGACCACTCATTTTAAGGGTTTTTTTATATGCTGAACCCGATGGTGAAGCCTGAATTGCGATATCTCAATCCGTTCTAAAACTGGACCACTTTGAAAATGAAGAAACGTGGTTGTTACTTCAGCTGTTCTTCACGATTCATCTGCTCTAATCCAATAAAGGAATGAGATATCGCAATTCTGACTTCACTATCATGTTCAGCGTTGAAAAATTCATAAACTGAGGTGTTACTCAGCAAAAAAGATGATGAAACTTGTTACAAAACCAGTAAAATGAAGACATTTTACGTAAGACCAGTTCCCTTAGTTCTTCGAAAATTTGCTCTTGTAGCTGTGCTGCATGACTGTTTTTTTTTTTTTTAATTTGATATTTTTCATTCTTAAAATCCATTTATGGTGTGTTTACATTTACCATTGTTTGAATTTATTGGACCCTAACCCACAGACGCTTTGCTGTTGTAGCCTATCTACGTCCTCTCCGCCGTCAGTCACATGCTTTCACTCGTGAGAAGTGTCAGGGCAATAATTGCCTCCTATACGATCACGCACTAATGTCTCTCTGAAACAGACATTAAATGTTTCAGACATTGAATGTTTCAGACATGAAACAGACATTAAAATGTCCTTTTTCCTTAATAATGACAACATTTTTGTCATTATTAAGGAAAGAGGAGTTTTTTTACAGCCTTGTGAAGTGGACACTTTTCTAAATCAGACGCGTGATTTGAAAATTACGTTAATCTGAGGAAAAACGACGATAAAAAAATCATGAATAAAAAAATCACGAATAAAAAAATCATTACTCTAACATAATTAATAGCAGAAATATACAAGTGGTGCGTGCATATTCATCGTTCGGAACTAATAAAAATGGTTCTTCGCGGTTCATCTGCTCTAACCTGATGACGGAAGTCTCATATGAAGTTGCTGTTTCTCCCTCCATACTTCCCCATGCTCACTCAAACTGGTGGAAAATTCATTTTCCAAAATAAAATTGATTGTTCGGAGCATTTTAAGCGAACGTTGTGTACATCTGCCGGAGGATGTAATTTCAAGTGGAGTTCATGGAATCACATCAGCCGATCGTCGTAATTATGTGGTTAACATGTTTCTGCTTTTGCCAACAGCAGCTGCTATACGGCCTATTTGATAAAAATTCATGCAAAAATCAAATTTAAAATTTATTCATGAAGCCTGTCGGGTCTATGATCATGCCGGTCCAGCTGGTTCGAATAGTACATGGTTTTCAGATATCATTAATAATAATTATTGATACAAATTATTAATAACTAACAATAATCAATACTAATTTTCACTACTTGATAATATTTATCAATAATATGGTATTTTATTATAATAATTGATCTATCATTTAGTGGTCTAGACAGATGGGTGATGTGCACAAAGAAGATAATAAACCGTTGTGCCAAGAATTTGCGATTTGGAGTTTCTCTCCTCGGTCCTGTTTGTTTCGACTATATTAGGCAATAAAGCCTTATTACAGAGTGCTACGATTGTTTATTAACGTAGAAATCCGTTTTGATCTGCCACCCTTGAGTAATCAGGTACACAAAACGAACGAAATAGTTTATGAAATGAGGGTTTACAAATCCATTACTGACTAAATTGATCCTGATTTGAGTAAACCAAAAATCATAATCTGCTCATCATACTTGTATGGTTACGTGGACTAAAGTAAATAGGGGGTTGCCTTGAACAGGTGAATTGAAAAACTAAGCATTGAAGGGCCGCTAATAGATTTGAATGGTTGGTATCTGAGTTTTACGATGCACTCGATGCATCTTCTGAAACATACGTCATACTCCAAGAGGACAAAGTATTTTATAAGGGCAGGTGTAATTATTTGCCTTTGGAATCCCAAACGCGCTGGGTAATACAGCTCATGCCCTTACTATGAGTTGAAAATTTTTTCTTGGAGGAGAAAATACGGCTCGAAATGGTAATTCATTTCCCTCTTTCCAGAACTTTTTTTTTGTATTTTTTGTATTTTCTCCTAGCTATACAACCATGCAAATTATTGGCAGTGGAAAAAGAAAAAAAAGGGCCCTAGAAGATGTATAAAAGAAACGGTGGAAGAGATGGGGGTGGAAGGCGCGAGGGGGAGTCCATTTGCGTCGGTTTCGATAATGCGATAAGGGACAATGCAAAGGTTTAGACTGGGTAGGAAAAAGGAAGGAACAGAAAAATGTACTTGAGCTTTCAGGGATTTCTTTTATAAAATCAATTGAAAAGGAGTGAATAGTGTGGGGCGGGTGGTAGTGGGGGACTGGGGCGTAATCAATCAATTGGGGGCCCTTACTCAAAGGGCATACGTACAATGCACATTATTCATGACTTATCTTGGAAGGCTTCCCGCCCTCCCGTGCTCCCCAGGAAGGTAATTAATTAGCACCTTCCCCGTAGAGTCACCTGCCAAGAATTCCCATTTACCTATCTTTTCCCTCCCTTCGATCAATGGAGTTCTATCGGCTGTTTCTGAGTTGAGTCTCCTATTTATCGGACCAATTTCGACTTGTTGGAAGGAGGCCAGGAGTCTCCTGGGCATTTTTTTTGTGGAGCAGGTTCGGATCAGTGAAAGAATCAATAAAATAATTTGTCGAGAAATTCATAACGATTTTTAAAATACCGTATGAGAGCTTTAAAACGAAGGCACCATTATTTTACGAGTTCCATTACTTGAATATGAACGGCCGCGGATGGTCTCAAGTGCAGAACCAACGAACCAAACTTTTGACCATGTTTTCGTCATCCGCCTCTAAATCAGGATTGGGTAATGACATACCCTACATCAACAGGAAGGGGTGGAAATTTTCAAAACTCCATTTCTCGTACATTTTAAATGGGTGGTATCGTTTTTTTACGTTTCATTCAGAATGAGGGCATCTAATGACTAATCGAGGAATAATCGTCAACATGAACGTGAATTAAATGGAGAAACTTTAGGCCAATGTTCATACTGGGTAGCACCTGATTCAAACAATACCTACACATACTTACTGACGAGTACCACAGGCTGGTTTCGTCCTTGGCTTCCCAACAAACAACACATGGTTTAGTGATATTCGGACCCAACAAACAACACATGGTTTAGTGATATTTTAGCTCATTACTTCAGTTATTTCGTATCGTTATGGGGCTCACAATGATATTGTACACAGAACCGATCTATATAGAAATCTAGACAGATCTATACAGTAAATGATAAACCGTTGTGGAAGAAGTTGTAGAATCTTTCGGGTTAAGAACGTAGGTATGTATTGAGAGATATTATCTAATACATATATGTGAATTCACACTCTATTGAATGGCGGCAAATGGTGGGAGGGATGGAGATGTTTTGATGAGGAAGGGAAATATTATGAGGAGTTGGTTGCTCCTCACGAGGAAGATTGAAGGGAAGCTTTGAAGAAAGTTGCTTAGCAAACAACAGGCAACACAGACGTCGTTGGGTAAACCAGTGGACAGAGATGGCTATAGGCGACGGTCGGAGGAGGGGGGGGGGAGAATCATGTGGAAATCTGTTCATCAGTAATTAGTGTTAATGTGGGTTAGGGAAACTGGAAGGGGAGGGGGTGGGGGGTGAAAATGTTTCCATGGCAACTCGTCTTTAGTATTGTGTGTTGTTTGTTTGAATACGATGCGATAGTTTGTTCGGGGAAAGACGGCTTGGGCCAAGTGGAGCGGGTAACCGGCTTGAATGGAGATCAAAGGGTTTTCCTCCCTCCCAACACACCCTTTCACTGCAGCAAGTCTAGATATATAATTACATCCCTCTCCCCCACCGCTCTTGCCGCCTCCCATCCTCCAGAACGCTAATCTACTTACAAGACAGACACACACAAACCGTCTCTCACTCAGTCAGGACATAAAGCCTGAATGCTTCTCTCAGTTGCTGATTGTCTTATTTGCTTATCAAGTCTCTTCCGCCTGATACATCACTTGACAAACTCTTCTCACTGCGAGTGAATATTGTACAAACCAACCGGCTTTACCTTCCCATCCGGCACCGTCTCACTAACTAACCTGTGTAACAAGAATAAGCGCATGAAGCTGTTCTAAAGATTAAACCCTATGGGGAAATGCTTTGGTACAGATATTTCACGATAACACATTCCAACACCACAAATACCTACAAACACCCTCGAGGGAGGGCGCCAAGATGTAAATATATTGATAAGTACAACATGCACCAAAACGGACACCCATTGGACGAGCAAGTTGTAAGCAATAACTTGGAACTATATAAAGAATCTCGTTAACCCTCCGGTAAACGAGCTTTTCCCAGTCACACGAGCGAGCGCGTGCTGCACTCAGTGCCACAATAGTGAATCTTATTTATAATCGTTCAAAAACTATAACTGCTACCAGTTACTTGATAAAAACATGCATTCTAGTACCTAACTTTTATTACAACAATCGAATAAAATCGAAATTCGCTGAAAAATACGTAGGTATCCAACATTTTGTATAAGTAGATAGGTTCAAATCATTTTTTTATTAATCAACTAATACTTAGTTTACTAGTAACTGTAGCTAGGTACATAGAAAAGAGTATCACAATTTTTTTTTTTTAATTTATTAGATACATAGATTTTTATTTTATTTTTATTAGGTAGGTACATAGAAAAGAGTATCACAATTTTTTTTTTTTAATTTATTAGATACATAGATTTTTATTTTATTTTTATTAGGTAGGTACATAGAAAAGAGTATCACAATTTTTTTTATTTTTAATTTTATTTTGGTTTATTATCTTCGATAGTGAACCATTGGAATCGCACAAGAAAAAAAACTCTGCAAATTCTTGACACAACGGTTCATTATCTTCTTTGTACAGATCACCCTTCTGTCTAGATCACTAGGTCTAAATGTCTAGATCCTAAATGTTAGATTAATTATTATTATCAATTTTATCAAGTACCCAGTGAAAATTATTATAATTTATTGTTAGGTATTAATAATTCGTATTTATTATTATTAATAATTATTATTAATTATGATTAATTAATACGATATAATTCTGGGGGTTTTAATACTACGTCGGTAATAATGTTTTTATAAAAGAAGTACCTACCAACAAACATTCGAAATTACCTTCATTTCCGTAGCACGAAACGCACCTCAGAACAATAAACTCGACATCACTTAAGCCATCATATTATGATGTTCCAAAGAGCTTGTTAGTATGAAAATGGACCTGTATTTCAACAGTTTGATTCACGATCGTGTTGTGAGGCACAATCTTTGAGCCGTCATTGTGAACGAACGGCTGGTCGTACAAAGCTGCGGATGGTCTTAAAAATTCTACGGAACAAACTCTATCTAAATATGAAATAAAAAACATACCGTTTGATGGGAATTTTTCGAGATATGGAATTTTCAATATTTCAAAATTCGTTTTGAACCCCTTCCCCTTGACCTAGGGTTATGAAAAGTTTCGAGGATCATTGTGGGGCTGGTCCGAACCCAGAAACCAAATTTCGTAATTTTAACTCAACGCTAACTGGGCAAAGTGGCGCGGACGGCGGACGGCGTACGGCGGACGGCGTACGGCGGACGGACGGATTTTTTTTTTTTTTATTCGATTTTCTGAATCTACGTATCTTGAAACGTAAACCAACAAATTTTGAGGGGGGGGGGGGGGTTAAATTTTTTTTTTCTTTGGGCGATTCCAATGGTTCATTATCGAAGATAATAAACCAAAAGAAGAAATTACCCCCTCAATATTTGCAGGTTTACGTTTCAAGATACGTAGATTTAGACAATCGAGAAAAAATTAATAACTAACAATAATTATAATTAATTAACAATGATTAATTATAATTTTCACTACTTTATACTAATTAATGATAATTCATAACAATAGTTATCTATAATTTAGTGATCTAGACTGAAGGGTGATCCGTACAAAGAAGATGATAAACCGTTGTGTCAAAAGTTTGCAGAGGTTCCTTTTGAACCAGTGGTGCCTTAAGCATTCAGTATTCTAAAAACTTTGGGAAATCATGCTAAACACGTATTTGTTGTAAATCATGAAACAAAACACACGCTATTACCTGATATTACCATACCACGTTACTTTGATTTCGGGTGCACATTCGTGTATCTCGATACTCCGCAGAAAACCCTGGTATATAATGGCATTCATTGCCTTGCCAACTAATGATGGACGCTAAAATGTTTTACAGTAGTTAGGTATATGATTTTGGCAATGATTTTCATGATCAGGTTCAGAGAGGGGATGTATGGGTGGATAGGATTGCGGCGTGGTGATCGTTGCTATCGAGAAAGCTGAAGTAGGTGATTTTTGCTTCCCAACTAAAAAGTGGAAAGAGCTCACTGAACGCGCTCCTGCGCACGAGGCCCACAAATACTCAAGTACACAAGTACATTTCATTGTAATTAAGTTTGTATCATCCAGTGAAATGATATTCCTTGATGAACTGGTGTAATAATTGTCTCGTGAATAGTTGTAATTTGTGATTCCCGTAAGGGCCATAACAAATCACCAAGATGCAACCGCAACGATGGGAATAGGGAGGGAATAGGCTTGCGGAAAAATAAAACTAAATAACTGAAGAAAAAAAAAAGCCTGAGGCTCGGGAGAGTCGCCTCTGCAAAGGTCACAAACATTGAAGCTCTTGTATGAGAAGAAATATTTACGATCTGGTGCTCCCTTGAATACTTGGCCACCATATAACGCTGAGCATCAAAATGATCCCGCTTTTATCGTTTAGGCCCTCTTTCTCCTCACTCCCATCGCAGATACACTAACCTGCCTTCTATACACACATACACACGAATACTTATACACCCCCTTCTGTTCTGCCTTCATCATCAGGATCGTTAAACTTTTTATTCCCAGTGGTGGGGGCCACTGGAAACTCCCTTATGGTATGTAAACAAGTGAATGCCTTTTATGACCGCTAACCCAAGTTGAAGGTATGGAGTACTGGTATTAGACGGTTCCCGTAATTCCCAGTTCAGTTATCTGTGGTCCCAGACGGTTCTTCAGAAACAACAAGCGTTCCCACGAACGCCAACGAACCAACCCTTTTTCGTGCTTACACACTCTGGTAAACCTCACTACAATATTTCCTTGTGTCAATCTGAATCATGTCATCTGAATTATCCCTGGCGAATACCGACTCTGGGGAAGAACTTCTCCTACCATTAGGGCTAGAAATCCATAGATAATAATCCCAACCGAGGATTATACAGAAATACGTACGGATTCCGGCTCCATTAGTTTCTCAAATTATTTGACTGATTCTAATTGAATTTTGAGTGTGGCTGGTTATTTCGATTAGAGGATAAGATCGTTTTTCTTAAACATTTTAACCCTTTCGCAACGGCTGGGACATATGCTGTCCCAGAATGGAAAATTTCTGAAATTACGGCTGGGACAACATATGTCCCAGTCAATGAAAAGATCTAGAAATTCTACTGCCATTCCTCGTTACTCTCGCCGAAAGTCTCTTGAAGTTCGGGAGAGAAAGAACTTATACGAATAAGGAAAGACCCTCTTCCTCCGATTCCTCGGCATCGCACTCGTCGAAAAAAGCTGCGAGACTCAAAAATGTTGGTGAACATTTTCCTGAAGAAGGAAAAACTAGAAGATGCGCCTGGTGTACGATGAAGAAAAAAGAATCACGCTCGAAAATGCTTTGCACGTCTTGTAGAGTTGCCCTATGTAAAAACTGCTTCCGGCCATACCACACCATGAAGAAAATCAGACTATAGTTCCCTTCTCAATTTTATCCTCAGTTTTATACTTTTCAAACTTTCGAGCATTCAAGAATATTGCCTTTCAGGAGTTGCCTCCAAACGTTCCTATTATTTTTCGTAAATATTTATTCTGAATAAAGTATTTCCATGAAGTTTTGACATCACGAAAATTGCGTCTATTTGAGACAATAAGAAATGTCGAACTATTTGTCACCTGAAAATTTCAAATTTTAGCTCCATTTTCATCTTGAAAATTAGAGACCCATTCATAGCTGTAAATTGGTGAATGTGAGAGTTACCGATCAACAGAAGTAGCAGCGGGACAGGTGCTGTCCCACCTTTGTTGGCTCTAGAATTACGGATGGGACATACCCAGTCCCGGATTTCAGGTGCGCTAGGTTTACGGTGGGACATATGCTGTCCCATCAATGAAGCTCATAAAATCAACATTCTTGTAATTTGCTTGCCATGGGGTTGTTTATGCGTCTCCAAGACCGTCAGCCTACCAGCCTGAAAAGTTATTTCCTCTTAATAATCACCTGGAGGAGAAATACTAGCTCCCGGTAATGGAGCGTCACCAACCGAATTTTTAGCCGTATTGAAAGGGTTTTTTAGCCGTATTGAAAAGATTTTTTTCTGGAGACCTTCTTTTGCCCAGTAAAATTAAACAAAAAACAACCTGTTTTCCACTTATTACCAAAATGTTCGGAATGATTTCACGTCTCTTTTGGCGTTACAAATAAGAGTTAGGTATATGTTTCTCGAGTGGGCGAGTCGGAAAACAGTGAAATGTTGGCGCTTTTCAGTTAAATGTTGCGTTCAATTGTTTCGGTCGTACGGCATGTGTGACATGCCAGTCGGCCATTGAACCTGTGCACTTGTTGCCAGCTCGATTTTGACGTATGGCATGTAGGACATGCCGCCGCTTTTAGCATGAATTACTTATTCCTACGAACTTCTAAGTTATTTCTAGGCGGTATTTACTCATCTGCGATACCTTGGCAACCAAATGCTTCAATAATTCGGGCGGCAAAACGTTTGTTCGCTCCCTCCATATGAATTACCAGATGGGAAACTCGTGGAAAGGACTTCCAGATGGGAATGTTGCGGTTTGTTATTCATTTTCTGGGTAACAATAATTGTTAATTAATTAATTATTAATCTATTTTGTTTCAAACAGGCCGGTTTCGGGCAATTTTTTTAATTTCAACTGTACCTACTCTTGTCAGACCAAATCGAAAATGGGAATCCTGACTTCGCTTTTCAAATAATGTTCTAGCCAAGCCATCGAGGTGAGGTAGTTGCTCGGGTAGTTGAAATTTCTACAGCGTGCTTCTAAGAGTATTCCGCCGATCAGAACCCATTAAAATGGTTCATTGGAAATCTTACCTCATATATTTGAGTGAAATGGTAATACTTTTAGAACAGTTATGAGCAAATTACCTAACATGATGGTAAGGGTCCAGTTATTCATTGAGATGATAAATCAGTCGTTGAAATTTGGAAAATTTGACACAATTTGGAATGGAAACAATATTTTTAGAGTGTTCGAAAATTCCGACATCGCTGTAAATACCATGACGTTCCTGGCTAACTCATCATGGCAAAATAAGCTGCGTCCTCTGTAGCAAATGGCTGGCATGTCCTTACGACTGCAACGACTTGGCGTACCTCGTCAGCCTTGCGTCCGCTGTAAATGGAAAAAGACAATTTCTTGGACCAGTTCTTCCGATGAGTTGAACCCAGCTTTGCATCCCACTTTTCGTTTATACAGGGTGTCTAGTGTAACTATGTAACAAATTCAGGGAATCGATTTTGCAGGTTATTTGCAATAAAAAATGCCTCGTAGAGTTCTTTTCTTACTCAACTAAAAATCCGACTTTTTTCACTTTTGAGATTTTTTTCGTCTTCTTGACCTTGTCTCCGTAAAACGGACCTAACTCCCTTGAATTATTAGGTGAAGTAAAATCTGAGATTACCGTTGGAAAGAGCGTTAAATTTTATTTTTTCGGGGGAACGTTTTTGAGAAAATTGGGTTTGTATGCGAAAAAACGCGAATTTTCAGGCACATTTTCACGCTGAATCAAATGGTGACGTACCCAAACCTCCCTAACAACGAATTAAATGAGTTTTCAGTCGCAATATCTCCATTTCAGGGTGTAGAAAGTGTCAAAGCGAACAACTAATGAAAAAATGGTGATTTTAGGAAAATCTTCACATTTTTAAATTTCGCAATTTTTTTACCAGTTAGACCAGACTAAAACAATCGGATTTTGTATCGAAGAGATAGGAAATTTAACGCTCTTTCTAACGGTATCCTCAGATTTTACTTCAGATAATAATTGGTAGAGGGAGTTTGGTCCGTTTTACAGAGACAAGGTCGAGAAGACGAAAAAAATTTTAAATTGAAGAAAGTCAGATTTTTATTTGAGTAAGAAAAAAACTCTACGAGGCATATTTTGTTGCAAATTACCTGTAAAATCAATTCCCTGAGTTTGTTACATACCTAGTTACACTAGACACCCTGTACGCTTCAAAAATGTTGGGCGCCAGTCCTCTCCAAGTTTGGGCTGAAGCTGACGAGTACCCTTGGGAGATCCGAACCGACTTATCACTTGTGATTGGATGGACCAAAATTTCGTCATGCCAGGTGTATTTGTCAGGAATTTAATGGAAGGAATGACTCGCAATTTCAAAAAATAATAAAAATAAAAGAAAGAATCGGTATTTGGGAGGTATGTTGTAGCTGATTTTGGAGGTCAAAGTACGAAGCTGAGCTCGGTTGTTGATCCTAGAGTTCCATGATCAGGACGCAGGCTAAAGGCTACTATAAAACGAACGAAAATACCCCAAGGAATAACCCAATTATCCAACTGCCTCTCAATTGGTGAAGTAACACTTTACTCAATCTGGGAGCCTCTGGTTTCTCGAAATGTCGAGAATAACAAGGTGGATGATGAATACTAATTCAAAACCAAAGATTACGACCGAAGATCTACGTAAAATAAAATGGACAGGACCATGATAGCGTGAACAGTTCAACGATGGATGATAAACCTGAACGCAAATCTTTTGACTGACAATACTTACAAGTAACTGTTCAAGTATTTGAACGAAATGTGTCAACAGATCGATCCCTATCTCTCGGACCACTACGATTCTGCATCAACGGTTTTATTTTGCAAAATCGTCAGTTGCCGCGTGACACTGGACGGTAAAAATCCTGCAAGGAGCAGCAATAGCTCCGTCATGAACAGTACAGACTGACAGTCGTATCATTTGAAAATCTACGTGAGCCCGAGGGAGGGAATCGAAGGGAGGATTAGTATCACGGGGATTATTAATTGAACTGAAGGAACCCAACACAGTCGGGAAGCTGCTTATCGATGGTCAATGTGGGAAAATACGCGATGGGGCCTTCCGGCCGTAGCATATTCGAGTACGATTCAATCGTAATACAAGGTCATCAAGATCAGAACCATAGCATCAGAGTACTCCAGCTATGCATCGTTAACCAATCAATGCAGTCGTGGACCATTGGGAACTACTTGATAACCTAAGGTGTGATGTGTTAGTTGGTACCTATGCCACGATAACCTTAAAGATATGATAAGATTACTGATAGTTATTAATGAGTAGAGCTGGTTCCTTATTCCGTGCTACCTAGCACGACCGAATTTAGAATAAATCATCAGTTCATTCATTGACAGTGAATGATAACTTACATCGTATTTAATTGAATAAACTTTATGGATCAATATCAAATATGGTCATGAATCATTTCCCATTCGCTCAGATAAGTTAATAAGTCAACCAGGAGATATACTCTTACGTTTGAACAACATCCCTACATCACTCAACAACTAGAACTCGCTCGTTTATTACTTGAATTGAATACATTTTTGGATCAATTAGTACGAGTGTATAAGTAGCTGGTAACAAGAAGTCGATAGACGAGTCCCTCGTTAAAATCATTCAGAATCGACGAGCACGACCCCAGAAAAACGTTAGCATTACAGGTCAACATCAGCGAACAGGGAGTAACATAAAGTGCGATTATCGTGAAGAAAAGAAGACATGGGATGGTGAGGTGAGAGTTGAAGTTGTGGTGCCCTTTCTCTGCATAAACAACAAAGTTAATGTAGATGACCCACCGGGCACCTCAACCTGACCCGAACTCCTTTCTAAATAGTTACACGTCCTACCAAATGACTCATCCCGCTCCTCCGCTTCTCAAGAATAAATATGATCATTTATAACCCCGAAGATCTTCGTTATTTTTTATTCATCTCCCTTCTAAATCTGCGCTCTCCCTTTCGTCTCCTGGTTCAAGAATTCTGAACAACGGATCATGTTGATTAAACATCACGCGTCATCCAAGTTAACCCTGTTTTTATCGAGGCTCGAGCTTGATCAATCAATTGATCAATTAATATTAATTAATTAATTAATTAATATTAATTAATTAATTAATATTTTCTGCCTCCAGCATTTTCTGCTTCCTTGTATTGTGTTCAAATTGTTCATGTTTTAGTTCTGAAGTATCAAATAAGCCAGCACCTTCCCAAACGTTTTGCCTTGCAGACCCCTTTCACGGAACAATATTATTTAGATACATGACACTAAATTTGTAGTTTGTGGTAAATAAAACTTTAGTAAATTAGCCAGGCCATGCCCTATTATTAGTGGTGGAGGGGAATATCACTATGAAAACAAACATTATATTTACAAACTCAATTTTATTTACAACCCAAAAATCAAATTGATCATATTGAACAGAACGGAATCGATAGGTAGGTACAACCTTTGTAGGTAATCGAACAGAACAAATTCAAAGGTAATGATTTGAACATAGAGTCAGCTTGATAAATGGGAAGAATGATGTTGTTTTAATTGGCACGATTTAGAAATATCTGGTTTAATTTTTGATTTTTGACATCCAGAGTCGGATGCCAGTTTGAGCATCTAGTCGGCTTCTGGTGGCTGCATAGATAGAAAATCCAGATTTGCATAAGTAAGTCGTGGCAAAAGAAAGAAGAACCCGTTTCGCTTTTGGTTTATTATCTTCGATAATGAACCATTGGAATCGCCCAAAGAAAAAAATTTTTTAACCCCCCCTCAAAATTTGTTGGTTTACGTTTCAAGACACGTAGATTCAGAAAATCGAATAAAAAAAACTCTGCAAATTCTTGACACAACGGTTTATTATCTTCCTTATGCAGATCACTCTTCTGTCTATACCAGACTCTGTTGCAAATTAGCACCATACCGTATTCTCACCGTACTCATACCATACCATTCGAATTTCTTTCCTATCATACCATACTGTACTATACCAAATCATACATACAATAATATACCATACCATACTCATACCATGTCATACAAACCGAGTGAATATTGAAATGTCATCCATTTCTGACCTATATTTAAAATTTCAAGTATCTAGCTCATCATCAAAATTTAATTTGTTTAAACAAATAGGTATTATTTAAACAATTTTACAGACAAGAAACCGAGTGAATATTGCATTGTGATCCAGTTCTGACCTATTTTTAAAATTTCAAGTCAATAGCTCATCATCAAAATTTAATTTGTATTATTACAAAAAGGTATTATTTAAACAATTTTACAGATGAGAAACCGAGTGAATATTGCAATGTGGTCTATCCCCGACTCACGGTTAAAATTTCTAGACTGTAGTTTACCGGGAAGATGAAAAAAGGTAGTTTTATTCTGGGCGTCTGGGGGTTGGGTCACATAACGGCCGTTTTCGACGCGAAAGTTTAGTGTTTTTCCTAAACCTTTGCGCGGTCACTGTGAACGAACGGCTGGTCGCAAAAAAAAATCCAATTGGTCTTAAAAGATTGGTAATTTTTCAGGTCATTCAAAAGTGAACTAAAAATTACACCATTACATGAGAATTTTTAGAGATATGACATTGTCGAAATTTCAAAGTTCGTTTTGAACCCCTTCCCCTTGACCTAGGGTTATGAAACGTTTCGAGGATCATTGTGGGGCTGGTCCAAACCCAGAAACCAAATTTTGTAATTTTAGCTCAACGCTAACTGGGCAAAGTGGCACGGACGGCGTACGGGGGACGGCGTACGGCGTACGGCGGACGGACGGATTTTGGTTTATTATCTTCGATAATGAACCATTGGAATCGCCCAAAGAAAAAAAAATTAAAAAATTAAAAATCAGTCGAGCTCGAGCGTTCGAGGTGATAACATCTGTCCTAACACTTGAACCCCGCGTATCTGTTGTGTGCTGTTGTGACCTGTCGTTTTGCGATTGCGATGGACTGCGCGAAGTGTTCTCGGGATTTATATTCGCCTAAGAAAACGGTGAAATGTTCGGTATGCGCAGCTAAGTACCATCCTGCTTGTACGCGGTTAAAATCAGTTGATAATTACAAAAAAATGAGGAAAGAGCTTAAGGAAAGATGGGTTTGCGACAAATGTAGGACGGGGAAAGGCGGGCCTGATAACAGTGGTGATGATGAAAATGAAGATTCTTCTGACGAGGAGGATGCCGTGAAGCTGGAGAGGAGAGCCCTTGATTCGGAACAATTGGCAAAACTAAATGTGAACATCGATGCGTTGATGAAAAAGTTCGATAAATTTAATAAGAAATTCGTCGAGATGGAGGCATCAATGGACTTCTTCAACGCGAAATTCGAAGACATGAAAAAATCAATGGAGGACATTGGAAATGAAATAAAAGATGTTAAAAAAACAAATGAAGTTTACAGGAGGAAATTTTGCTACTAAAGAAGGAGAATTCGGACCTGAAGGGAAGGACTAATGACATCGAACAGTTGCAACTTGGTTCAACGATCGAGATCAGTGGAATTCCTGAGACGGTAGGGGAAAATCTTTGTGAGGTGCTGGAAAATTTGGCAAGTCAGATTGGAGTTTCGCTGTCAGAGAGTGACATTGGGTCGATTTTCCGTTTGCGGCCACATTTGAGAAGAACAGCGTCGTCTCCCGCTAAAGAAGGTAATCGTCGGATTATTGTGAGGTTTAACAACAGCAGCCTCAAAAAGCTGTGGATGAAGCAGATGCGAATAAACAAGGAGACAACTGCCAAGGATTTGCTTCCTTCATTTCCCGAGAATAGGATCTTCATCAACGAGCGCCTTACCACTCAAAACGGACATCTTTTCTGGCTCACAAGGAGATGGGCCAAGGCATATAGATATCGTTATGCTTGGACCTCAGAGGGGCGAATCTACGTCAGAAAAGACGATTCTTCTTACCCAACTCGCATCAAGGACGTGGAAGAACTCATGAAAATGGACACAGAGGGGCTTTTCAAGAACTATAACCGAAACATCGCCACCCAGGAGTAAGCCTGTCTTGACCACATTGTTTTGCCAGAAATATTAATTTTTAGTCAGAGTTTTTTATTGGCTACGGCTGAATACGTAGAGAGTTCCCTAAATATCGATACGATTGTATGCAAAAGCTTTGAGGAAGTGAACAAGTATTTTCTTTATGAAACGAAGGGCATATTTATTTATCATATTAATGTAAGAAGTATAGGAAAAAACTTTGATACAGTGGCAACTGAATTGTCATTATTGAAACGTAAACCCGATATTCTTTTGCTCACTGAGTGCTGGCTAAGGGGTATGGATGAGATAATAAATAATTTAAACGGCTATAGAGCTTTTTTTACTAAACACAACATAAATACCCTACCTTGCTTCTTCCGGTATCCCTCAGGGTTCCCATATTGGCCCTATCTTATTTTTGTTGCTGATCAATAGTGTTGGCCAAATGGTTTCTTCGGGTGACGTCAGGGTCCTCGTATTTGCGGATGATCTTAAGATCTATAGACGGATTTCGTCGTCAGCGGACTGCCTCCAGCTGCAGCACAGCCTTGACAGCCTTCTCGTTTGGTGTTCGACAAACCACCTAGCTCTTAACCCTGCTAAGTGCACCGTTGCCTCATACACTCGTTCTCAGGAGCTCATCCAGCATCGTTATTTTATTCATGGGCTCCCTCTCGGGAGACTGGAGTTAACTCGTGACCTGGGAGTTCTGCTGGATCAGAAGCTCACATTTAACAACCACGTGGATGCTGTCGCATCGAGAGCACTGCGAACTTTGGGCTTCCTCAAGCGTTGCACAAGAGACTTCACGTCAGTGGAGGCCATTGTGCACTTATATAAGTCCTTAGTTCGTCCAATTATGGAATACGCTAGTCCGGTCTGGTCTCCTTACTATGAGGTGCATAAGGACAGCTTGGAGAGTGTACAGAGAAAATTCCTGCGCTATATAGCCTTTAAGTTGGGGATGCCAGTTGATCAGGCGGACTATTCTCGTCTCGCGGTGCTTTATGATCTTCCAAGCCTGGAGAATCGAAGATGCATGGCAGACATCATGTTCTACCACAAGTTGGTGAATGGCGTTCTCCAGTCCCCGTCCCTTCTCTCCAGAGTCAACATCAATGTGCCAAACTACAGCACCCGTTCATCTGTGACGTTCCACGTTCCGTTTGCCGCCCACAACTACCTTCTGCATCGACCGTTATACCGCATGCCACGAGAGGCGAATGCGTTTATCCAAGCCACGTCATCAGACTTTTTTTGTATCTCTCAGTTTAGCCTCAAACGTCAGTTTTCTAATTATCAGTATCAGTGACAGTTCTTTTTTCCTTTTCTTCATCGTCATTTTATCACATATTACTTCTCTTTGTGCACCAGTATCAATTTTTGTACTATTTATCTTAAGTTTCTTTTACGGGTGAAATCTCGAATTATTTTCCTTCTTTGTAAAATGGCTTCGGCCGTATCAATAAATAAATAAATAAATAAATAAATAAATCAAAATAGTGGATCAGTTGCTTATGTAGATGAAAACCTGACAATAAAAGGTGTGAAAGAACATGCATTGCATGGATGTAGCGCTTTGCGAGTCACGGTCGAATATATGCAAAGGTGCATTGATATTTTGGCTGTCTATCGCTCTCACGAAGCAGCTAGACACGTAGAGGATAACTTGAAGTTTTTGGCTGAGTTGGACAACACATTGGTAGAAATATCCCCAAATTATGGGTTTATTATAGGCGACATTAATATCAATATAATTGGTGATAAATTGGAGGAGGTAGCGGACTTGTACCTAAACGTGTTATCTAAGTATAAATATTTATCGTGTGTTAATACTGTCACCAGACCAAATGCTTCTGGAGGTGGAACTTGCTTAGATCATATTTTCTGCAATGTTAATAATTATGAAAATTTATCATCTGCTGTGGTGGTATCTGGTGTTGCAGATCATTTCGGAACAATGATTAGGTGGTCTGTAAATGAAAGCACAGAAATTACAACTCAAAAGAATATTTCTATTAAAAAAATTGATTTAGAGAGGCTATGTATTCTGCTAGAGCAGGAAACGTGGAGTGAGGTTATAGCCTCAAAGGATACCGATGAATGCAGTGACATGTTTCTGGGTGTTTTGCAGGGAAAAATAGATGAATCAACGTCTGTTTCAATTGTGCAAAGGAACTCGAAGGAGACCCGACTTAAGCCCTGGATGTCGGCAGCTCTATTAAACTCAGTTCGGAAGTGTCATAAGCTGTATAAAGTATCCTTGAAACAACCTTTTAACACAAGGTTCAAAATGTTTTTTTCTAAATATCAAAAAACCTTGAAATCAATAATCCGTTCTGCTAAAGATAAGTATAATGGAAATAAGCTCAAAAGCGTAGGTGGAAGTAGTGAAAAAACGTGGGAGGTTATTAACGAAATCATTGATCGACCAAAAAATAAAACTCTGCAAATTCTTGACACAACGGTTCATTATCTTCTTTGTACAGATCACCCTTCTGTCTAGATCACTAGGTCTAAATGTCTAGATCCTAAATGTTAGATTAATTATTATTGTCAATTATCACTGATTATTAACAATTTTATCAACTATCTAGTGAAAATTATTTTAATTTATTGTTAGGTATTAATAATTCGTATTTATTATTAATAATAATTATTATTAATTATGATTAATTAATACGGTATAATTCTGGGGTTTTTAATAATACGTCCGTAATAATTTTTCTATAAAAGAAGTAGGTACCTACCAACAAACATTCGAAATTACCTTCATTTCCGTAGCACGAAACGCACCTCAGAACAACAAACTCGACATCACTTAAGCCATATGATGTTCCAAAGAGCTTTTAGTATGAAAATGGACCTGTATTTCAACAGTTTGATTCACGATCGGGTTGTGAGGCACAATCTTTGAGCCGTCATTGTAAACGAACGGCTGGTCGTACAAAGCTGCGGATGGTCTTAAAAAATTCTACGGAACAAACTCTATCTAAATATGAAATAAAAAACATACCGTTTGATGGGAATTTTTCGAGATATGGAATTTTCAAAATTTCAAAATTCGTTTTGAACCCCTTCCCTTTGACCTAGGGTTATGAAAAGTTTCGTGGATCATTGTGGGGCTGGTCCAAACCCAGAAACCAAATTTCGTAATTTTAACTCAACGCTAACTGGGCAAAGTGCCTCGGACGGCGGACGGCGGACGGCGGACGGCGTACGGCGGACGGACGGATTTTTTTTTATTCGATTTTCTGAATCTACGTATCTTGAAACGTAAACCAACAAATTTTGAGGGGGGGTTAAAATTTTTTTTTCTTTGGGCGATTCCAATGGTTCATTATCGAAGATAATAAACCAAAATTATATTCGTAGTTTAAAAATTGATGGAGAAAGTGTAGACACTGAAAAATATTCTGAACGGTGCGGGGACGTACTTAATAAATATTTTGCTAACGTAGGCTCGAAATTGGCAGGTGAGCTTCCTGAAGTCGAAATTGCAACTCAATTTAGCTACACGGGAAATGAGAACCGTGAGACTAGCAGTGGTGAATTTCGCCTTAACAAGGTAACAGAATGTGACGTAATCAAATCAATTGAATCGCTTCGGGGTGGATCAAGTCCGGGTTACGATGGAATTGGTAGTGACCTTCTCAAAAAAACCAAAAATCTTATTGCGAAACCATTAAAGCATTTGATAAACCTAAGTTTCCAGCAAGGTATATTCCCATCTAACTTAAAGACTTCATTGATAACCCCTTTATACAAAACGGGAGACAGAGAGGACGCGAGCAACTATCGCCCAATATCCCTTGTTAGCAATGTTGCTAAAATATTAGAAAAGGCCTATAAATCTCAACTGGTAAACTACTTGGAGCGAAGCGGAATGCTCAGTGAGGCTCAATTTGGGCTCAGACACCAGAAAAGTACGCAAGACGCGATATGCACATTGAACTACAAAATTATTAAAGAGCTTGATAAGGGAAATAAACCGCTTGCTATATTTCTCGACCTTAGTAAAGCATTCGACACAATTTCACACAGCTTGTTTTTAGGTAAGCTACAAAACTTTGGCATAAAATGTGCTGAGTATAATTGGATAAAAACTTATCTTGGCAACAGAAAACAAATGGTTAAGCTAAATGGTACCCTGAGTTCTTGTATTGCTAATGAATCCTTCGGAGTTCCTCAGGGTACGGTCCTGGGTCCTGTTTTTTTCGTAATGTATGTTAATGATTTGGGGCACCTGAATTTCCCAGGGGAGCCCTTGATGTTCGCAGATGATACTGTGCTCTTTTTTAGCAGTGACAAGTGGGAAACTACTCATGGCCGAGCTAAAAGAGGTATTCAGGTTGTAAATTCTTGGCTTATTGCAAATAAACTATCTCTGAATTTGAAAAAAACAGTTTACATCCCATTCTATCTTTCTAAGCCTCATGACACGATAATGCCAATGTCCGATATCCGGGTTCACACGACAGCTTGTGATTTGTCCCTATGCTTAACATGCCCGGCAATAGTCCAAAGCACTGATATTAAGTATTTGGGCGTAGTTTTTGAATCTAACATGAAATGGCAAAAGCAAGTGGCATATGTTAATAAAAACTTGCGAAAGCTTATTTATGTTTTTGCCAGATTACGATCGGTACTGTCAAGATCTCTTCTCAGGATGGTGTATTTTGCTCTTGCTCAGTCAATTATTCTTTATGCTCTGCCAGCTTGGGGAAGCGCTTGTGCCACAACACTGAATTCGATAGTTTTAACTCAAAAAGCCCTCATTAGAATAATTTCTAATAGCAGCTATCTTGCTCATACCGCGCCCTTATTCAAACAAATGAATATCTTAAATATAACCAATTTAATTAAAATCAGCTCAATCAAACAAATCCTAAAAGAAGGCTCTTTTAGTTTCCCACGGCATTTGACCAGCACCCGTTTTCAACTTTTGGGGCACATGGCGCTTCCTCAATACCGCACGACGGCGGCGCAGAGTATCTATAGGTACAAGGGAATAATACAATACAATCTGCTTCCGCCAAATTTAAAAAAAAAGTTATTTGAGCATCCTCTTCAAACTAACAAATTGTTGAAAGGCTTTTACATTAACAACCAGCATGTAAACAACTAAGAAAGCAATTAATAAATAATAAGCAAGTATGGCAACTAAGATCTAGAAGGAAGAATAATATGCAGGATTGTAACATTTTTTTTTAATTATAGAAAATAGCTACCAAGATTTGAAAAGAATAATACGTAGGCATGTTCCATTGTGATTGCGATTAATAGCTCGCTAGCACGGCTCTTCTCCCTACCACGGGCACTCGCCCACACAGGGGAATAGTTTCTGTACAACAATTTTTTCAACTTGTATTTATGCATTTACTTGAGAAATAAAACTTTTTTCATTCTTTCATTCATTCATTTTTTCTCATTACAAACCTGTTCATTGTGTACCCAAGATCCTTCCCTAAAAGACCTGGCAGCGGGAAATATTATTCAACATGGTTTGAAAAGGGAAAAACAAGTTTTGTAAAAAATCCCAATGCTCTAGGTAGTAGTCGATACCAGTGACCAACATTTTCTCCAGTAGTCGACGTGGTTTTGCACTAGCTACATTGCTTTGTAGCTAGCTTTGCAGTAGTCGACCTACATGTGTTAGAAGTCGACAGTATCACTTGAGTCAGTAGTCGACAGGTTTCGTCATTCCATCGTTTTCGAATTTTACGACATCTAAATAAAATACATTCAACTGTGAATCGGAACTTGAAAATAGATTAATAAGATGTAATAAAGTAGTTATCAGACTTTTTATTTGCAAACAGCTCATTATCAGTCTCAAATTGCAATAAGTAAGTAAAAAGGTATGAAAACTATAGTCGAAAACTCATTGTCAGAAAATTGACATTACAGTTGGGCTTAGGTACCTATTTACATATTTTTTTTGACATTTTCATGTCTTTGCTTTGGCACATAAACTGAAACGGGAAAAATGTGTTCCCTTGATTCACCCTTTCCCTCAGATCACGTCAGAACACAAGCGACCGGCGGGCCATTACGTCAGAGCCTATGACGCACGAGCGTATGACGTAAGGCGGCTGGCAGGAGGCCAACTAGTACGTCAGAGCCTATGACGCACGAGCGTATGACGTAAGACGGCGGGCAGGAGGCCAACAAGTACGTCAGAGCCTATGACGCACGAGCGTATGACGTAAGACGGCTGGCAGGAGGCTAACTAGTGCGTCAGAGCCTATGACGCACGAGCGTATGACGTATGACGGCTGACAGGTGGCCAACAAGTACGTCAGAGCCTATGACGCACGAGCGTATGACGTAAGACGGCTGGCAGGAGACCAACTAGTGCGTCAGAGCCTATGACGCACGAGCGTATGACGTAAGACGGCTGGCAGGAGACCAACAAGTACGTCAGAGCCTATGACGCACGAGCGTATGACGTAATACGGTTGGTAGGAGGCCAACTAGTGCGTCATACGACGAGACCTTTTATGTATCTGCGCCCCCTCCCACACGCACACCGCGTACCTCGTACTTCATTTTGGTTTATTATCTTCGATAATGAAACATTGGAATCGCCCAAAGAAAAAAAAATTTTAACCCCCCCTCAAAATTTGTTGGTTTACATTTCAAGATACGTAGATTCAGAAAATCGAATAAAAAAAAAATCCGTCCGTCCGCCGTACGCCGTACGCCGTCCGCGCCACTTTGGCCAGTTAGCGTTGAGTTAAAATTACGAAATTTTTTTATGGGTTTCGACCAACCCCACAATGGTCCTCGAAACTTTTCATAACCCTAGGTCAAGGGGAAGGGGTTCAAAACGAATTTTGAAAATTGGAAAATCTCATATCTCGAAAAATTCATATAGAACGGTATGTTTTTTATTTCATATTTAGATAGAGTTTGTTCCGTAGAATTTTTTAGGACCATCCGCAGCTTTGTACGACCAGCCGTTCGTTTACAATGACGGCTCAAAGATTGTGCCTCACAACACGATCGTGAATCAAACTGTTGAAATACAGGTCCATTTTCATACTAACAAGCTCTTTGGAACATCATATGGCTTAAGTGATGTCGAGTTTGTTGTTCTGAGGTGCGTTTCGTGCTACGGAAATGAAGGTAATTTCGAATGTTTGTTGGTAGGTACTTCTTTTATAGAAAAATTATTACCTACGTAGTATTAAAAACCCCAGAATTATATCGTATTAATTAATCATAATTAATAATAATTATTATTAATAGTAAATACGAATTATTAATACCAAACAATAAATTATAATAATTTTCACTAGGTACTTAATAAAATTGTTAATAACATAGTGATAATTGATAATAATAATTAATCTAACATTTAGGATCTAGACATTTAGACCTAGTGATCTAGACAGAAGGGTGATCTGTACAAAGAAGATAATGAACCGTTGTGTCAAGAATTTGCAGAGTTTTTCAACAAGCGGTTAGAACTTTTTGATTTCCAGGCGGAGCTAAAAATGGGAGTCATATCCCACTCGAAAGTGAATTTCGAGGTGGATTCTAAAAGTATGTCTATCAGACCTTCGTATTCACATGACAATAGTCTAGTTGGCTTTTTTGAATCTGAAAACGGTTTGACCACTCATTCATGTTCTTGCAGAATTGTATCTCGAGCTGTGGGGAAGTAGTGCTCAAGGGACTTCTCCGAACCGCGAACTTGTTCACATATTTCATCAGTCAAAGTGATTTTCTCAAAATCCAGTTTGTTTTCATGTAAAAAAAAAATCATTCAACACAGGAAAACACTCCACCTCATTCTCCTGAACAGATTCAACCCAAAACTGGAGTTTTCTTTTAAATTCGCGAACTTAGTCATTAGCTTCAAAAGTTGTGATATTCATCGCTTGCAGAGAAAGCGATGAATATCTCATTCATTATCATGAAAATGTCTTATGAATACGAAAGGATAGACTGCCATCTCTCATGATCAAAACCGTTGGCCAATATGATACTGTGGTCGATCATCAGGGATAAGACTTCAGAACGTAACTCCTATAACCGTGTAAGTGCTTTCCCATGTAACAACCACCTGACTTCTGAGTGGAGAAGTAGGGAATTGTGAAGGCTTCCGATATCATCACATAGTAATAGAAAAAGTCTTGCTTTCAACGGCCGCGCCTTTATATTAATTATAATTAATGATTTGAACAGACACGTCAAAAACTTTCTTAAAAGAGGCCGGCATTTTTCGCATCGCTAAATGAATCGTGTCTATGAGAACTACGACTATGACTGCTACTGCAATTTTTTTTATCCTCGTAATCTGTACACACGTCAATGCAGCTACTCCAAGGAATTTCGTTCATCATAAAACAAATCGTCCAACAAACGGAATATTTCTGCCCCTGTTGTATTGGCAGGACGTGGATTGCACAGAAGAAGAAACGTTCAGAGCGGACAAAACCCAATAAAATTTCTAACCCCGCGACGCCTGTCTATTTGTCGATTTGGAGAGAAAACGACAAGTGTTTGATGCCAGAAACCAGCGATTCCTTCACATCACTTGATAAATCAAGTATCCTCCTTTTCACAGTGTTGTTTGACAACGGCTCTGAGGTCACAAGTTCAACTACTTATCGTCAAGCATGCAAAAGACAATATCACTAACACGGCTTTATGGCGGTTTCGGCGATGGAATGAGCTTTACCTGCCAGTGAAACTCGATAACTTACCAAGTAAAACGCATTTAGATAATTTTCATTTACAGTTTTTGCTTGAGTTTTGATTAAGGTTTGAGAAGCAGCCAGTTCAGTGTGCTCCCTATTGAAATAATCAGTCTGTTTTCCCCCGACTTCCTGGTGTGTAACCTCAAAGTGACGACGCAGTTTAACTGAAACCAATGCACTGTTTGGAAGGACTCGCCCGCAAATCACTCACTGTGTTTTACCCTCGTTAGTCTCAATTATTCACAAATCTAAATAACTGCCGTGGTACTTACGCTTTTTAATTACTCCACTTCTACTGGCTGTTCGAACTGCAGCTATTTGGAGACTTGATGAATCTGTGAATGCTGGAACTTGCTGCAGTGCATCAACTGAAGATTCATTTGGCTTGTCGTCTGTAAAGTTCTTGACGGAAACTTGTTGTGCAGTTGATGGAGGAACTGATTGCTTCCTCAGAGATCCCGACTTTAGCCACCGATCCATATTGTGTTGAAGTAATAGAGAGACATTGAGTACAACACTCGCGAAAGAAGCTTGAGCTTGACTGGTATTCTCAAGAAACACTGAGAAAAAAACACTGTGAAAAAATCCAGGGTGTTGAAAAAAGTCCAGGGAGATGGAAGAAGCAGTTCCTGGTAATGAACGTACACCACAAGAAATCTGAAATTTCCGGGAAAGCGACCGAGCGACCAGCCTAGTCCGGCCCGCCAGCCACACTATTTTACCCATCAACTTCATTTCTAAGTATTCATTGTTATTATCATTTTTTTTTTAATTTTTACTAAAATTAAAACTTGAATTTTTAATTGTATTTATTCATTCTACGTTAATTTTTGCAAGAATGTAATAATTTTTCTGGAAGTTCGCCGCGGACCCCCTAGTTAGGGTCGGCGGACTCACAGAGGGTCCACGGACCACAGTTTGGGAGTTCCTGCAATCAAATATGAAAGGAACAGCATTGCCAGACCAATACCTAGACACCACATTAGGTACTCCTCATAAGCCAACCTTTTAATACATAAAGCCCCTATCACGGCCGATCCACTTAGGACCTGCAGATCAAGAGCTACTTGGAAACCAGTTGTCTCGTGCGAAATGTTAACTCGTAACAATTTTTAAATACAGTGATAGAATGAACTAAATCACTCGCGCCGAAATCGTGGAAACCCATGTTAAGGAATACAAGATCATTTGAAATATCTTCTATTTCCACTGAAATGTGAGTACAATGGTATTCCAATATTTTGTAACAGTGTACTCATATTTCAGTAGATATAGAAGATTTTATCAAACTTCTTGTTTTCCTTTACAGAGATAGAAACTTTTTCATTATTTCGTCAATAGAATACTTAGGTATCAATTAACCATTCTTCCAAGGTGGGCCAAATCACAACAGGTATTGCAATTGAATCTGGTTACCATCTTGGTACATGCCATTTCAATTGTAGCTTCCGAGCAGGACAATTGCTTCATAAGCTAAGGGTAGTACCACATAAATGATTGAAAAATTGCATATTTGAGGTTGGCGTAAGGCTTAGGTTTCCTAGGTTTCCTTCAATTCTATTTCCAGGGACGGGTGGAAGCATCTTAGTTATTGATACCGACCTACATACATCGATTTTGACAGTATCGTATGTTATTTTAAAACCCGGTTTATGGCCTCCACTCACAAAGTGGAAGAAGTTTACGGGTGTCTCCTTACCAACATCCGTAGAACTTACGAACGAGTCATGGATGCCCTAATCGCACAGGTTTCTTCGGTTTACTTTTCCAGTTTGCGGTACCATCCGAATAACTACAGAAAGTTCTTACGCCAGACAATTGAATCCCTGATTAGACTTCTGGAGGTACCTAATGTGAGAAAATGTGACATTTCAAGCTGGGGTTATTGTGTTCTGGCTTTAAAGAGCAGCCTGATAAAATGTGGAACGGGGGAGAAAGTGAAAAGCAACTAAGCTATTGACATACAGGAAGGAACTCCAAGCGTACATCACATTTTCCAGATGATTTGGTGCCCCACAAGTATTTCTTTACGGATCCTGGTCGAGGTTATTATCTAGAACTGTGTATAGAAGTACTCATTATTCAATATCATCCGTCTCATGCGATAGTATGAGGTAGGATTATTTTATGTGTTTAGTAAGTAACACCTTTACATCACTGCAGGGGAGTGGCATCCTCATTTCCATCGAAACCCGGAAAGATGCTTCCGTTCAACTCTACACTATTGAGAAACGGCGTTGCTGAGGTGGATTCCACCGGTACCTCGCACCTTATCTCTGATGGGATCTTGGCGTTAGTTATGTGGGTACCGTAGGCGAAGTTGGAGAGCCTCCGTAATCTGGGTCTTAGCATCTCACACAGTAGAAAACATTGGCCTCTTGCTCTTGGGAGATGTAAATAAATACCTTGGGTTACCAATGTTAAGCGGTTGCCAGGTCGCCACAACGTCTTACCAATTATATTATCCACCAGTGGTATGTATCCAACATCATCTCGAAAGTTTTCCTTTTGGTTTATTATTTACGATAATGAAACGTTAGTGATCGAGACATTATTGAGTTCAATCCCCCCCCCCTCCTCCGAGACAATTCACCTTAAAATTGGTGTATTCGTGAGACTTGGAACTTCTAGGGGGCCATTTTCTAACCATTTGTCAGTGGATTCTCTATTCATTTATTCCATCTTTTTCTGATTTTAGATTATCAAGTTTTCAGGTTTGGGTTCATTGTTTCTAAAGTTCCAGTCTATTGCAAGCAGTGCTACTATAGTCTACTGTTCTAGATGGATTTGATACAATCGACTAGCCTGATTGATTCATCCATATTCATCTTACAGAACCTGTCCCCCTAGTCGGTCCTTCCTGTTCTCCTAAACACAACGTCCCCCCCTAGTCGGTCCTTCCTGTTCTCCTAAACACAACGGCCACGCGACCTGCTATCCGTAGAGGTTAATTCAAGTTTCCTCCGAGTGTCAATGGCATATGGATAGCAAGAAAAACGGCTCGTCGTATGTTCCTGAGGACTAAAAACCCAGCTCAAAAACAACTTGCTCATCAATTGGGCAATGCTTTAAGAAACGAGGTCCAGAACCTTAGACACGAACAGGAGCGTCACGAAGTGGAGAACCTAGAAGCTCAAGATGGATCACTGTATAGGAAAACCAAAATTTTTACTAAAACCCATAAGGCAATTCCTCAACTTCGAGATGGGCCACACTGGTTGTCAACACCTTCTGAAAAGGCTGATGCGTTTGCCAACACATTAGAGCAGAAATTTACCCCATTTCCCATTAACAATTTGTCCTTGGGCGAAACCCAGTACAGTGCACCATTTCCTTCTCCAGCTATTTTCTTCTCTCCCAATGAAGTCAAACGGGTCATCAGGAACATAGGAACTCGCAAATCTCCTGGTCCAGACCTGATTGTGAAATCTCTTCTCGTCAACTCGCCACGTAAGCTCATTGCCTTTCTCACCCATCTCTATACAGCTGCTGTACGTCTGGGATATTTTCCTAAGGCATGGAGACATGCCCATATTGTGATGATTTTGAAACCTGGCAAGCCAGAAAATGAAGTAGCATCATACCGCCCAATAAGTCTGCTTTCCACACTTTCCAAAATATTTGAAAGATTGGTCTTATCTCATCTGTTGACTTATACTGAGCATTTGTTGCCTGATGTACAATTTGGGTTTCGAGAGAGGAGGTATGTCGAGCAGCATTTTTTGACATGGAGCAAGCCTTTGACAGAGTCTGGCATCCAGGCCTCCTGTCAAAGATCCGACCGCACATTCCTAACAATCTTTATGACCTGCTTTCTAGCTACTTGAGTGAGCGAAAGTTTCAGGTGACCGTTCAGAACCAGCTGTCGATTAGGAAGCCAATTAATGCCGGTGTACCACAGGGCAGTGTCTTGGATCCCTTCCTGTACATATTCTATTGCCATGATATGCCCTTGCCAAGTGAACCTGCCTTCTATGGACTATTCGCAGATGATTTGGTCTATGCCACTTGTAATTCCCTCTCCGATGTTGCAGCCCATCAATTGCAGACTTTCATCGAGGAACTTGGACATTGGTGCAATCGATGGAAACTCAAAATCAATGCTGCTAAATCTTATAGCGTAACATTTACTTACAAGAGGTCATATACTGACGTTCCGCTGATGTATGCAGGAGTAGATATCCCTGTAGCAGATTCATACAAGTACCTTGGCGTTATATTAGACAAGCGTCTCACTTTTCGTGAACATGTTGCTGATCTCAAGAAACGTCTCAACGTGAGAACTACGCAACTGAAGTACTTCCTCAACAATCCCTCCATGTCTCTAGAGAACAAGCTATTGATATATAAGGTTTTCATTCGACCAATATGGACCTACGCACTTCCAGTCTACGGTACATGCTCCAAGTCGGTCTTTCGCCAAATGGAACAGCACCAGAACCGGACTTTGCAACAAAAAGTCCTCCATACGCCTCCTTACGTTTGGAACGCCACAATTTATGACAACTTCGGCCTTCCCAATCCGTCAGACACGCTTCAAGAATCTATGAGAAGATTTGCTGTTACACATATGAACCACAACAATAGTGCTGCCAAAGAGGGATTCAACTCACCCGTGAACAGGCGACTCCGTACTCCACGACATATTTTGGACTTTTTAGACCTGTAATTAATCAGACAGTAGCAGCCAAATACACTTAGCCATTAAATACGGACCCACCCATGTGCGGGGATGTAGTGTATGCATGTTGATAAATAGACAGTGTGAGAAATCATCACGAAGGTATATTACTGTTGTAATGGTCTTTAATAAATAAAACAAAAAAAAATAAAAATAAACACAACGGATCTGTATTGAACGTTTTTCGACAAATCTCGTATTAAAAACTATGTACTTCTTGCTTATTTTATTTTATTAAAATCGGACAAATGTGATACCGTGGTACCTAATTTTAAATGTTCTTTCCTAGTTTCAAACTACTCGTGCTATCTTTGATTTCATCATTGCTTCATTCACACTGTTTCAATAAATGTGAAGGTTGGATATTATCCAAATCCGTTATGTGATCGCGGCTTCCATCAAAGTCAACTCGCTCGTAGCTCGTATTACGGTTTCTTCGAGCATTAAAATTTTGAAGAATTCTCTCTCGAAATGGGGAACAACAAACGGTGACGCTAACAAAAGACATCTTGATCGAATGAAAAATAGTAAGCCCAACTTCTAAACCCCTTTGAATCCATTTGATTTATCG
The DNA here is from genome assembly GCA_963920205.1 of Stenodema calcarata. NCBI lineage: Eukaryota > Metazoa > Arthropoda > Insecta > Hemiptera > Miridae > Stenodema > Stenodema calcarata. The sequence continues at coordinate 23,315,191 of OY986057.1, read as the reverse complement.
ATCAGCAAAGTGCGTAGTGAATCTCAATAATAGGTCCCTATTCTCTGGGCGGATAATAGAAGGTCTAGCCTTCCTATACAACTTCCCCGAGCAGTATTCAAATCCTGCTACTCCACCTCGTTGCTACTATTGTCTCATTTAAAATTTACCCGCATTCCGGGATGCTAATATTCAAATAGACCCTTTGTTCGGCACGGGCTTTATACTAACATTTTTTCTCCAGCATCTCCTTCTTAGCATTGATTTTTTCCCCCAGTTTCACAAACCGATTTCTCTTTGTCTCAATCGTATGTGAATCAATACCAAATCCAAACGTTCAGCTACAGTTCACAATCATGGGATTTTCCGAACTTAGTATTGGAATCTAAAGACGGCCGATATGACACAGAGACTTTCGTACTCATACTATAGAAGAGTTGTAAAGCGACTGAGATATATCAAATAAAAAACTCCTATCAAATATATTCCTACAATATGAGTCAGTTTTTGATGCACGCCTCCCTTCTCTCAAAATGTCTGATAGGTCGTTTGAAAGGCTCAACATTACACACAAACTATCAGAAAGAGCTAAAGTTCGATGAAGGGCAATCTGGCCATTGCAAGGAAATTGCCATAAAAACATGGTTCAAATGTGCTTAAATCCTCGCACACTTCGCCGCACCGGATGGACGGGAAGAACCTGACGGATCGAATTTCGTTCGTAGTAGTGTTGCTTCAAATTCAAGTACGTTCACGCAGGCAACATCGAACTTTTGACCGCGCAAATGAAAAATACAAAATATTTTACAGTTTGGTGATAAATATAATGAATGGATATGGTGCCAATTCCTAAACATGTCCTCTTGACATTGACAATTTTTCATTTGGCTTGTACCAATCATAAATTTCTCAAGACATCTGTGGCTTTAATGTTTGAACAGATTGGCATCATTTGTTGACAATGTAAGAAAGGGAAGCAAAACAATATAGGACAGGCAATTAGCAAGGTAGAGTTGGTGATTTGGGGCTTCGATATCCCAATGAGAGTTTAATGAGAGCTATTTGAATGATAACTGTTGCCATACGACTGGATACAAGGGCAGTTGAGTCTGTTTCAATGGGGGGTTCTCCCCCTTTAACATGATACAATAAAACTCACCCTCATGTGGAGGCTATTTGTCAATAGTGAATGAGAGATATGAGCCCCCCCCCCCCCCCCCGCCTGGTACTTATGCAGATCAGCGCACAGGCGCCAGAGGAGTTTCGTCCAGAAGAGTTTAAATCTATGTACGACGACTGCACATATGAAATTCCTTGGAAATCCTTTCAACTGGAGTATGTGTTGGTTTATTATCTTCGATAATGAACCATTGGAATCGCCCAAAGAAAAAAAAATTTTAACCCCCCCTCAAAATTTGTTGGTTTACGTTTCAAGACACGTAGATTCAGAAAATCGAATAAAAAAAAATCCGTCCGTCCGCCGTACGCCGTACGCCGTCCCCCGTACGCCGTACGCCGTCCGCGCCACTTTGCCCAGTTAGCGTTGAGTTAAAATTACGAAATTCGGTTTCTGGGTTTGGACCAGCCCCACAATGGTCCTCGAAACTTTTCATAACCCTAGGTCAAGGGGAAGGGGTTCAAAACGAAATTTAAAATTTCGACAATGTCATATCTCAAAATATTCAACTGAAACGTGTAATTTTCAGTTCACTTTTGAATGACCTGAAAAATTACGAATCTTTTAAGACCAATTGGATTTTTGTGCGACCAGCCGTTCGTTCACAGTGAGCGCGCAAAGGTTTAGGAAAAACACTAATCTTTCGCGTCGAAAACGGCCGTTATGTGACCCAACCCTCAGACGCCCAGAATAAAACTACCTTTTGTCATCTTCCCGGTAAACTACAGTCTAGAAATTTTAACCGTGAGTCGGGGATAGACCACATTGCAATATTTACTCGGTTTCTCATCTGTAAAATTGTTTAAATAATACCTTTTTGTTTAAACAAATTAAATTTTGATGATGAGCTAGATACTTGACATTTTAAATATAGGTCAGAAATGGATCACAATGCAATATTCACTCGGTTTCTTGTCTGTAAAATTGTTTAAATAATACCTATTTGTTTAAACAAATTAAATTTTGATGATGAGCTAGATACTTGAAATTTTAAATATAGGTCAGAAATGGATGACATTTCAATATTCACTCGGTTTGTATGACATGGTATGAGTATGGTAAGGTATATTATTGTATGTATGATTTAGTACAGTATGATAAGACAGAAAAGAAATTCGTATGGTATGGTATGAGTACGGTGAGAATATGGTATGGTGCCGATTTGCAACACAGTCTGGTATAGACAGAAGGGTGATCTGCACAAGGAAGATAATAAACCGTTGTGTCAAGAATTTGCAGAGTTTTTCAAACGCTTCGGCACCAGGAAACTAAACTAAAAACGCTGTTTATTAATACCTGTATAGATCACCCTTCTGTACAGATCACAGCTCTGTATACAATAACGTAGATAGCTCACAGACACAGCTCACTAGAATCTTTCGAGACGGCCGTACTTCACTACTTCACTACTTTCTCCCCCCCCCCCCCCCCCCTACCCAATTTTTTCTCTTTTTCATCATTCGCATCCCTTGTCAATTGGGCAATTAAAATGAGAGATAATTTAAGTAACTAGCTTATGTACACATTTAATAATGATGTCCTTCACTAAGTGAAGGACATCATTATCAGGTGATAAGTCTTATCATCACTAATTTTGTTCACGTACCTATTATATTTTTAGCGAATTTTTGAAGAAGAGGAAGCTATTGTTCACGGTGCAAAATATTAAAAACTCGAATTTCTGAAACATTGGTATATTACCAAAATCTGTTTCAGACCATCCTGAATTCACTGCCAAAAGATACAAAACTTACATGTATACAAAATAAAGTCGGAGACTTGCTCGAAGAGTGTTTTATATTGAACTGATCGTTATATCGTACAAATGAATCGTCAAGCTTGTTCAGAATCAAAACTCAAACTCAGGTTTTTAATTGAAAACAACAAACTATGATTACCAAGGCACATATGATTTAGTAACAATAATAATCTTCAAGAAGGACTATAACATCACTCTCCTTCCTGTTTCTTCTCCGTGAACGGAGCCAACGTATCCGAATGAACAACACGGGTCTTTCGCTTTGGGGTGAGGATTCGGAACACGACTTCCGTTATCGTCTTCAGCACTCGGCAAGGGCCAACCCATTGAGACTGCAGCTTTGGACATATCCCTACGCGTCTCTTCGGTTGGTAATGCCAGACCAGGTCACCTTCTTTGAATTTGGGACAACTTGTTTGCACATCATATCGTCTTTTGCTCTCTCTAGCTCCTTTTGATAGATTGTTGCGTGCTGCGTCATGCATATCGTCCAGTCTGTCCCTCAACTCCGATACGTATTGAGTGATAGGTCTGCTTTCTGTGGGAGCCTTACCGACCAGCAAATGAACCGGTAGCGTCAATTTTCGACCCAAATTGAGCTCTGCCGGAGAAAATCATGTAGTTGCATGCTCGGTTGCTCTATACGCTAGGAGTGCAACGGGAAGATGGAGCTCCCACCTTCTTTGGTCGTCTCCAATCGCAGTAGCCAACAAATTCCAAAGTGTGCGGTTGAACCGCTCAACCAATCCATCGCTCTGCGGTCTTCCGGGCGTCGTTCGGGTTTTGTGTATTCGTAGGATCTTCATTACCTCCTCGAATACCCCGGATTCGAAACTCCTCCCTTGATCCGAGTGTAATTCTAGGGGCACGCCGAACCTTGAAATAACGTTATCGACGAGCGCACGTGCAATTGTTTCGGCTTTTGTGTCGGGGATGGCAAAAGCTTCTGGCCATTTTGTGTAGTAATCAATTACCACTGCAATATACTTATTTCCTCGTTCTGTGGTCGGCAGTGGTCCCATCGTATCAATTGCTACTCTTTCAAATGGGGCTCCTGATGTGTAGGTCTGCATTGGCGCCCTGATTCTTGTGCGTGTTTTTCCACGACGCCCACATACTGTACAGGATTTACAAAACAGTTTGACATCCCTACTCACGCCAATCCAGTAATAGGCAGATCTAACAGCTGTCAGAGTGCGTCGTCGTCCAAAATGCCCGAGACCATGAGCTGCCTCCAAGACTTCTTGGCGCTTCTCCCGTGGCACTAGGGTCTGCGTAGTCACTGTTCTCCCTGAGGTGCTCTCATATACGCGTACCAACAGGCCGTTGACCAATTGCAGACGGTCAAACATGGCCAAAAGTGCCTTTGATGCAACTCCCAGGTTCGAGATCGTCTGCCAAGGGGGTTTCTTCTTTTGTAACACCCATTCATACACAGACTTGAGGTCGGGATCTGCTAACTGCGCAACTCTCCACGTCTCACTGTCGGGTTCTACTCTTATCTGCCGCAACTCCACGGCCTCTTGCTTCTGCTCTTGACGTAAACAATACTGGCACTGGCTCTCTATGCAAGGGCGGCGAGACATTGCGTCTGCATTGAGGTGTTTAGAGCCTGCCCGATGCTCAATTCGGTAGTTGTATGTAGACAGGAATTGCAGCCACCGAGCCAGTTGTCCATCTATCTCACGGAAATTCTGGAGCCACTGCAATGAGGCATGATCGGTCCGCACCAAAAATTGTTCCCCACTATCGAGACCATAAGACTGGAAGTTCCTAAGTGCCTTGATTAAACTCAGTAACTCCTTCCGAGTGGCACAGTAATTCCGTTCTTGTTTTGATAGGCATTTACTGAAGTACGCTAGTACCCGCTCTTTTCCGTCCTGCACTTGAGAAAGCACTGCACCAACCGCTCGGTCGCTGGCATCATTATCCACTATAAACATTGCTCCTGCAACTGGGTGGCCTAGTACAGGTGGTTGAGTGAGTGCAGCTTTCATGTCGTCAAAGGCAGATTGGCATTCGGGTGTCCACACAAACTTCTTAGTACTATCTTGAAGAGCATACAAGGGACCCATTCGTGCAGCAAAGTCTTTAACAAATCTTCGGTTGTAAGAACACATAGCAGCAAATGTCCTCAGTTCTTTAACATTTCCTGGCACAGGCCACTCAACCACTTTTGCTATTTTGAGGGGATCTACGGCGATCCCGTCTCCTGAAATAACATGACCAAGGTAAGTAACTTCCCTTCTAAACAAGCGGCACTTCTTGGGATTTAGTCTCACTCCAGCCCGTCTTAAAACCCCAAGCACTCGTCGGAGCCACTGCACATGCTCACCAAACCCTGGGCTGTCTATCAAAACGTCATCCAAATATACTTTGGTCCGGCCCTGGCGGATTTCTTCATGCAGTACTTTGCTCATTGTCCGCTGAAATGTTGCTGGGGCATTACAAAGTCCAAACGGCATAACCAAAAACTGCCACAACCCCCGTGGCGTGCAAAAAGCCGTCTTTTCCTTATCACTTGCTTCCATAGGCACTTGCCAACAACCGCTTTGCAAATCCAGGGTTGAGAACCAGGAACTACGTGCAAGGGCGCCTATTAGTTCTTCAATTTTAGGCAGTGGAAACGAGTCCTTCCTGGTTACATCATTCAGACGCCGGAAATCGACACAGAACCTTGTAGACCCATCTTTCTTTGGTACTAAAACAATTGGGCTGGCCCATGGGCTACTGGATGGTTCAATTATGCCGTTTTGTTCCATTTCGCTGATCAAGTGCTCAACCTCTTCCAACCGATGCCTTGGGGATTGTCGTATTGGCGCATTATTACCAACATCTATCTTATGAGTCGAGCCCTCGATCCTACCCAAATCTTTCCCACTTTTAGCAAAAACATCTTTAAAATCCCATAACAACCGTTGCAGCTCTTCCTTTTGAGGTTCATCCAGGCTCTTCCCAGCTTCTCCAAACAGCTGATCAATATGTGGCGGTAGTCCTCCAGTGGTAACTGTACATGTCGCGGGAACCTCATCAAACGGCGTTAACTCATCTGGGTCTTCACCCTCTTCATCAAGCTCAGACACTCTGTTGATGTCACAATCTCGAGCTTGCAACCGTTTCCCATCAACAACTATTGCACTATCTGCCAGATCGATCAAGCATTTTTGTCCAGCAAGGAAGTCCATTCCCAGTACACAATCCTCCCGGATCGATGCAACAAGTACCCTGTGCCATCGCCCTTTTCCATCCCCCAAATCAAGCAAGACATTCGAATGACCCTGCACTGGGATCAGATCACCAGATATGGACCTTATACGGGACCCAACTCCTTCTTCCACAGACAATTTCGCCAGATCTCTCATGGCTGTACTGACAATTGTCTTTGTGGCACCTGTGTCCACAACAATATCACAAGGGGTCTCGTTCAACTTCCCTTGAAGGACAAGTGATGATTGTACTGCTGCCTGGTATGTGATTATGTCCCCTACAAATCGGGTCTCTTGCTTTGTGGGACTGCTGCGACTAGCAGCAGGGTTTTGTGGGGACTTGTTCTGTGAGGTCGGCTCGTCCCCTACTAATCCGACCTGATGACGTTTCCCGAGGCCCAGTTCCCAGTTGTTGAGGTGCTCAGGTTGCATGTACATCCAGCTTTGGCTTCAGCTCGTGGCTTAGGATTGGTGCAATTCCTTGCAAGGTGTCCCGGCTCTGAACAACGCCAGCAAATTACCTGGCGTCGATGACCTTGCCTAGATTTCTTATCCTGGAACCTTAATGCAGTAACCAATTCTCCTGGTTCTGGAATGCAGACCTCCTCCACTTCCCCACTACGCACGCTGACTTTAGACAATGGTGTCAGTGTCACAGCCTCCAATCGCAGAGCAACTTCAAGCAATTCAGTCATGGACTTCGGACCTACTGTAAGCAGCTTATCTCGCAATAAGGCGCTGCAAAGTCCTTGGACAAACAAATGAACCAGCATGAGCTCGGTTCCCCTGGACACTTCTGGTAGGGCGCGTCGTGCCAATTTCTTCATTTCCTGATGGTAGGAGATCAAACTCTCATTGGGCAGCTGCTTCCGAGTCATAAGTAGGGCCATAAATTTTTGTTCTTGGTTTTTATGACCAAACCTTGTCTCTAGCCCTTGTTTGAGAACCAAGTAATCACAAGGAGTACTCACTTCAGCCAAGACCTCTCGGGCTGATCCCGTCAGTGCCGCACCTAAAGCTACTGCTTTAGTTTCCTCGTTCCAACCATTATTGCTGGCAATGGATTCAAACTGCAGGATGTACGACTCCCATTCTTCGGTGCCATCAAACTTCATGGGTTTGAAATAGCAAACACTATTACTGGGACTCCCCTCAGCTTCATGCACGGGACCTGTCGAGGGAGGTAGTGGTGGAGAGGACGATATGAGTGGTTCTTCCTGACGGGGCATGATTCTAGCCAACATAGTACCCAATGACTCGAATTAACCCTGCAGGATTCGCTCAATGCCCGCCAAATGATCGTTCAACACCAACCTGATGTCACCCAAACAGGCGCTTCTCTCATCGCTTAACAGGTTGACGAGTTCGTCTATGTCTATCGAGGGACCTGATGGGACCTGAGGTATCTGATCCTCGACGTCTCCCGCTACTTCTTCGCCGACCACCTCAACCCTTTCCATGGGCTCCCTTCCTGATCGCACAGTAGAACGAGTATCCATGCTAATTAGTTCTGTAGATCCCACCGCTGTCACCAAATGAACTGATCGTTATATCGTACAAATGAATCGTCAAGCTTGTTCAGAATCAAAACTCAAACTCAGGTTTTTAATTGAAAACAACAAACTATGATTACCAAGGCACATATGATTTAGTAACAATAATAATCTTCAAGAAGGACTATAACAATATATATTTATGTATTAGTCATTCCAGACGATAACTCTCGATAGAATTGAGATAAAAATTCCAAATTTGTACAAAAAAATCTGTGTTGGCAATCGAACGGCTTAGTTCGTAGATGGGAAAAATTCCACATTAAGGGGGGCTTAGGGGAGTTTTAAGGGGGAAAACTCACAAAAATTATGTATATTTCCATAAATTCCCAAAATGAAACAGTCTGCCAAGTGACAACTCATTTTAAAGGTTATTCAACTCTGAACATGATGGTTTAGTCAGAATTGCGATATTCTATTCCGTTCTCAGACTGGAGCCCTTTGAAGGTGAAAAAACGTGGTTGTTACTTGAGGTGTTCTTCGCAGTTCATCTGCTTTAATCTCGCCGGGTAACTAGCTCAGTGACAGCCCCGTCAATTTTCCAACTTAATTTAGAAATTATAATTAAAATAGTTTGATTTATAATTAATAACTAATTTCAGAATGATTCTAAAAGAAATATTTCAATAAATTATAAATTAGATAATTTGATCAATTACAAATTGAATAATTATATATAAATTATAAACTATCTATAATTTATTTGTATTAATATAATTTGTGGGTTTTTATTATTCCTACGTCGGCTACAATTTAAAAAGTCCTAGATTACCTAGACTTTCAGCCATGCGATTTTGTTGTATGCCACTTCAATTTTGTCACCGTTTCTACTCCCATTCTTTTATTCCATGGAATTGTAGGAATTGTGATTCCATTGTATAAACTTACTTAAACTTAACTTACTTAACTTACTTAACTTACTTAACTTACTTAACTTACTTTACTTTACTTAACTTGATATTCTATTCTATTCTATTAACCTTGCCAGGCGTGTGGAAATTCCGAGTTCCAAATAGTTCTGAGCCAAAATGTATAATAAGAAATATGGATTTGGCGACCAGTAATTTTGAACGAGACATCGAAACATTTTGGTATCGTAACCGGCTTCCTCACAATTGATAGGTACGTAATTAATAGGTTTAATACAATTGATAGGTTTGATACAGTTTGTAAGTTCCCAAATGCAGTTCTTACTTGCAGCTCATCGACGATTACCAACCAACCGAAACAAAATAATATAAGCATGTACTCATGATAGTAACCAATGTAGAGAATGGGCAATTCCAGTCAATTTTTTTTATTTTTTTTTTTTCCAAAGTACCTTGTCTAATGTTAGCGAAAATCGGGTCCATTTGCCAAGAAATTGTTCACAAAAATTTAGGAAAATAAAAGAAAATTGGTAGTTTGAAAAACAGGCGGGCGAGTGACCGGGGTGTGACGTCAAAAACTTCACCATTATGGATACTAGATTATGGAGCAATCCCTGCATAAAGCATCCACGGATTCCTGTGGCGTGCGGAAGGTTCAATCCTTGTTACCAGAGCGCCTACCAGCGAAGGTTGTGTTACCAGGTTCAAATCCGTCTTCGATAGTATTTTGCCTCGGCTTTTTCACACTAGAGCTGGATGCCATTTAATTTCTTAACACAGGGCACTCGGATGAAAAATAAAAAAAGAGAGATGAAAGAGATGAAAATCAATTTGTTATGGCGAACGGCGATAATCAAGCGATAATGCAGAATAGAGAATGCTGGAGTGACGCAAAGATGGAGTGACGCGAATGGATCATTTTTCTTGAAACATCGTGGATACTAAAACTAACTATCCATCCTCGTTTGAGGTGTCCGATCACGTCAAGGTTTGAGCGCGCGTAGTACGAACAAGTACTAGTTTGATTGCATTTCCTACCAAACTTAACGAAAAAACTGATCAACTCATGCTATTTTCGTAATCTTCACACGTCCCTTGACCGAAAAATACTGTCCTATTGTAAATTTTCGGACACAATGGAATTGCCCATTCAGTTTTCGATCTGAAGCCTGGGAGGTTCTTAAGAACCTCAGCCAGCTTCAGATCGAAAACTGAACCCAATGCAGGGTTGAAAGTCAGGTTGGAAATATCCAAGGTAGAAAACTACGCTTACACTAAAATGGTTCCATTTGTGGAGAAGTAGATACATTTCCACCTAGTTTTCGTCTCAAGGAGTAAGATGTATTAATTTATAAATGTAGAACAAGGTGGTTGAATGTTGATCCAAAGCAGGGGCTGCGGTGGGAGCAGAGCAGTGCAGGGAGGCAAAGGGAGTTTTGTGTGAAGGGGAAGGGCGTGGGGGTAGAGTAATGGATAGAAAAGCCCAGTGGATTTCTCATCTCTAATGGCAGGGCGTTTTCCTTGTTACTTATGCTCCGTTTAGAACCAGACCTTTCCCTCTTCTCATTCACCTAACATATAATTAAGATGTTTTTCAATAGAGATTTCCAAATGACTCCTCTTCATGTGCCCAAAGCTAAGTATACTTTTAATAAAAGGCCGTTTCATCTCTATTATATTCCTTTAATCATTTTAAAGGTTTTCCAATTAAAAAAAGAAGACACGCGAGCGAGAAAAAAAAATGATAAAAGGGAAGAAAGACGGAGAAATTATAATGAACGTGAGAAGCCTCTGTTAGCAAAGTTGGTCCCCATTACTGGTTTCTCTGACTTCTCGAGCTTGTTTCAATTTGTTAAATTCACCATCTTTTCATTTGAAAAGCATGAAAAATCACCCACCATGTGGTTATTAGTGTGAGGGAGGCGGAACTAATTACAAGTTAGAAAGAATGTCTGTATTAGATTACAACATAATATTGCTGAAAATACATTTTGGTTCATTATTTTCAATAACCAACCTTTGGGATCGATCAAGTGAAACACAATTTAAACTCTCCTTTTAAATTGGTGGGTTTACTATTCTTGTATCGGAGAATCAGAATGCACACCACGTAGAGTAAGGGTTTCCTGAATTTCTTAACGGACTATATATCATGGTCCAATATACCATGGTTTGTTAACTAGCCTCCGACTCATGGTTTGTCAACATGCCAATATACCATGGTTTGTCAACTAGCCTCCGACCGGAAAACAGTGGATGCCAATGCCAATGGCCCCCGGACTATATGTATATAATAATTTTTGGTGTCTTCCGGCAGGAACGGATTTCGGTATGAAAATGTTTTGGAAATTCGAGTTCTAAAAATTTTGAACCGTCCTTTCTTCGAAAATTCGCTAAAAGAAACTGAGGAAGTCTTCCGGTCAATAAAAGAAGGTAATTAGCAATACCATCCCGAGCTGGTAAGAACGCCGTCAAACCATATCAGAGGTAATTATAATGGGCTGGATATCTGTATACGAAAATCGAAAATCTTCAACATTTTGAATCTCGAAATTCTTGAATACAAACTGTTTAGACCCAACGCCGTTGTAAGATTCGCCTTTTCCTCGTAGGTTTGAACTAAAAAGATTAACAAAATGGTGGAAGTCGGCATCTTACTAAAACTGCCACCCGCTTCAAGAAAAGCAGCAGTAAATCATTTCAAGAAACTCTCCAACGTGTGAGACACAAAAGTGAAATTACAGAGATTAGCGATATTTCGCCACTCTTTCTGCTATGCATTTGGTACTAGCGAGAAGAATAACAACCAGCTGTATCACTCCAAATAAAAGAAAAATCACTACCAAACTTATAATTTCGTACCCCTTCACTTTTGAGTCAATTTAGTCTCAGTATGTATAGTATATTACATAATATACCCAGCAGCCAAGTAGATCAGACCAAGTCTCCAGTCAACTATACCCGGTGAACTGGGACTTGTGCAATTAGAGATCCCCAGAATCAAAACCGCGCACTAAAACCGTCGAGCATAAATTCTTCTGCGAGGTTAGGCAACGAATTAGTATGCACGGCATTAAGAGTTTTACATTAAATGGAGCCTGAGTTTTATGTTCGAGATCGGTCGGCAGCTCGTAAAGCCGTGTGTGGATGTACTAAAATTGTTAGTACGAACGATGAGGCGGTTGAAGGGGAATCCAGGGATCGACCGACAATGTTGCAAGCAGTACATATTCACGAAGAACTCGGCTAATTAAACAGAGATTATTTGATGATGTAGGTAATGCCATGATTTGGTTACAGTGAAAAGTTTTCCCGCTGTCAAGAAATGGAGAAACTCTCAGTAATCAGCCCCCAGGCGAATGAGAGAAAATAAAAGACGGATGTGAAAGGCACAAATGTGATGAATAGGAACCAATGTAGGAGAAATATAAAAGCTTCTGCCGTCTGAGTGTGCAGTAGGTATAGTTCCCTAGTATCTTTAAATGCAAGAAACACTCCGGCTGCTTTCATTGATAATCATAGTTTCCATCATAAACGATTCACGCCATCGTATTCAGCTACTGCTCCATTGGCCACCAAGTACCCTCCAATCTTCAACAGGCCCACGGAATGACACGGAACAAACAATTCATTCTTTGATGTCATGCATCTTCGTTTTGAAGACCAAACAATCTTTTAGTTCCCAAACGTTATTAATGGGCTTCGGTTACTTGGTGACAACCAGAAGAGATATGATGATTATGAAATGATTATGAATTATCATTAATTATTAATAATTATTATCAACTAGTGTAAATTATAAATATTTATTGTTGGTTAATAATAATTTTTATGCTTCATTAATAATAATTATTATTAAATATTATTTATTAACTCGATATTTGAAAACCATCTGCTGTTTGAATCAGCTGAGCCTTTTTGAAAATTGACCCGACAGGCTGCCTCACGATTCACTCTCATGTTGACGATTTCCGATCTGCTCCAACTTTGAGCCCTTATTGTGAACGAACGGCTGGTCCTACAAAGCTGTGGATGGTCGTAAACAATTTTCAAAAATGAACTCTATCTAAATATGAAATAAAAAATACACCGTTCCAATCAAATGTTTTGAGTTATGGAATTTTCAAAATTTCAAATTTTGTTTTTAACCCCTTCTCCTTGGCCTAGGGTTATGAAAAGTTTCGAGAATCATTGTGGGGTTGGTCCGAACCCGTTAAAAAAATCCCCCAAAAACAACTCCGTTGTAAAAACTGGCCCGCCAAAAAACCTCAGCCGCAAAAAGGAATGATATCCATTTTGCCCGCCAGCCACATATATAGGATGCTCGGTGCTTCGCACCTCGCTGTTGAGTGTGCATATAGAAACCTGATCCTCCTACCCCTAACCTCCACCGTCAATGTTTTCCTGCTCCCTGTCTCCTTCCCACAACCCCTTCTCACCCTTGGTCACCCTCGGTTTCACCTAATATGTTTCCTCTGTTACACCAGCAGGGAGCTTTACGCTTCTTTCAATGCTGTTGGCGGGAGCTTTTTGCCAGATGAACAAGCCTGAATTGAAGCATTACTTCATTATACCTAGGTGTACCACCACTGATTACTCGTGACCACCAGTAATACTTATAATATAGTAATGCTTCAATTCAGGCTTGTTAATCTGGCAAAAAGCTCCCGCCAACAGCATTGAAAGAAGCGTAAAGCTCCCTGCTGGTGTAACAGAGGAAACATATTAGGTGAAACCGAGGGTGACTAAGGGTGAGAAGGGGTTGTGGGAAGGAGACAGGGAACAGGAAAACATTGACGGTGGAGGTTAGGGGTAGGAGGATCAGGTTTCTATATGCACACTCAACAGCGAGGTGCGAAGCACCGAGCATCCTATATATGTGGCTGGCGGGCAAAATGGATATCATTCCTTTTTGCGGCTGAGGTTTTTCGGCGGGTCAGTTTTTACAACGGAGTTGTTTTTGGGGGATATCACATCTTTTTGCATGGCTAGTTTTCGAGCGGTACTTATACAATACGGTTCAATTTAACAAAAGTACCTACGAGGTAACTAGTAAATGTTTTCCTAAATGAAGTTTTATCCTAGTCAAAATTTAGTAAAAAATTAGTACGCCTACTAATTTGCCTTTTTGTTTCTTCTTTTTGTGACAAGAATAATTATTTTTTGGAAATTATTGTTTGTTATCCGAAATGTGTTTGAAAAATAAGTAGTTTTAAAATTTTTGCGAATTGGTTAAATAGTAGTTTTAAAATTTTCGATTAATTAAAACAATTAACAATTTTAAAAAATTATTAAAATTTAAAACAATTATTATTATTATTAAATTTGAAAAAATAGAAAGAATTAGAAATTTGAATGAATTTGAATTAGAAATTTTTTGAAAATTTGTTGCATTTTTTCTTGGGGATTGTGCAAATTTTTGTTGTTGAGAATCATTACAATCATTTTAATTATTGGTGTCGAAGAGAAAGTGGAAAGAGAAAGTTTCTTCTTCTTGGAGTGCCGTATCCGAATTTCGGACGTTGGCGACCTCTCACATATAATCCTGTGATGCACGTCTTCACAAGTTATACGGGACCTACAGTTTATCGCCGGTTCCGAACGGCACTATTTGAGAGGCTGTACTAGGCAAATGATACTGGTGGTAGTTTGCCATTGCTTTCCACCAGGTGACCGCCGCAACGGCTAAGTATGTGAAAAATCCTTTCACGCCAGCGGGTATTGAACCCAAGATCTTACGCATCGCGGACAGACGCGCTTGTCCACGAGGCTACCGGCGGCCACAGAAAGTTTGCAAAACGTAAAACGCACGTTTTTATACCAAAAATCGCGAATAACTCGAGAACCGTTGGGAAAAGTGGGAAAGTGTGCTACCCTCATTCGAAAGCCCATTAAATTTCCTATCGATCCTTATACAGGCGCCACTCTACGACAATTTTTCTGACCACCGTTCAACTTTGATGTTTTCGGAAATTAGCCAAATCAGTAGATGTGGAATTTATTCACGTATTTTTGGCTGTGGATTAGTCAAATCGATTGAGATTTAGTTCAAAATTATTGAGCATATTCTAGACAACCTAGCGGACATTTTAAGACCAACCGCACCAATTTTCATCAATATTTGCGGCAGTTGTTGTTGAAAATAGAAAAATCACCATAACTCCTTTATTTTTCCCTTTAGGAAGCATTTTTTGATCTCAAATTAAACAGTTTGCAAAGCTGAACACAACTAAAAAAGAAAATCTGAAAAAGCTTCAATTTTGAAGGGGTTATGACCATTTGAAATTCCTAAAAAACACTATTTCCCCCCTAATTGGAGGGGAAATGGTGGGAGGGAGAAAAAATGGTCAAAAGGCACTCCCTTGGAGCATAACAAACGTGTGTGCAAAATTTCAGCTCGATCCGATTTGTCTGCTGGGCTGTAGCCCCGTCAATGAACAACAACAAGAAGAAGAAGAAGAAGAAGAACACGAAAAACGTGAAAAATAGTGGTTTTAAAATTGTTATACCCCCGACACCTGATGTTCCCAAGAGCTGAAATTTGTTTTACGTCCTCACGTGCCCCTGGAGAGTTGGTGTACAAAAAATCAACTCTCGAGACACTCAGGGGACCGAGCTACGGGATGGTGAAAACCCCAACTTGTTCCGTCGCGTAATCAGTGTCTCAGTCGCTTCGGTTTTCAGGGCTTCGGTTTTCTTGGCGGGCGGGACGCTCCCGCGTCCCTAGATTTCGTAATTTTAGCTCAACGCTAACTGGGCAAACTGCCGCGGACGGCGTACGGCGGACCGACGGATTTTTTTTTTTATTAATTATTTTTTTATTATCAAGGATAATTAACCGAAAAAAATTGCATACAAAGTTGAAACTAACAGTCACAATCAGGTGGAATCAATCAAAAGATGATGAAGATGCATTTAACTGTAACAGTATGAATACATGCTGTAGGAAGATACATGAATGACTGCCATATCTTATTCTGTTCTCAAAGCTCTGCTTACAGAGGGGTTTATCATTTACGACGAATTCTAATTGTCTGTACTGGTACTGCACATTTTCCTAAATAAATGCATTATTTTCTAAATGTTTCCCTTGACTTTTTGTTCAAGGACGCTTACACCCAGATAAAAACTCTGCAAATTCTTGACACAACGGTTCATTATCTTCTTTGTACAGATCACCCTTCTGTCTAGATCACTAGGTTTAAATGTCTAGATCCTAAATGTTAGATTAATTATTATTATCAATTATCACTCATTATTAACAATTTTATCAAGTAGGTACCTAGTGAAAATTATTATAATTTATGATTAGGTATTAATAATTCGTATTTATTATTAATAATAATTATTATTAATTATGATTAATTAATACGATATAATTCTGGGGTTTTTAATACTACGTCGGTAATAATTTTTCTATAAAAGAAGTACCTACCAACAAACATTCGAAATTACCTTCATTTCCGTAGCACGAAACGCACCTCAGAACAACAAACTCGACATCACTTAAGCCATATGATGTTCCAAAGAGCTTGTTAGTATGAAAATGGACCTGTATTTCAACAGTTTGATTCACGATCGTGTTGTGAGGCACAATCTTTGAGCCGTCATTGTGAACGAATGGCTGGTCGTACAAAGCTGCGGATGAACAAACTCTATCTAAATATGAAATAAAAAACATACCGTTCGAAATGAATTTTTCGAGATATGGAATTTTCAACATTTCAAAATTCGTTTTGAACCCCTTCCCCTTGACCTAGGGTTATGAAAAGTTTCGTGGATCATTGTGGGGCTGGTCCAAACCCAGAAACCAAATTTCGTAATTTTAACTCAACGCTAACTGGGCAAAGTGCCGCGGACGGCGTACGGCGGACGGCGTACGGCGGACGGACGGATTTTTTTTTATTCGATTTTCTGAATCTACGTATCTTGAAACGTAAACCAACAAGTTTTGAGGGGGGGGGGGGGTAAAATTTTTTTTTCTTTGGGCGATTCCAATGGTTCATTATCGAAGATAATAAACCAAAATCTGCAAAACGCATGTTTCCAGCACCACTGCTATTAATTTGGCTGATTTTCGTCCATAAAATCCATTCTGGACTACATGGAGGTATGTAATGCAACCGCTGAGTTGGTTGTGGGACCCCCTTCAGATCGAGAGGTTTAGCGATATGGAAAACTCAGTCCAGCCGTTTTATGTTGTCGATTTTATTAGTTTCAATAATGTTGTCGATTTTTTAGTTTCAACTTCTATGTTGACGATTTTATAGTTTCAATAATTATTATGGTGGCGAAAAAATACAGAATGGGGGACTCTCCGGTGACTAAAAGAATCATAATAATATCGGGAAATGGTTAAAGTTATTTTCCGGAATGACATTATTAATATTTGTGGACACAGTATGTTGACGACCGTGTTTTGTGTCCGATATTATAAATGTGTGCAAATTCATTCTTTCGTTGGGCCTAGCTTACTATTTTCTACTCCCTCTAGTTACTTGAAACTTCCAGGTTGAGCCCAGTGTTCTAGTTACAAGAAGGTACAGAATGGAGACTTGTGCCAAGTTTACCATTACCAGAGCGGGGCAGTCCCGTTGAGACACTACTGGTTACTGTTTTGCTTGAAAATTATTCAAAATATTACCTACTCGCTTGTGTAAAATTAAAGAAAATTGGGAAAAGTGGTGGTGAAATTCAATTGAAAAATTATTTCAATAACTATAAGGTATGGTTGGTCTTATCGTTGAAAATAGCGGACAATGTTGCGTGTAGAAAACTAGAGCGTGGATTGATTAGGTCCTATACTTCGTAAATATGCCGTTGATTCATGCTTTGTTGATTGAAACTTTACGGAATATCCTCGAAAATAGGCGCAGGGAGAAATACAGGAGTATCCTCCAGCAGCTTAGTATTTGATCTTGGAGATGGATTGAATCACCAAATCGATTCACGGTCGTCGTGAGTAGAAGGAAATTCGCTATAACGTGGTTGCAGATTGATTTCCTCCTGAGGTGCCATGTAGTCAAGCCAGGCCTAAACATTTCTTGTTCCTCGACGTAGCACTATATTTTCTCGGAAAATTGGCTAATAACGGTTAACTATACCACGTCCATCAACATTGGTCCTTATCAACCGTCAGAATGCATGGATAATTGATCGAGTGCATGTATGAAAATTGGGGAAAATTGGACTACCTTGGATTGGACAATGAGACGAGTGTAGAATGACACACCACCTCTTTAGAAATTTTGGAGCTTCTCGGAAAATACAATAATCTTCCTACTCAAATACCCGTACATATCGGCGAGTTTTTAAAGTTGGTATTTTTATTGCTAACGCAACGGGTTCAAAGTATTAGAACATGAATTTTGGAGAAAAATAATAATTTTTTTACTCCGCTGTCGCCAAGGTTCATTGTGCTTCGTCAGGACTGCTTGTTAGCACCCTAGAGTAGAAAAAGTTCGCTTACGTCTAAAGAATAGTTTCAGATATGACGACGTTCCGGTAAAATATTTCGGCATTTTCAGTACCTTCAATCCGGGTTCAGAGTCCTGACGATGGTAAATGACCCGGGGGACATATTTTTTTATTCGTAGCATGAGAACTCTAGGAATCTTGGCCGCTGGGCGTGCATGCTACTGTATACCGGGCGGAACTATATGCGATTGGGGAATGTGAGGCGGAGATTATGATGAGGAGATTTAGGGGAAGGAGGGTACTCATATTCTCAAACATCCAGGCATTGGCCCAAACCAGGTCAAGACTGCTGAAGGAGAGCTGGGAGGCGCTGAACTGCCTGGGGGCAGAGAACAAAGTCACCCTGTAGTGGGTACTGGAACACACTGAGCGGGCAGATAGCATCGGCCTCCACAGCATTTGTGGGGCCGGACTCAGTGTTGGCTATTGCCAAATACTCGGTAGGATCCTCCTTGGGAGAGTGGGTGAGAGAAGGGCATAGGAGGCATTGGGAAGACATCCCAGCTCAAAGTTTCGGGAAATTGACAATGGCAGGACCTTGTAGGAGAAGGACCTCAGAAGCATTGGTGCTGCCAAGGAGGAAGATGAGACTCTTGGTGGGGATGGTGACGGGGCACGGGTGCTTCCAGAAACAGCTGCATAGAATTGGAGTATGCGCGGGAGACCCGTCGTTCAGATTTTGCGGAGAGGAAGACGAAACTGCGCAGCACTTGAAGCTCGACGATACAGAATCTTCAGGTCTCTAGTTCCATAATTTGTTTGCCGAGAGATTGTCTCGGCAAACAACCTTGTTGTGGGGGGTTCATCAGTCTGGTGGAGGGAGTGGACTTGACCTAGAGCCTATAGATTGGCCTACAGGACTACGATCCGCAAAAGAAGCCCAGGTTTCAGTGCGGTGGATGGGGATCGGTCACAATCTGAGTCCCTGATACAATCCAATCTAATCGAATCTAGTGTATAATTAGATTAGATTAGCAGTAGAAAAGTAGCGGCCACTAGTAACAGCGCCGGATTCTAAGCATACAAATAACAGAAAAGCTGGTTCAACTGCTTTTCAACAACACTGATACTGTCTGCCAGCCTGCTATTCAACTCCTGAAAACCTCGATTCATAAATCACTCGAGAAATAATAAACAACATCTAATAACTGAGGCCATCCATCAAACTCTTTGTATTTACCACAAAACATTTTGAACTATTGACCACGGAAAAATTCGTCGTAGTACAATTTTTTTTAAAAATAATCTTTATAGAACGTCGATGTATTCATACAGGACGGTATTGAGATTGCCCACCCATATTTTTGAGGAAACATCTTGTAGGTAAATATATATTTGACCATACGTTTTAGAGCGATTAAAAATATTGAAACATTTTGTTACTTGTTAAATTCCTGAATCACTCATGATAGCCCAGCATGGGTTGATGAAAGCGTGTGGTCTTGAAGCGAAATTTGTATAAATTTAACTGTTGACAAAAAGAGAAAATTTAATTCAGATTATCATTGGTAACATTACAGCTGCAGGTTGTCATCATACTCGTTCATGTAGTTTTGCGTAAGAATATGGAGAATTGGCTTTCACCACAGGATTCTGAAGCTATTGGAACTAAAACATCTGTTATAGGTTATTCCGTTTACCATCGACCTAGCATTAAATCTTTCGAGTTTACCCTGTGCTTGGAAGTTGTGAATTCATATAATTGGGCAAAAATTGTATCTAAAGCTACTTTGTTCACCCCTTCCGAACTCGATCAGGTGATTACTTCTTCAAGTATTACTGTCTGGTTGACATCTCAAACTAGAAAATTCGAATTGCAGCCTTCAAAGTTTACACGATTTCCAATCCATCAAGGTCTTCATACAAACGTTATCAAAATCAAACCAGGACAAACCTTCTCAACGGTTTTAAATTGCTCGGTTGATGCCCCAGAATTGAGAAGGGACTGAACGTTTATGCGCTCACATTAGTACATTAACCTTCCAGTGGTGACGCCCTTATTTGCGACATCAATAGTGGCACTGCACCTCAAAGGTGCAGGCTCTTTTTTCATCAAGAAAAAATAATCCAAGCGACAAATTGCGTTGCACTGTGAGGGAATGAGTAAAAAACGTCGAAATATACGTAAACAACGGGCTTTATGATATATCTTTAACAATAAAATAATTTTCCGAACGTGATTTTTGTTGAGTTATTTCAGGAATACTTTGACTATTTGAGGAATACTATCTCAAAATTTATAGAAATGAAAACTTGAAAATATTCGGATGAATTTCCGAACTTAAGTACCTACCTACAAAATTTCAAAACAAGTAACAAACACAGGAACATGGTTGTGGAATGCGTAGGTAGGTACGGCAAGTACTTAGTAGGTTATACGTCATCTTCACTGTCTGTCTCGGGAAGCATTATCAAACAGAGCCCCCAGCAATTTACTAACGTTTTACGGGTTGGAAAGGTCAAATTCAGAGCGTGAACAATTTATACTGCAAAATTAAATTTATTTAATAAAGAATGAAAATGGCATGAATAGTGGCGCTACACCTACCAAGTGTTACCAACTTCATTCTCACTACTACTCCTGTGGGGTGAAGAGTGACGTGATCAGACAAAGTCTAAAGAGCTACTGACCTTGAGGGAAACAGTTATTAAGGCATTTTTAGCACTGCCAAATATTTGATGAATAGGGTAGTCATAACTGGTTTCTTACCTACAAATTTCTATAGATGAGTCATTAGACTCACAGCTTTTAGAAGGAAGCAAATTCATAAATCTTGGGTAAAGTCCGTTTAGCTCATGTTATGCGTCCGAATCGGCATACGCGCGTGGCTTATCGTGAAATGGTAATGTGCTTTTTTTTGGTTTGCTGCAATTTCAGGTTCCTACACACGACACCCATTTTTTCTTTTGATAAGACATTTAAGCAAAAGTCTTGGAACAATTTTGTTGTTGAAAGAAAATAAATTAGTTTCTCTCCAGCCTGGTCGAGCAGCTCATACAGGGTGAAATGAAGGAATGCCGAGATTACCTAAACCATGAAAAGCGGTGCTCCTATGTGGAGACACATCGGTGTTTATTCTGCCGATGAAATTCCGTTCCATTTACTTGGAGAAAAAATATTGAAAAGACCCCCCTCCATC
This sequence comes from Stenodema calcarata, assembly GCA_963920205.1. Lineage (NCBI taxonomy): Eukaryota > Metazoa > Arthropoda > Insecta > Hemiptera > Miridae > Stenodema > Stenodema calcarata. The sequence goes on along the minus strand of OY986057.1, from coordinate 23,294,031 downwards.
TCACCCTTCTCCCGCGTGAGCCAGCGGCATAAAGAAAGTAAATGTATTTCCTTTTCCTGACTGTTTTCGATTCCATTGAATAAAAAGGAATTTCTTTTGGTAGAGGAAAACGGGAGGGGAAGGAGAAGGGGAGAGGGACAGCTGGGAGTGAGCTTCCAAAAGAGAGAGAAAGCCGAGAGACATGCAAAAGCGGGGAGCCAATGCAAACAATACTAGATCAAGTTGATGAATCGGAAATAGAATCCTTTGATGTTCCACTTTTCAATCTACATTGGCGGTTAGGAGAAAGGGTGATCACTGCTCGTAAAAAAACGCCCACAAAGCAATGCAAACACCGGATTGCTCCTCTACCGGTGTACCCGAATGACAACAAACCCTTCGCCCGCCCTAGTCCTCCCTCTCTTTTTCCCTTTATTCATGCAAAAATAGTATCAATATTGACCTGGAAAATTCTCTCTGTGCGACTTAGTTGACCAATTTAAAAGTTTAATGTGTGTCTCACCGGTCCTAGACGAGTTTTCAGTCGATGAGTTTCAGAGTAATTGGCGGTTGATTTCAAGTGTTCGATGCTACACGGAAAACCCGTCTCCAAATGATTATTCAAACATTGGGTAGAGAGTGGGTAACAAGCACAGGTTAGTTTCCGAATCCTAAATTAGCGTCGTTCAACCCATTGAGGACATTTGACCAATTTAACCTTCCAGTGCTCGCGCCGCGTGAAGTCACATAAGCGCTCCCAAGGCGGCAGTTTGGCCGCCCTTAGGTAATTAGTGTATTTTCGATTTTACTCTTTCGGTTTTATTATAATTAACTACCCCCAAAACGCGAAATATTACGTTTTCAAATACGTTGAACCAGAAAATCGAATTTTAAAAAAGTCCTTCCGTCCCCCGTTTGCCGTCCGCGCCTCGTAGTCCGGTTAGAATTATCCTGAATTTATGCAATTAGGGATACAGGTTCGGGCCAGCCAAATCCAGGATGGTCCTTGAAACTTTTCATAACTTTAGGTCATTATTAAGGGGTTCAAAATGAATTTAGAAAACTTCATTTGTCAAATATTTCATATTGAACGGAACCGATTTCTGAACCAGTTTGAATAAAGTCCCGTTCAGAGAATTTGTTGAGACCGACCGTAGCGTTTTACAACCAGCCTTTCGTTCACAATGAGGGCCCGAAGGTAGAGGCAATAGAATGTCGTCAACATGAGCGTCAAACGGCGGCAGTTTCACACTGGAGAGCAGCTGACTCCAACAACTCGTAGTTTTGAGATAAGTATCGAGTTTTTTGTTTGAGATAATTTTCGTGTCAATGGAAAGATGGTAATTTCTAATATTAAATAATATTGATAACATAGATGATGGTATAATACTGGGGTTTCTACTTGTGCCTACCAATGTCGGCAATGAATAATAATATCTTCTATGTTATTATTCATTGACGACGTTGGTGGGTACAAGTAGAAACCCCAGTGTTATACCAATACAAATTAATTCTACATAATGTTTCCCCTAATATAAATGTTTCATAAGTATATCATTAATATAAAATATGTATCGCTCGGAACTAGTAAAACCATCCCCCAAACAACAGATTAGTACCATATAGATTAGTAGGACATATAAATCAAGTGGACGGGGTTGCGGAATAAAAACATCCCCCAAACAATAGTTCACAGACTTATAGATTAGTTGGGCATTCGCGTTCTATCGAACATTGCCGTGGGGATGAATTGAGGACAAGAGAGTTCTCTATGGGGATGTATTGACTACCCGGGACGAATGGACGACAAGTTAACGGGGACGAATCGCCATCATATTTCGCCGGCGGGGATGAATCGCCGCGCCATATCGGCATCTATCTGATAAGTTATTAGTAGACGTTCTCATATCACTTGTAACATCCTTTGATATTCTTGTTTGCTTTTCACACCATCACAATGCACTTTGACGATTGTCAAGTCGCTATCACCAGTCATGAGGATACCAATCCCACCAAAGGCATGTAAACACAAGTAAGGCAGGAACTGAACGAAAAATAGCAATATCAAGACAAGAACTCGCTTTCATGTTTCATCATTCATCAAGCCATTATAATTTACGATTATTGGTCTTCTTCGTTTTCTCCAAGGCATGATGTAACATTACTCAAATAAAATCTATTGTCAAATAAATTAGTTCACTGTTGCTTATCAAGCGGCAGATAGGACGCCCTCGAACACTTCTCTAATGCCGTCAACTTCACAACTGATTAGGCGCCAATTGAACAGACTGGGAGTGTCATCTGAAGTCTCGTGGCCGATATGTGAAAAGTGCATATCTGGCAGGGGAACCGTCTGATTCCCTAAATTATCAAATAACGAGCAGTTTTTGAAAAGTCGCCGAGTCTGCCTCCTACGCAAGCGCTTCAAGGTTTAATCAAGTTTGAATTGCGTGTAACATGAGGATAATTTTTGTTGAATAGCTGTTACATAAAAATTTACATACTACGAGTAAAAGTTGTGTACATGAAAATTTGTGACCACACCTACTAATTGACGTATACACATATACATATATAATCAAATAGTCCTATGATTTGTTTCGGTCACTTATATTTTATTTTTCATAACTACTTACAAATATCCTTTGTAGAAATACCATTATAGGGGTAAACTCAAATTGTGACAAGATGATTAACTGTTTTATATGACAAGGTATATTCATAACATATAATATCAACGTACAAAATAATATCATATAACTACGAATAAAATGTACAAATCCTTGGTAAATTATAATTATTTGATGGATGTCTTCCGATTCATTCCTCGATTTCCTCTAATATTCATTTTGAAAAATACGAAAACAACAATTAATTGCAATTATTAATTACAATTAATTACAATTATAATTATCCAAGGGACAGCAGTCCATCTAGAGAACCCTGTCGTGGGGATACATTTTTGGATTGTTGGATAATAATAATAATAATAATATTGTCCTTCTGAGATGATAACACAATAAATTTAATATAATATGCTGACTCAGGACCGTGCTAGAAAGCATTGCAAATGGTGAGCTCCAGCACGGATTTGAATCATTTCAAATTATAATATTGATTATTTGGCTTAACGGCTAACATTTTGTTGGTTCCTATGTACCTATAAGAATATTTCTTTCATGTTAAAAAAATTATGAAATCTCCTACTGCAAATTAAATTCTTAGTCGCCTTGCTTTTGCGATGTCAGCCAGCCTGAAACGGCTCATTGCTTTACTGTTGTACCACCACCAATTACTCATCACCACCACTACTACATGTATCATCAAATTCTCAGAAGCCTAGGGGGAAAATAGAGGAGTTATGATGATTTTCCTATTTTCAACGATAACTGCCGTAAAAATTGATCGAAATTGATGCGGTGGGTCCTAAAATGTCCGTTAGGTTGTCTAGTATATGCTTAATAATTTTGAACTAAATCTCAATCGACTCGACCAACAAAATTTCCAAACAAACACAATAAATGAACAAACGAATATAACAACAAATAATTTTTTTTTTATTACAAAATTTTTTTTTATTATACAGTTTTTTTTATAATATAAAAAATTCATAATGCATTATAAAGGTCAGGTCATATATACTGATTATGTATAATATGACTGGGCTATCGTTATTTTGACGCTTCGTTTTCGACATCCTTTGCTACTCCTCAGAGTTCATTTTGTGTTGCTTTTGAAGCGACGGAATACTAAATTATTTATTTTACTAAGTTTTTGTGTGATTTCAAAAGTTCTTCAAACTTCAAAACGCTGTAACTTTCAAACGGAAGGTCGTACAGACCTGGCAATCGCTTGTTTGGATTCAGCGGACTTTTTTCTTTCAAAAAATACCTATCCCGTGCCAAAAAAAAAAAAAATCATCCAAATTCATGGTTATAAGTAGGGCTTTCGGTCCGGGTCGTGGCAGAATCGAGGTCCTAGGTCACTTTTGTTTTGAAAAAACTCTGCAAATTCTTGACACAACGGTTCATTATCTTCTTTGTACAGATCACCCTTCTGTCTAGATCACTAGGTCTAAATGTCTAGATCCTAAATGTTAGATTAATTATTATTATCAATTATCACTAATTATTAACAATTTCATCAAGTAGGTACCTAGTGAAAATTATTATAATTTATTGTTAGGTATTAATAATTCGTATTTATTAATAATAATAATAATTATTATTAATTATGGTTAATTAATACGATATAATTCTGGGGTTTTTAATACTACGTCGGTAATGATTTTTCTATAAAAGAAGTACCTACCTACCAACAAACATTCGAAATTACCTTCATTTCCGTAGCACGAAACGCACCTCAGAACAACAAACTCGACATCACTTAAGCCATATGAGTAGAGTATGAATGTATGTTCTGGCACAACATGTTTGAACATGCTCGTCTGTCGCACCCCTTCACCCCGACCGTTGTGGCCTCTTCCCCCTTCCCCCCTCGCCCATCTAACCTGCCCACCTGATCCTTATCTGTTGTCATGGTACCCCCCCCCCCGTCCCTTAATGAGTTCTGTAACCCCCCCCCCTCACCCTAATGACTTCCTCCCTCACCCCCTCCGCAGTGCAACCCCCTCCACCCCTCCCTCGCCCAACCTGCCCACCTGATCCTTATCTGTTGTCATGGTAACCCCCCCCCCCGTCACTATAACCTTCCCCTCGACTTCCTCCCCCTTCACCACTGACTCCCCCCCCCCCTCACCGTCGCCAAGACATTTACCATTGACCCCCCGCTCCCCGCCCCCTCCTACCATTCATTTCATTCAATATACCAAGTGTGGGTACTTTTCAGGTTCAGGACATTGTGTAGAAGTCGTTTTTGAGCAGTACCAAAATGTTTTTTGAAAAACTCAAATTTGGATACCCGAATTTGAAAAATCCAAAAATACACCGAGTGTGGGTACTTTTCATGCTCAGGACATCATGTAGACTTCATTTTCAAAAGTGCCAAAATTTTTTTGAAAAACTCAAATTAAGTACCACCTATCTATCAACAGTAGGATCTCGTCTTACGTACTAATTGTCATTTAAATAATACTGAAATCATATTGATCATATACTCATACCATGGGAAAGGATATTACACCAAATGAAAACAAAGGTTTCTTGTTAACTGTTTCTTTTATTCAAAAAACATAATACTTCAAATATACAAGACTACAAAAATAATATTTCGTGTCTACCATTAACATCTCCTTGTAAACAACATAAATAAACAACATTCTTCTGAACTAAAACATAAAATAATAATAACATTCTTTTGAACTAAAACATAAAATAATAACGACGTTCTTTTGAATTGCAACATAAAATAATAATAACATTCTTTTTTTTTCCTTACAAAATAATAGTTTTCTTCTTCTTAAACAAAATCTTCTTTATGACAAATATTACTTATATAAAATCCAATGGCCTATAGCCTTTGATCTATAGGACGTACATAATGTGGGATCAAAGTTGTGATGTACACAATGGTTACCTAACCTGATTGGCTCTAATAAGATAGTAATTTTGGGACATCCCAAATTTTCAACATTGACAAAGGTAGGTTGTAAACTTGGAGAGATTTGGAGGAGTAGGAACTCAATCTTCTGTTGTCCCTTCACATAGATGGTGTCATAGATGTTGGCGATCCAGTGCATGATGTTTGGTAGTTCAGTATACTCCACATGACCTTCTTCCCAGGTAATTCCATGTAGGTGGCGACTTACCCAATCGTTGACTCTTATCGCTTTTTTGACATGGATACAAAGTCCTTTGGGAGGTTTGAAGAACCAATGTTGTGTCGAGTGTTGATTCAAGTCATAGAGGGATAACTCCTTCACCACATATTGCATGTGGTTGTTGACGAAGCATTGGATATCTATGACGACCTCTTTCTTCGGTGACGACATGTTGAAGACTGAGAACCCACTCGCTCCTTCCTCTCCTTTTATACCATTCGTCGAACTATATTGGTGAGGGGGTTGTATTCGATAGATCGATCGTGGATAATGAGACAATAGGCTGTAGTGTTGGCAGGGAATGCCGTGCTTGACTCAAATTCCAACAAAACATCGATTGGTCCTGATTTGATCGATTCACTCTGTTTTGAGCAATCTAGTACAACTAGAGGTGCTGCTCTTTTGAAATCCGTTACTGACAACAAAGGGTAATTTACATCGACACCATAGAAACTCTGCTGAAAGGTAGCATACATTCGGTAGAGTAAAGCATACTGGTTCCTATCAAAGTTTACATTCAAATCATCATAAGGATAACATTTCGAGTTCAAAAATAGTTTGACATTCGTTAAATGACAATGGTCAAAAATAGTGGCGCTCTTATCCACACTATGCTTTCTAGCAGTTTGAAATCCTAAAATTACATATCTTGGCTTTTCAACTTGCGATGACGTCTTGACGTTCCATACTTGTTTCTGAGTTGAGGGCAGTAGCGGATATTCATATAGCTCCAAACATCGGAAATCCATTTTGATTGACTTCTCCTTCTCCAGATGTCGGTAGAGTTGAAGACGATGAGAGTCGTTCAAGGTCAAATAAGGCATTCGCCACGAGATCCCAGTCAGCTTGATTATTGCCTTCTCTCTGACGGCGGGTGCTGCTACTGCTGGTGATGTGAAACAGTTTTCATCCCTTCTTGAGCGGAGTAGAATCAATTCTTGCTTGACGTTGATGACTACTTTTTGATAGTCTTCGAAGAATCCCGGTAGAATGCTCAATGGAATGCATACGTTGAAATAGCCTTCATTTGATACTAGTTGTTCTGTTTCCTTTTGATTCCATCCATAGGTCTCCATCATGTTTTCGGTCCCCCTCATGAAGGATACATAGCCTCTCATTGTCGAAGTGATCCCAGGATTCCGCACACGATCGATTTCTGATCCACATATTTCGTAGCGTATCTCATCAAAGAGAAAAGGGAAGGGATTAGTACTCAGGATAGCAGCGGCAGGTTTGCCTGATTCATCCTCCTTCATGAAACGTCCATGTATATCCAGAAAACTTTGATATGGTAGGGTGATTAGATCTTGATGTTGGATAGAGATCCTAATTTCTTGTCCTTGGTCCAATGAACATCCATAGGGATAGTGAGAATGATATTCCACCCTTTCAATTCCATTCCCATCTGCTACTTGGGTTTGATGCTCTTGTACATTCAACATGATGTTGTCGCTTCGAGATCTATCTGGCAACTGTGTCGATCTCACTTCAGCTCCTCCTTTTATACTTCTCCTCCACATAAATCAGCAGTGTTGACCCAACTATTGTGTCTCGAGTCAAATCCCAACCATTTAACAAGTGTACGACGACCATCTCGTCTTATTATTTTCTCAACGAGATATACATTTGGATATTTGGTCAGCTGCAGTTCTTCTTCATAAAATCCACCTGCAATAGTATTCTTGTCTGAATCTTCCAATATGTAGGTGGGTGGTATTGTCCTCTTTGTCTTGACAATCTTGAATATCTCTGTAGACCATGAGGGGGTATACCCTTTCTCAAATTCCGCTTTTCTCTTGGATATTCTCACGTGATCACCCATTTTGAATTTGGGGCGGGATGGTGCCGCTGTCTTCTTCTTCTCGTAGAGGGTCTTGAGTGCCAACGCCTCTTTCCGTTTCCCCTTGACTTCAATCGGTGCCATCTTGATCGAGCGATGTTTTGATCTGTTGTACTTGTTGACAACATCCACAATGACCTCCAACCACTTGTAAGTTCCTTGTAGACTGAACCTTTTCCATAATTCTGTCTTCAGCGTTCGAATGACACGTTCCACAATGGAGGCCTTTAGGTTGCTGTAGGTCGAATAATGGTTAATATTATGACTCTCCAATAAGAGTCGTATTTTCCCGTTGTAGAATTCCTTTCCCTTATCTGTCTGGAGGTGTCGTGGTAGGCGTGGTCTCGAATCGTCAAATACCTTTCTGAATCCATCACAGACTGCAGCTCCTGTCTTCGATTTGAGTGGTACTATCCAAACATATTTTGATAGACAATCAATGACTATCAATATGAATCGATGTCCTCCGTTGAATCGGGAATAAGGTTGAAGCTCCAATAGATCCGCTTGCCATAGGTCATCTATCCCTTTTAAGAGGACTCTTCTCCTTGGGTAATTCTTTCTTGCAGGTCGATGAAGCTCTTCCACAATCCTCTTCTTGACTTCCATTGTTGATGTCTTGTCGTTGACTGATCCATAATTACGAGTTCCCATCCTTTTTATTATTCGGGTACTGCGATGTAGATTCTTCTTCATCCTCTTCTTCTTCTATCTTGATTTTTTTTTCTTTTTTTTTCTTTCTTTTTTTTCTTTCTTTTCTTTTCTTTCTTTATTTTTTTTTCTTTTCTTTCTTTATTTTTTTTTCTTTTCTTTTCTTTCTTTATCTATTTTTTTTTCTTCTGTAGTTGACTCCGTTGATTCGTTTTTTTTTTTTTTTTGTTTTTTTTTGTTTTTTTTTCCCCTACCTAATAATAATTTGAAAATTGCGTTCCCTAATTCCTAATATTGCTCGACTCCAAATGTCTATTAAAAAAAAAAAAATTTCGGCTGCTTGGCCCTGACACTGAGGAGCATGTAATGAGAAAAAAAAAATTGCGTTCCCTAATTCCTAATATCATTCAACTCCAAGTGTCTATAAAACGAGACCTCACTACTCGATTTCTATGCATCTAACCTTTCGGATACTTGGTCCCAGACACTGAGGAACAAATCATTTTGATTTGGGTTTATTCGTTGTCGTTGATGTAAACAGGCTCTTTATAATACGCCATTTTGGATGTTTCAAATCCGCAAAACATCCTTCCGTTGAACTGTATCTTTTCTTATGAGCATTCGTTTCATTCAATATTTTCTTGTAAGTTTGTAAATCGTGATCCCTAATGATGCTCATATCTGGTGTTTTTACAAACAATAGTTCCAAAAGTCCACGTGTGCATTCGATTTTCATAGAGTTCCCTAATTCGATCCTATCATCTTTGAATTCCACGTAGCTGTCACCCATGGTAAATCGTTTCGATGCTTTGTCATATCGTATTCCATAGGTTTCATCAAAGCCAGGGTCTCCATCAATTTTCTTCTGTATGTATTTCGAAGCGATGCCTTCATCTGCTTGATGTGGTGCTCCAGCTCCACCGGTTTCTATTTCCTTCTCCGGGAGTGTTTCAGTTGGTGTTTCGATTATTCTCGTCTCATCCTTCTTCAAATTTCCTCCTCCTCCTCCTCCACTAGGTGCTCCTTCAGACGGTGAAATCACCATGTACGGTAGAACAGTGTTACCATCTGCCTTGATCGTTTCATACGGTGACGATCTTGAATTTCGACGTACAGTCATCATTAACGATGGTCTATCTGCATCCCCCTCCTCCTCCTCTTCATCGTAACTGCTTTTGAATATGTCAAAAACATTCGTTCTCCTCTTTGTTCTCATCCTCCTTCTTCGTTTGTCAACCAACTTGAAATGGTCTTCAGCTGAACTTGGAAGCTCCACTTCTTCTTCATCTTCTTCTTCTTTCGACAATGGTAGTGGTGGTTGTGGTGCTGGTCTAATCTGTGCCACTGCTCCAGCTACTACTTCGCGGAGTGGATCGTATCTCCTCTTCAGCTGCATCTCCTTATCCTCTCTACACCTCCGGATCTGATTATATTTCTTTCGAATATTTTCTCGTACTTGCGCTATTGTGTTCTCCATGATACTCCTCCTTCAATGGTTAACAGGTGACTGATCCCTCCTGCTGCTCTCTCAGGGTGTTATATATGTATCGAACCCCTGTCGATAGCGACCAGTGCTGACACCACATTCTTTATCAATAACTAAAAACCCATATTGCTCTTTTTCCCAACACAGTGAACAAATTTCTTTGAATTTTCTGAAACTCATATCCATATTGACATGATCGTCATAAATCTTTTTCATATTCAACATATCTTGACGGAAAACAACTATCAAGTTGGCACAATCTCGCACTAGATGTTTGGGGATACGACAATAGCTTTGTGCTAGATAGAAACTATCAGTTTGACTGTGACGACCCATACTAAAATACATCCTAATACGCTCCTGTTTTTCGCAAGCAATATCATCGAAAATTATTATTGAGTTTGGTTTGGTTTGACAGGGCAATGGGACATCGTCACTATTCGCAAATGTATAGAAGCCTATTTCGTTCAGAGGTTTTAGAATATTGTGCAAATGAGTGTATCCTGGTTGAAAGAGCGTTCTTGAGAAGAGATAGATATTCTCAAATTTCAATCCTAATGAAGAGTACAATAGATTGAGCATTAAATTTGTTTTACCGCCATTCGAAGTGGCACATATGATGCATCGTATGCTATTTGGTAGCAACTCGCTGTGTCTAGTTCTTGTATCTTGCATTCTGACATCGTCGTCAATGTTTATAACGGGAAGGCTGACGTCTAGCTTATGCAACTGCATGATGAACACTGTGACTTTTCGACCTAATGCGCCCCTATTTATACGCTTTTTCAATGTTGCCACCACCACCTTAGAAAATTCCCTCCCTCCCTTCATTCATTCATCCACATTCATTCAATAATAAATTACATTCACTCACACATTCATACCGGTCAGAACCAGTAAGGGAGAGGACAACCCGGCTCCGACCCTCGAGCCCTACCCACGCATTGAGTGGAGCAAGGCGTGTACAACAAATCCCGGTTGTAGATGGCCAAACGAAAATGAAGGATCCAAGCGATACTTTAAATTCGTTCAACATGTCACCAACCGACAGAAGAGTACCCATCAACTTGCTCCGGGCAACCCCCGATGAAAAGCATTACACTTCCCAGCTGCTTACGCAGCAGTTTGGTTGCTCCCGTCGGTCTTCACCAAAATTGCCTCTCCCGTAATACTGGTTCAGCCTTTATTACATTCACACATACGGGAGGTGAGGGGATGGAGTACTTTTAAATAATATTCCTCGCATCCCCGCTTTTATATGTCTACCTACATCTAATGACTAGAAAATTGAAAAAATTTAAAACCTATTGACTAGAAATTTACTACAATTTGATAACCTAAATTTGAAAATCCTACAATTTGAAAATCCTACAATTTGAAAATCCTACAATTTAAAAATCCTACAATTTGAAAACCCTACTATTTAAAATCTAAAATTTGAAAATCCTACTATTTAAGATCTAAAATTTGAAAATCCTACAATTTGATAACCTACAATTGGAAAAATGCTAAATTGAAAGAATTAAAAAAGATCTATACGGAGCATTATTCCTCACGGAGGCTATAATGTCCTATGGCTAATGTATCGATACCATTAGGTAAAATGTGACGTTTATCATCGTGTGGGGAAAGCGATATTTTATTTAAAATGATACTTTGAACATTGTGGGACTTTGATCTTATGCTAGTGCAGTTATGTCGGCTTATTGTGGAGGAGGTGATACATGCAAGGTAATCATCAACTGTTATTTGATTTTGAACAACAGCTCGTTGGATACCTTTGGCCCGCTTATATTCTTTGCCCTCAATTTCTATTCCATACATTTTTGATCTACATGCTACAAAGCGATAAATGATTTTCCCTGCCGCCTCGTCCTTGAATCTACCCAAACACTTTTTGTACAGGGGGGAATAAAGGGGGTGTTGTGATGGGTAGTTGGAGGTATCTAGGTATTGATCTACCATTTCCCCTTCCATATCTTTATAAAAATCGTTCGTTTTGATGGTCCATATGAAAGAATCGGTATCCATGTAATTTAATTTTAGACGATCCCCTGGATATTTGACCTTCATAACGTCATACTGGTAGCGATACATCACAGTTTTAGATAGGTCTAAAATTGCTTGCCCAACGTAGATGGCTTTGTTGAAAAAAATTGATGTTTTCCCCATTTGTATTGCCACCAAATCTTCGTTTAAAATATTAGAATCTATAAAATTAGATTTAGCAATTAGTTTCTCCGCTTGGGCAAATGTGGTTGCGAGTCTCACGTCGATACGTTTCCGGATTTGTTCACAAGTCTTTCCGTATATGGCATTATTATATAATTTGAACTGGTCTTTTTCAAAATCATTTTGGGCGGTCTTACGGAATTCATTATTAATATCAATGTAGGGTTTCAACCACTTGGATTGTCGATAGCGAATCGCTCGATTTATTTTCACTAAAATAAGGCCATGTTCAATTGCTTGTTTTAATGCCATATAGTGGACTACATAATTCTTTCTATTACCTAAATGTGCCACTAGTTTCCCTCCAACATTGGATAATTTCTCAGGGAGGAATGGAAGATCGCTGTGATCGTCATGGAGTTGATCCGGGTAATCTCAGTCCACGTCGAGCAATAGACCATATGGATCGTCTTCCCCTAATGTCTCCAGTTTAATGGTATCCGGATCAACCCATGAGAACTCGCCTATGGGGAGGGGCTTTGTCATAACCGTTGCGTAGAGAGCATTGCAATCTTGGTATGTTAGATATGTACTCTCTTTCGTGGGGTCAAAGTCAGGGGCATATTTATTGTTGGCTTTCGAATAACGCCCCGAAGCTTGGACCAGACCACCACGGATACCAGATTCGACCATTAAAAGCATATTATAATCAGTTAGCAGCTCTAATTTTACTGGGGTCATCCGAAGCATACTAGTCCAGGTCATGTGAGGGGTGGTGAAAAACTGTGCGGGATCTATTTTATGGGACTTGAGTGTTATATTCCGAAACGCTTCGAATATTTCTGCTAGAAGAAGGGTATCCACTTTCAGGTACAAATCATGGTAATCACCCATATTGTCACAATCAGCTTCTCTCCATACATCTTGGGCCCGATTGTAATCGTCTTCCGTGATTCCTGCATGTCGCAATTTACTATAAAACTTTTCAATTGTCGGCAATTGGGTCTCACGGAAACGAGCTTCCGAATCCATATACTCGTATGGGTACACACCCTTTTGTTTGACGAGATCCAGCAGGCGGGGATTGGTAAAATATTTGGGTAATATATTAAAATTCGAGAGAGTCTGACTCAATTGGTCGAGAGAAGTGGATAAAAATTTATAACTATCTAAAAATCTAATTGAAAACTTATTTGAAACATTCTTACTAAAACTTATATAATTTTCACTGTTTGCAGCAATAACTTTGATTCGTTGATTGTCTACGGTGTTGAGGTGTGGAATAATAAAATGGGAATCGTATCCAGAAAGATTATGGAAAAATACGGGTAAAAACGAAGGATTTTTAAATCGTATGTTGCACTCGGAGTGAGCTGCACCCCGATACAATCCTGTGATGTGGCAGTGATCCCGTACTTTTCCATTATCTGTTACTGCGGATGAGAATTGTTTGTCGCATAGGTAGCAGGTAGTTGCATTATTATACTCCACCTGTTGGGTTGGAGTCAAAGGGAGCATTTTTTCATTCCGTGCGTATATTTTCTCAACTTCATGAGCAATGTGGGTGAGATAATTTAAAAGTTTTTCAATTGAGTCAGCTCCTCGATATAAAAATAATTGATCTAGGTGCTGAGCATACGGTAAAACGGAGGGATCTATTGATAAAAATGCGCAAGCTGAATTGGGTTCGTGTTTGTTGTAAGGGAATGTGTGGGGTGTATTTGGATTCGGTTGGGCTGATTGTATGGGTAGTAGGAAGCTCTCTAAATCGGCGTAAATAACAAAGGGAACTCGAAGGGAAGTCTCCACTTCTTTAAATTCTATAAATTTTTTTTCTTCTTTTGGCATAGTGACAGCTACGGGTTTATTTCGATTACACAGGTTTTCGTGATATTGCAAATCACCTGAAAAGGGATCGACTCTTTTAAACCACAAGCAACGCTTGCATATATTTATTCGTTCCGTATGTTTCGTTATTTGACTGCGGACTAACCTGCTAAAATCTTTTATGTAAACATAGTGTCTGTTGTCCCCTTCTTCTAGCATAAGGAGGTCTCTATGGTCGTCCAACTCCCTATCTACTATCTTTTTTGGACACACGATATTCTTTTCATTTAATGTGAAGACGTTTATGGAAATATTATTTTTCTCTTCGAAAACTTTTATATCTTGTAGGGAAGTGGGGAATGAAACGCAACTGAAATCGTATCTGTGTTGGATGTTAGATGCATAGAAATCGAGTAGTGAGGTCTCGTTTTATAGACACTTGGAGTTGAATGATATTAGGAATTAGGGAACGCAATTTTTTTTTTTTCTCATTACATGCTCCTCAGTGTCAGGGCCAACCAGCCGAAATTTTTTTTTTTTTAATAGACATTTGGAGTCGAGCAATATTAGGAATTAGGGAACGCAATTTTCAAATTATTATTAGGTAGGGGGAAAAAAAAACAAACAAAAAAAAAACAAAAAAAAAAAAAAACGAATCAACGGAGTCAACTACAGAAGAAAAAAAAAAATAGATAAAGAAAGAAAAGAAAAGAAAAAAAAATAAAGAAAGAAAAGAAAAGAAAGAAAAAAAAAGAAAGAAAAAAAAAAGGAAAAAAAAAATCAAGATAGAAGAAGAAGAGGATGAAGAAGAATCTACATCGCAGTACCCGAATAATAAAAAGGATGGGAACTCGTAATAATTACGAGTTCCCATCCTTTTTATTATTCGGGTACTGCATAATTATTATGGATCAGTCAACGACAAGACATCAACAATGGAAGTCAAGAAGAGGATTGTGGAAGAGCTTCATCGACCTGCAAGAAAGAATTACCCAAGGAGAAGAGTCCTCTTAAAAGGGATAGATGACCTATGGCAAGCGGATCTATTGGAGCTTCAACCTTATTCCCGATTCAACGGAGGACATCGATTCATATTGATAGTCATTGATTGTCTATCAAAATATGTTTGGATAGTACCACTCAAATCGAAGACAGGAGCTGCAGTCTGTGATGGATTCAGAAAGGTATTTGACGATTCGAGACCACGCCTACCACGACACCTCCAGACAGATAAGGGAAAGGAATTCTACAACGGGAAAATACGACTCTTATTGGAGAGTCATAATATTAACCATTATTCGACCTACAGCAACCTAAAGGCCTCCATTGTGGAACGTGTCATTCGAACGCTGAAGACAGAATTATGGAAAAGGTTCAGTCTACAAGGAACTTACAAGTGGTTGGAGGTCATTGTGGATGTTGTCAACAAGTACAACAGATCAAAACATCGCTCGATCAAGATGGCACCGATTGAAGTCAAGGGGAAACGGAAAGAGGCGTTGGCACTCAAGACCCTCTACGAGAAGAAGAAGACAGCGGCACCATCCCGCCCCAAATTCAAAATGGGTGATCACGTGAGAATATCCAAGAGAAAAGCGGAATTTGAGAAAGGGTATACCCCCTCATGGTCTACAGAGATATTCAAGATTGTCAAGACAAAGAGGACAATACCACCCACCTACATATTGGAAGATTCAGACAAGAATACTATTGCAGGTGGATTTTATGAAGAAGAACTGCAGCTGACCAAATATCCAAATGTATATCTCGTTGAGAAAATAATAAGACGAGATGGTCGTCGTACACTTGTTAAATGGTTGGGATTTGACTCGAGACACAATAGTTGGGTCAACACTGCTGATTTATGTGGAGGAGAAGTATAAAAGGAGGAGCTGAAGTGAGATCGACACAGTTGCCAGATAGATCTCGAAGCGACAACATCATGTTGAATGTACAAGAGCATCAAACCCAAGTAGCAGATGGGAATGGAATTGAAAGGGTGGAATATCATTCTCACTATCCCTATGGATGTTCATTGGACCAAGGACAAGAAATTAGGATCTCTATCCAACATCAAGATCTAATCACCCTACCATATCAAAGTTTTCTGGATATACATGGACGTTTCATGAAGGAGGATGAATCAGGCAAACCTGCCGCTGCTATCCTGAGTACTAATCCCTTCCCTTTTCTCTTTGATGAGATACGCTACGAAATATGTGGATCAGAAATCGATCGTGTGCGGAATCCTGGGATCACTTCGACAATGAGAGGCTATGTATCCTTCATGAGGGGGACCGAAAACATGATGGAGACCTATGGATGGAATCAAAAGGAAACAGAACAACTAGTATCAAATGAAGGCTATTTCAACGTATGCATTCCATTGAGCATTCTACCGGGATTCTTCGAAGACTATCAAAAAGTAGTCATCAACGTCAAGCAAGAATTGATTCTACTCCGCTCAAGAAGGGATGAAAACTGTTTCACATCACCAGCAGTAGCAGCACCCGCCGTCAGAGAGAAGGCAATAATCAAGCTGACTGGGATCTCGTGGCGAATGCCTTATTTGACCTTGAACGACTCTCATCGTCTTCAACTCTACCGACATCTGGAGAAGGAGAAGTCAATCAAAATGGATTTCCGATGTTTGGAGCTATATGAATATCCGCTACTGCCCTCAACTCAGAAACAAGTATGGAACGTCAAGACGTCATCGCAAGTTGAAAAGCCAAGATATGTAATTTTAGGATTTCAAACTGCTAGAAAGCATAGTGTGGATAAGAGCGCCACTATTTTTGACCATTGTCATTTAACGAATGTCAAACTATTTTTGAACTCGAAATGTTATCCTTATGATGATTTGAATGTAAACTTTGATAGGAACCAGTATGCTTTACTCTACCGAATGTATGCTACCTTTCAGCAGAGTTTCTATGGTGTCGATGTAAATTACCCTTTGTTGTCAGTAACGGATTTCAAAAGAGCAGCACCTCTAGTTGTACTAGATTGCTCAAAACAGAGTGAATCGATCAAATCAGGACCAATCGATGTTTTGTTGGAATTTGAGTCAAGCACGGCATTCCCTGCCAACACTACAGCCTATTGTCTCATTATCCACGATCGATCTATCGAATACAACCCCCTCACCAATATAGTTCGACGAATGGTATAAAAGGAGAGGAAGGAGCGAGTGGGTTCTCAGTCTTCAACATGTCGTCACCGAAGAAAGAGGTCGTCATAGATATCCAATGCTTCGTCAACAACCACATGCAATATGTGGTGAAGGAGTTATCCCTCTATGACTTGAATCAACACTCGACACAACATTGGTTCTTCAAACCTCCCAAAGGACTTTGTATCCATGTCAAAAAAGCGATAAGAGTCAACGATTGGGTAAGTCGCCACCTACATGGAATTACCTGGGAAGAAGGTCATGTGGAGTATACTGAACTACCAAACATCATGCACTGGATCGCCAACATCTATGACACCATCTATGTGAAGGGACAACAGAAGATTGAGTTCCTACTCCTCCAAATCTCTCCAAGTTTACAACCTACCTTTGTCAATGTTGAAAATTTGGGATGTCCCAAAATTACTATCTTATTAGAGCCAATCAGGTTAGGTAACCATTGTGTACATCACAACTTTGATCCCACATTATGTACGTCCTATAGATCAAAGGCTATAGGCCATTGGATTTTATATAAGTAATATTTGTCATAAAGAAGATTTTGTTTAAGAAGAAGAAAACTATTATTTTGTAAGGAAAAAAAAGAATGTTATTATTATTTTATGTTGCAATTCAAAAGAACGTCGTTATTATTTTATGTTTTAGTTCAAAAGAATGTTATTATTATTTTATGTTTTAGTTCAGAAGAATGTTGTTTATTTATGTTGTTTACAAGGAGATGTTAATGGTAGACACGAAATATTATTTTTGTAGTCTTGTATATTTGAAGTATTATGTTTTTTGAATAAAAGAAACAGTTAACAAGAAACCTTTGTTTTCATTTGGTGTAATATCCTTTCCCATGGTATGAGTATATGATCAATATGATTTCAGTATTATTTAAATGACAATTAGTACGTAAGACGAGATCCTACTGTTGATAGATAGGTGGTACTTAATTTGAGTTTTTCAAAAAAATTTTGGCACTTTTGAAAATGAAGTCTACATGATGTCCTGAGCATGAAAAGTACCCACACTCGGTGTATTTTTGGATTTTTCAAATTCGGGTATCCAAATTTGAGTTTTTCAAAAAACATTTTGGTACTGCTCAAAAACGACTTCTACACAATGTCCTGAACCTGAAAAGTACCCACACTTGGTATATTGAATGAAATGAATGGTAGGAGGGGGCGGGGAGCGGGGGGTCAATGGTAAATGTCTTGGCGACGGTGAGGGGGGGGGAGTCAGTGGTGAAGGGGGAGGAAGTCGAGGGGAAGGTTATAGTGACGGGGGGGGGGGGTTACCATGACAACAGATAAGGATCAGGTGGGCAGGTTGGGCGAGGGAGGGGTGGAGGGGGTTGCACTGCGGAGGGGGTGAGGGAGGAAGTCATTAGGGTGAGGGGGGGGGGGTTACAGAACTCATTAAGGGACGGGGGGGGGGGGTACCATGACAACAGATAAGGATCAGGTGGGCAGGTTAGATGGGCGAGGGGGGAAGGGGGAAGAGGCCACAACGGTCGGGGTGAAGGGGTGCGACAGACGAGCATGTTCAAACATGTTGTGCCAGAACATACATTCATACTCTACTCATATGATGTTCCAAAGAGCTTGTTAGTATGAAAATGGACCTGTATTTCAACAGTTTGATTCACGATCGTGTTGTGAGGCACAATCTTTGAGCCGTCATTGTGAACGAACGGCTGGTCGTACAAAGCTGCGGATGGTCTTAAAAAATTCTACGGAACAAACTCTATCTAAATATGAAATAAAAAACATACCGTTCAATATGAATTTTTCGAGATATGGAATTTTCAAAATTTCAAAATTCGTTTTGAACCCCTTCCCCTTGACCTAGGGTTATGAAAAGTTTCGTGGATCATTGTGGGGCTGGTCAACACCCAGAAACCACATTTCGTAATTTTAACTCAACGCTAACTGGGCAAAGTGCCGCGGACGGCGGACGGCGGACGGCGTACGGCGGACGGACGGATTTTTTTTATTCGATTTTCTGAATCTACGTATCTTGAAACGTAAACCAACAAATTTTGAGGGGGGGTTAAAATTTTTTTTTCTTTGGGCGATTCCAATGGTTCATTATCGAAGATAATAAACCAAAAGCCCAACCGCGACCGAATCCCACGACATTTGGCTTCGTTATAAGAAATACCCAAAATCACAGTAATCATCCCTCAGCGATCAGAGTTTGTTCCGTAGAATTTTTTAAGACCATCCGCAGCTTTGTACGACCAGCCGTTCGTTCACAATGACGGCTCAAAGATTGTGCCTCACAACACGAACGTGAATCAAATTGTTGAAATACAGGTCCATTTTCATACTAACAAGCTCTTTGGAACATCATATGGCTTAAGTGATGTCGAGTTTGTTGTTCTGATGTGCGTTTCGTGCTACGGAAATGAAGGTAATTTCGAATGTTTGTTGGTAGGTACTTCTTTTATAGAAAAATTATTACCGACGTAGTATTAAGAACCCCAGAATTATATGTATTAATTGATCATAATTAATAATAATTATTATTAATAATAAATACGAATTATTAATACCTAACAATAAATTATAATAATTTTCACTACGTACTTGACAAAATTGTTAATAATTAGTGATAATTGATAATAATAATTAATCTAACATTTAGGATCTAGACATTTAGACCTAGTGATCTAGACAGAAGGGTGATCGGTACAAAGAAGATAATGAACCGTTGTGTCAAGAATTTGCAGAGTTTTTACCAGAGGTTTCCGGCTTGCCTCACACCGCAGTAACAATCAGGTTGAGGTTTTTGCCCTGTTGTGTTATTTCGGAGTGGTTGGACAGACAGGCGATTTCCCAAGGCGATGAAGGGTGGACGTCTATACTGTTCAGCCCTTGGCTTCAATTACCTATATCGCGATCGTCATCAACGCGCGCCTCCACCTACGCTCGTCATATGTTTTCCATTTTCATGTTCAGATCTTCCTTTTTTTCTACGTTTTCATACTGTTCCTTTTTTCATACTGTTTCATCTCTTTTACAATTACATCAAGTATTTCATTTTTCTAACATTTCCTTTTTTTCTTTAAATTATTACGATTAGAAACAAACATTGGTCCTATCGAGCCGCGATAAAATTAGTAACCGAGTCAAGTTCCGGGTGCAAATTATCGAGTCCGTCAAGTACATCGTTCCGCGAAGTTCGCCATGTTCTTCCTTTCAGTTCGTCTCCAGATCAAGTTCTTCGCCGATCGTTCGCCTTACGGTATTGCAATCTTCAAACTGAGGTACTGTGCCTAACATAAGTCACTTGAGCCTCATTACAAGATGAACGTCGTTAGCAATGATTCTTGTATATTACGAGAGGTACGTTTCATTAAACGTACTTTGGCATCATTTGGAGAAGAGTGTACTTCATTGCACAATTATCAAGGTAATGTAGTTGCTCAAGCAGAAGCTCTCAAAGGCGAATTTGATTTATTAAACCTGCAAGTAACCCAGGTCTTAGAAAAATTAGCTTCTGTAGAAGATGAACAAGTTGCAGACGAGTGTCACACCTCCCTCGTAAATATGTTAAGGGATGCTAGGTATAAATATCATGATAACATCCTCCCTATTCTGTCTCCTCTACCTTTAAGCCGTCCGCCATCTGAATGTGGAGGAAATATTGAATATCCTAAGGACTCATCTTCTCCATGTTATGAGCTACACAAGCAACGATTGAAAGATGTCCCAGAATTTGACGGAGACGTAACCAAATTTCAAACATTTCTGACATCCTTCGAACATGCTATTGATGACTCTCTGAATCTCCCTAAAGTTCGAAAGCTCTCTGCACTTCGTCCAAAACTTAGTGGAGACCCCTTACGCCTCATAAACTACTATGGAGCTTCTCCAGACGATTTTAAGTCGGCTTACGATACGTTTAAAACTAGTTATAGTGGACCTAGACGCATTCTCGAAGGCATCGTCTCCAAACTCTGGAATGTTCAACCCTTAGTTCATGATACGAGCAGAGGATTTGATTGGTTTTATTCTGAAGTTAATTCTTTATTTCGAGCTCTGAAAAATGTTGAGACAGATGATCCTCTTGACTATGTTTTGTTCTCCCATTTCATGTCAAAGCTGCCATTGAAGGTGCAGAACGAGTTCCATCGGCATTTTGACCCCAAGGAAGTTCCTACAGTTACTGATTTGTTGTCATTCCTAAAAGCTCAATCAGATATCAAGCGTGCTCAAAATTGTGGAGCCGTTTTCCCAATTAAATCATCGATTCCTGACTACACCAAAAGAACCAGCATATCTCCTCTAAAACATCACCAAAGATCACCTTCTCCAGGATTGCGAAATGTTCCAAAAAAATCTTTCTCTCTCCTCTACCAATCCTTCCTCCGCATTTCTCCCAACTTCAAGAACTTCTCCGGCAAACTCCAACCTAAAATGCTATCTATGTGGGGACCATCATTTCCTGTATAAATGCCCTCGTTTCAAGTCGCTGAAAGTCCATGAACGGCTCAATTTCGTCGAAAAAGGGGAACTCTGTGAGGTTTGTTTTAGCAGCACTCACAAAACTTTGCAGTGTAAGTCTACCAAAGCTTGTTTGAATTGTTCTGAACGTCATCATACTTATCTTCACGTTCACTCAATATTAAGAGGGCCTCAGGATTCTCAATTTGAAGATTCACAGTTGTCATCGTCTTGGTATGATCCAAAAACAGACCCAGGTCTTCTGTCTGATGACGAATACCTCTCAACTAAATCCCCCTCAATCCCCTCATCTCCAAGAACCTCGACCATGTCAGGTCTACAGAGCCCACCTAGTAGCCTTTTGTCCCCACCGCCTAATAAATGTTCGTCCTCGTCCACCTTCTGAAGCTTATGCCAGCGCGATGCCCAAATTGTGTCTCTAAGTTCTTCTTTGAAAAGACCACCAGATACAGCCGTCATCCCCACCGTATCAGTCCTGATAAGATCGTCTTCCGGCTCATGGCATCGCGCAAGGGCAATCTTGGACACAGGCAGTGAAACTAATTTAATAACCAACTCTTCTGCAATACGCTGTGGTCTTCCAATCACACCGACTAAGACACAAGTCATTTGTGGCGTAGGTGGTACATCAGCAGGTATTGTGAAAGGGACAACCGCCTCTTTCATCTTTCAACACTATGGACGCCCTAATCTCCATGTATCTTATAGGGTTGTCGAGCGCACCACTTTTGATATTCCCTCTCAAGTACTCCCCAGAAAGCGATGGAACCATTTCGACCGACTGCATCTCGCAGACCCTACCTACCATGTACCTCAAGGAGTCGATATCATCCTTGGTGCTGCTGTGTGGCAGTGGGTAGACCTGATGAAAACGTTTGATCCTCTTAGAGGCTCTCCGGCTGCCAGGCTTACTACGTTAGGATGGATTATAGTCGGTCACTTTCGTCATGAAACCACGCAGAACCATGTAAAATTTCACCCTAACGTTAAGGACAACAAAACCTGCTCTAAGGAATACCGAAAACAACAACTTGATTCTATAAGAATTCGGAAACGTCCCTACACCCATTCATCAGCTGAAAATCCTCTGGTTGATTGTAGTTCGTCTACAGACATCATTACTCCAAGTGACTTCTCAACGCAACTGAACAACACCAACATTAATAGTACGAGTCTCAACTCATCAATGATCCTCATCAACGAATCATCATCTACTCTGTCTATTCAACATGCTGAGCCAAAATTACGACGCCTTAAATGGCCTTCGTCTCGTTCCTCGTTCCCTCCTTCTCTTTTTCACACTTCAAATAAAATTATTCCAAAGCCATCCACGATTTCAATTTCCTCAATTGCGAAGCCAACAGCTCACTGTGGGACTGCGCATCCGTGTCGGAAGGTTAACAAAAGGTATCATCGAGCTCTTCCAGGTCCTAAAAGTACAAATAGTGCTCTAGATGATCAATTATCCGAGCTAGTCTTAAAAATGTATCAGCTGGACGCAATTCCCGATACACCAAATCTGACTCCTGACGAACTGAAAGCAGAAGATTTTTTTGTAAAACATAGTTCTCGGACTCATGATGGTCGGTACGTAGTTTCATTACCCTTCAAAAATGATCCCGTTCTCCTAGGGCCTTCTCGAGATATTGCCTGCCGAAGGCTGTATAACATGGAGAATATCCTTAGGAAGAACCCCAACAAGCGTTCAGCATACGACAAGTTCATGCGAGAATACCTTACTTTAGGCCACATGAAGGCAGTCCCTCCTCCTAAACCAGGTCAATTAACGTACTACCTTCCTCACCATGCTGTACATCGTTCTGGAGATCCTTCTGACAAAATCAGAGTTGTGTTTAACGCATCACAAAAAACCCCATCTGGATTATCTTTAAACGAAATTCTTCTTCCCGGTCCCAGACTACAACTCGACCTTCCTGATGTCATTACAAGGTTCCGTTTCGATCCCATTGTCTTTACAGCCGATATAAAACAAATGTTTAGACAAATTCTCCATCGCCCAGTAGACCGTGAATTTCTAAGAATCGTGTGGCGATTTTCCCCTGATGATCCAATTCAGGATTATTGTCTGTCAACTGTGACCTACGGAACCACCTCAGCTCCTTGGTTAGCATGTCGCACATTGAAGGAGTTGGCAGATACTCATAATTTGTCTCATCCTATTGCTTCGACTATTCTATCCACTCGCACATATGTAGACGATATAAATGGTGGTGGTGCTGACTTGAGATCAGCTCGCGCAGCTCGTGATGAACTCATTGACCTTCTCCATTCCGGACAGTTTGAACTCCGGAAATGGGCCTCAAACTCACCTGAACTTCTCTCAGACATGCCTCGAGAATATCTCCTCCCTTCGTCTTCATCATTAACAATTGATGGAGATAACAATGTTCTCAAAGTGTTAGGATTGTGTTGGGATCCGGTGAAGGATCAGTTTCATTATTCCATAACTAAATCGGAACCGGTCAACCAAAAATATCAAGTACTTTCAATTATTGCTCGCCTTTATGACCCTTTGGGGTGGTTAGCACCAGTAATCACAC
Organism: Stenodema calcarata; assembly: GCA_963920205.1. Classification (NCBI taxonomy): domain Eukaryota; kingdom Metazoa; phylum Arthropoda; class Insecta; order Hemiptera; family Miridae; genus Stenodema; species Stenodema calcarata. The sequence continues at coordinate 23,270,083 of OY986057.1, read as the reverse complement.
AAGCCAGAATAATATTCCGAGAAATCTCTCACGACCAATTTGGTTGGAGAGAAAATATCCCATTACCTACTGCAAATAAGTGGGCACAGTTCCAACAAGGGCTTCCTTTATTGGGAAAGCTGCGGATTCCTCGACACTTGTTTGCTTCTTCCCAAACGCAATATTTAGTTGGGTTTGCTGATGCGTCGGAGAAAGCTTATGCTGCAGTAATATAACTTGTTACTCCATCTTCAAACAACCCCAACGAAAATGTTAGCCAGCTAATCACTTCAAAAGCCCGCATTGCTCCCTTACAACCTGTAACAATGCCACGTCTTGAATTATGCGCTGCCCAATTATTAGCCAAATTGGTAAAACGCATAGCTCCGTTGTTCAACAATCAGGATCCTTCTAAAATTTTGTTGTTCAGTGACTCGACCGTTTCACTGTGTTGGATTACAGCGAAACCTGCTCCCATCTGGAAGGTGTTTGTGGGTAATAGGGTTGCAGATATCCTTAATCATTCTTCTCCTGATCAATGGTTTCATGTCAAAACATCCGACAATCCTGCCGATTGCGCCTCACGTGGACTCTCTCCCGCTGACTTAATTGACCACGAGTTGTGGTGGTATGGGCCCCAATGGTTGCGACTCCCATACTCTAAATGGCCATTGTCTCGAGTGCGCGCCCACCAAAATGATCCGGTAGTATCATCAGAAATCAGATCATACCAGCCTTCGATCGTTAATGCAATCACAATCGATGACCTAGCAGACCAACTTGAAAACAAGTTTTCCAGTTTTATTTGTCTGCGCAATGTTGTAGGCTGGATTAATAGGTTTATTCTTAACTGTCGTTTGAAACGTACACCGACGAATCGAATCGAACTAGCTCAGTTTCTTCATAGCGTTAAAGTTCGTTCTCGAAGTTCCAGATCAGGAGGCATAAAACTCTTCATTGAAGACCACGTGAAGCCGTTGATTGCAAGCGAGCTAGAACAGGCTACAATCCTCCTTGTTCGACGTGCCCAACGCCAGGCCCTAAAAGATGAAATTCTAGATTCTACTAAAGATCGTCCCAAACTCCCCATAACTAGAAAATTACGTACGTGGATAAACAGAGACGGATTGCTAGCTGTCGGAGGCCGTCTTCAACATTCAGATCTTCCTCATTCTACAAAACATCAAGTTCTTCTCCCCGCTAAACATCCTCTGACCAATTCCATCATTGATCATGCGCATATCGTCAATTTACACCTCGGACCTTCTGCCACTTATGCTTGGATCAGAAATAAATTCTGGATTATCAATGGAAAAAACGTTGTCCGACATCGTCTAATCGGTTGTAATAAGTGTTTTTCAGCTAATTAGCTGAAAAACACTTCTATTTTCCGTTTTTTCCATTGACAATCCAGAATTTATTTCTGATCCAAGCATAAGTGGCAGAAGGTCCGAGGTGTAAATTGACGATATGCGCATGATCAATGATGGAGTTGGTCAGAGGATGTTTAGCGGGGAGAAGAACTTGATGGAGAAGAACTTGGCTTAAGCCAAGACCCTTTCAGCCACCCATGGGTCAGCTTCCAGCTGATCGCACCTTAGGAGTTGCCCCGTTTCATGTGGTTGGCGTCGATTATGCTGGTCCTTTCCCTGTTCGAGCTGCGAAAATAGAAGAACTTGATGGAGAAGAACTTGGCTTAAGCCAAGACCCTTTCAGCCACCCATGGGTCAGCTTCCAGCTGATCGCACCTTAGGAGTTGCCCCGTTTCATGTGGTTGGCGTCGATTATGCTGGTCCTTTCCCTGTTCGAGCTGCGAAAATATGAGGATCAGTAACTTACCAGTGTTATCTCGCGATATTTGTCTGTTTCGCATCCAAAGCAATTCATATTGAAGTTTCATCGGACCTTACAACTCAAACATTCCTCGCAGCCTACGAACGATTCGTATCCATTCGTGGTCGTCCGTCTAAGGTCTACAGTGACAATGGCACTAACTTCGTAGGAGCCAATAACCACCTTCGGGAAGTTCGTCGATTACTGTCATCCAGAGATCACCAAGATCAACTCATTCGAACTGCAGCACTCCACGAGACTGACTGGCATTTCATTCCTCCATCCAGCCCTCATTTTGGAGGTTTATGGGAGGCTGCTGTGAAATCGACCAAACGACTACTCAAGATCATCACAACCAAGAACGACATTCTCTCCCTCGAAGCCTTCCAAACACTGGTCGCCAAGATCTCCGCAATACTCAACTCCCGCCCCATAACAGCAATTCCAAGTTCGCCACACTACATAGATTATTTAACCCCTGGGCACTTCTTAATTTTCCGACCCTTAACAGCACCTCCTCCAGATCCTCGAATTAATGAAAGGTTTTCAATGAAGTCTCAATGGGCCCTCGTACAGCATTTGACTAATATCTTCTGGAATCGCTGGCGAACAGAATACCTTTCTCAGCAACAGTCAGCTTCAAAATGGAATGAAAAAGGATCGTCTCCGGCAAAAGAAGGCCAGATTGTCATCATAATGAACGACAACCTACCCCCTCTAGAATGGTCATTAGGTCGCATTGAAAAGATCTTCATTGGGTCCGATGGCCATCCTCGTGCTGCTGATGTAGCCACCAAAAATGGCCTGTACAGACGAGCTCTTGTGAAGCTGTGCCCTCTGCCCACTCAATGATGTGGCATCTCGCCACGATGGGGGAGGATGTTCAGCCCTTGGCTTCAATTACCTATATCGCGATCGTCATCAACGTGCGCCTCCACCTACGCTCTTCATATGTTTTCCATTTTCATGTTCAGATCTTCCTTTTTTTCTACGTTTTCATACTGTTCCTTTTTTCATACTGTTTCATCTCTTTTACAATTACATCAAGTATTTCATTTTTCTAACATTTCCTTTTTTTCTTTAAATTATTACGATTAGAAACAAACATATACCAACAGCAGAAAGACGCCCGCCTCGCTGGTTAGTCCTTTCTTTTACAAGCTAATACACGTGTGAAATGGACCAGATCACGGGGAAAATGGTAACGAGGATCTGCTGGGCTGGATTTGGTGTTTCCCGTAAAATTCAACTACGTTGCAAAACTCAATTTCAAGGCCAGCTTCCCAATGCAAATGTGTTATGGGATTTGATTTCACACAAGACTCTCCTTCCCCACAGACTATTCAATACTCAATAACGACATGTGGTACCCTTGGAAACTGGGAAGCACCAAATGGTCGGATCTGAAGAGATTCAGGGTACGGAATGACGACTTGTGCGACTGCCAACGTCGACAACGGAAGACTGATGCAACATCACCATCATCAACAGGCATTTTCAGCACCAACGGACAATACTTCTTCAGCCCACAGCCTTATATACGATTCAGAAGATTACATTTGCACATTCGTTAGTTCTATAGGCTTTGCCAAATTAGTTTCTGTTTCATAAAATAATAGTAGGACATAGTGGCAAAGTAAAAGAATGCCGTACAACATATCCCTACCAGTATTATTGCTACGAAATTTCGGATAGTATTCATCACCATGAAGGGTTTATACACCAAGCCTCCCAAAAATTCAATTTGTAGCTTCCCAGCATTAAAAAGAACCCAAAGAAGTGATAGTCCCCAAGCCACCGAGCCTCCATTCTCTCGTTCCAGTTCGCTTATTGAACCAAGTAATATATATTGTTTATTATTATCAATATTATATATATCAATCAATATATCTATATATCAATATCATCAGACGATAACTCCCTATAGAATTGAGAATATAGAGATAGAATAATTCAAATAATACAAATAAATTATAGCCATCATGGTAGGTGTATACACCAAGCCCCCAGAAAGTAATCGCCCTACAAGTTGTACCCGGGTCAACAAGGCCTGTCTCATCTAAAGGAAGGTATTGCTCTCGTTCCAAAATGTTTAAAACTCGAATTTCCGAAAACTCTTCATACCAAAATCCGTTCCAGACCGTCCTAAATTCCCTGCCAAAAGACACCAAAAATCATAGCTTCCTATAGATCTGCCAAACCACAGATTAGTTGGACAGAAAGAACTCGTATTATACTTTTAGTGGACGCATAAATTAAGTTGACAAGGGAGATAAGGGCGTATACAAGGCTTCTCCCGCGGAGAATAATCCGACCCGGGAGGCTTTGGGCCTACAGGCATGAGACAGGCCTTGCTGACCCGGGTACAACTTCAAGGGCTATTACTTTCTGGGAGTCTATGTGTAGACGTCTACCATGAAGGCTATAATTTATTTGTTTAAAATTTATCTATGTCTATAATTTATTTATGATAAATTATTTAGCATTAATTTTATTAATATAATTGCAAGCAACTGAAGAGGTAGAAGTGGAGGAAACTGATGACGACATGGTCGCCCTGATCTACCGACGCCCACTTCGAGCTCAGCTGATGGTGATCATATCGACGAACAAGTGTATGAAAATATAGTGAGCTCTGAGGATGTTCCAAAACAATTTGCTATCAAACTAACTATTCAATTGGAGCCCCAAGTCGATCGGGGAGGACTTACATATTGCTGGATATACAATCAACAAACCAAACTCTCCTCAGGAGCTGTGAAGTCACCTGAGTATAGTCACCTCGCCATCGTTGCTTCAAAGGGATCTTTCCTAGTCATTAGCCCCTTTCCCCAACCCTTTCACGGTTATGGGAAGTGGCGACATAACTCCTCCCACTCGTTTCCCCTACTATACAGAAGATAATAAACCATTATGGAAAATATTGCAGCTGTCTTTTGTAAATATTTAACTATGAATAGGGAAAGGGTTTTATACAGAGCACTCGCGCAAGCTAGTCTCGTAAAAAGAATGAATGTATTTTCTTTATCATTGTTATCACTTCATGACATGTACAAATAAAGGTATCTCTTCTAGGTGACTATGACGTCACTGTAATAGTCCTCTGACATCCCCCCTTCTTTGGAACATCAGCACTCTCACAAATTCAGCCTATCAGGTCGTTTCGAAATCCGTCCACTGCTGGTGACTGTTGTACCAATTGCCGAAGAATTTGGTTCAGTTACTCCTGGCGATTTGGCAACTTCCCGCTGTTTTGTCGGTGAGCTGGATTTGGCAGGTGTCGTTGGATTCGATGGATTTTTGACTGGCAGAGACTGCTTGCTGGGGGATGTCCCAATCTCTTTAGAAACGAATGAACGACGAGGTGGAGCAGTGTGTTCCAGTGGTTTTGCCTGCACTGCAGGAAACTCTTCCCGTTCATATCTAGGGCGAAGATACCAAGAATTTCTTTTATATTTGGTGCCCTCTGAGGTTTTAATGATATAAGAGTTTCCCCCTTGTACGGGTTGAACAACTTCTGCCGGAACCCAGTCCCTAGGGTTGCGCCTCCACAGAATTTTCTCTCCTTCTGTGAAAACTTGTCCAGGAGTTTTTCCTCTGTTCGCTGCATTCTTCTGTTGATCCTGAAACCTCTTTAGGGCAGCCTTCACTTCCAAAGGGTTGATGATCTTGGGTTGGAGTACTGCATCAGTACACGGTACCAACGATTTAGTTTGCCTTCCCATCAGTCTTTGAACTGGGGAACCTATTTTTTCTCTCGGAGTATTGCGGTGGTTCAACAGTGCCAGATAGATGTCCGAGCCTTCGTTATGACATTTTTTTAGTAGCATTTTGGCTTCTTGTACATAACGTTCAGCCAACCCATTTGAACGTGGAAAGTGTGGGCTGGACATAAGATGGTTAATATTCCAGGTTTCAACGAATTGTTTAAAGTCCTGGCTGGAATATTGAGGTCCACCATCCGATCTTATTTCGTCCGGAATTCCATGGGTTGCGAAGCACTTCTTGAGATTGGCTATAACTGCAGCGCTCGTCGTTGTAGAGAGGTGGTAGAGTTCAAAAAATCCAGAATAGCTATCAGCAACAACCATGTACTCTTTGCCATTGAAGTGAAAAAGATCAGAAGCAACCCACTGCCACGGTCTTGTGGGGACTTCTGCGTCTTTGAGCGGCTCCATAGGCTTATTTTTCTGTACTGCCTGACATGTTGGGCAGGACTGGACAAATTGTTTCATGTCTCGAGCCATATTAGGCCAGAAAACATTCTCTTTGGCCATCTTCAAACTGCTTTCTGCACTTTTGTGGCCTCTATGTATTTCTTTCATCATGAAGGGTATCCACTTGTCTGGAATAACGAGTTGAGAACCCTTTATCACTACCCCTTCGTAAACGCCCAACTCTTCCCGGAAGCTGTAATATTTTCTTAGCTCCTCAGGTAGGTCAGTTTGCTTTGTAGGCCAACCCTCCAAAATAAATCTCTCCATTACCGGATCTTGAGTAGTCACCTGTTTCAACTCATCAAAGCGCAATTTAGTCATAGGTATATTAACGAGGATTTGAACACTTTGATCTTGAGGTTCATCGGGTGACTGTTCATTTACGCAGTCCCTACTGAGTGTGTCAGCGATGAAGAGTTCTGTGCCCTTCTTATACTTCACTGTTGGATTATACGGCATAATCTCAAAGAGAATCCGTTGTAAACGAGCTGGAGCATCATGTAATGGTTTGTTCAGGATCGCCTCCAAGGGCTTATGGTCACTTTCAATTTCCAATTTTGGATTTCCCCAAATAAAAGTGTGAAACTTCCGACATGCTATTAGGATGGCTAACGCTTCCTTTTCTAATTGGCTATAGTTTAGTTGGGATTTTGTCAGAGCCTTGGAGTTAAAAGCCACAGGTTGATCCCCCTGGAGAAGCACTGCCCCAACCGAATGTTTGCTTGCATCCACTGACAACGTAACTCCTTCCTTGGGATTGTAGTAACGAAGAACTAGCGTGGTTTTGAGCATCTTCTTCAGGTTTTTGAAGGCTATTTTTTGCTCTCGATCCCAATACCATTCCGTTTCTTTCAAAAGTAAGTTTCTTAGAGGGGCTGTTATTTCTGAAAGATTTTTCATGAATTTCGCCAGGTAGGTAACCATCCCTAAGAGTCTTTGAAGCTCAGTAACATTGGTGGGAGCCTTCAGTCGGTCAATGGCTTCAATCTTCTCTCTAGCAACGTCCATACCTTTTTCTGTAAAAACGTGTCCTAAAAACTTGATGCGGCCGACGTCAAACTTGCATTTTTCTGGATTTAATTTTAATCCAGCTTCTCTGAGTTTGTTCATAACTTTTAGACTAATTCTGTTCAAATTTTCCGATGTGTCGCTATAAATCAACATATCATCCATTGCAACCTCAACTCCATCAATATCTTGCAGTAGATGTGACATTATTTGCTGAAATATTTCGGGCGCTGACGCTAAACCGAAAGGAAGGCGTAAACAGCTGTACCTGCCCCAAGGAGTTGAGAACACCAGGTATTTTGAAGTGCGCGGTGTTACTCGGATTTGCCAAAATCCTTTCATGCAATCTAATTTTGTGAACCTTTTGGCTCCATGCAACTTAGCAGCAACTTCTTCCAAGTTTTGCAGTGGATAGTGACGCCTTTTCAAATTTTTGTTGACATCTGTGAGGTCCATACATATACGAGGTTTTCCTTGTTTCCAAACAACTACCATTGGAGACGCAGCTGGTGTAGGTTCTGTGATAGGCTCAATAATTTTATTTTGAACCATTCGATCCAGCTCCGATTTGACTTTGTCCCTTATAGAAAATGGAATCTTGCGGGGAGGTAAAATTTTTAAATTTGGATTATCGATCAGGTCGATGTCATATATGAATTGTTTGAGACATCCGATTCCTGAAAATAGCTCATCTGTTTTTGAGATAGAGTCAATCCGTTTTATAAACCCCAATTTCTCACAAGATCGTTTTCCCAACAAACAAAGAAATCCATTTGGGACAATAATAAAGGTAAGTTGTTTCTGAATACCTCTTTTCGTTTTTACGTCAATTTTGATTTCTCCTTTCACTGACAATGTATTTTTGGTATAGGATATTAGTGACCTAATATTAGATTTTTGATATGATGTTATGTTCAATTTTTCCAAAACATCTTCGGTGATGGTATCACACTGTGCACCGCAATCCAATTTGAAAGTAACGATTTTGTTACCTGGAAATATTAAATCCTCTTTCCAATCAAGGTCATCTGTCGAACATTTTTGTAGGCTACCCACAAACAAATCGTATTGATCATTTTCGGTGGCATTTATGGGTGTATTACTTGGTGAATTTGTCGAATACTGGATCGCATTCACATTTTTCGAACGACAGCAAGAGGTAAAGTGGTTTTTAATGTTACACTTTCCGCATGTTGTTCCAAAGGCAGGGCATTGTTTACGTCCATGTTTCGAATTACAACGCCGACAAAAGAACGTTTCATCACATCTTTTGTCTTTTTGTTTAATTTTATGTTTCTTCTTGACAAATTGTACTTCTAATGATTCATGTGTATGCATTTCTGATAAGTGTTTATTTGCCAATTCGGAGGCTTTACATAATGAGACGGCTTTGTCATACTTAAGGTCATCCACTGATAAAAGTTCTTTCCGTAATTCGTCATCATATATACCAACTACGATTTTATCACGGAGAAATTCATCACGTAATGTATCAAACCCGCATCTGTTTGCTTGATTTATTGACAATGTAAGGAATTCATCGAAAGGTTGATGTTGTTTTTGCACCAGTCGATTATATATTAATCTTTCGTAGGTTGTATTTACCTTGGGGGTGAAGTACTCTGTAAACTTCTTCTGAACTGTTGCAAGGTCCTTTTTCTCGGTCTCGGATAGTTTGAAAGATTCCCATATCATGAATGATTCCGATCCTAAAGCTGTCATAAAAGTAGCCACCTGTTTCTCAGGTTTCTTCTTCATTAGGTTCGTTGCTTCCGCGTACCAACTAAATCCTTGTAACCACTGTTTCCACACTTCGGAAATGTTTTTAGAGTGGTCAAGTTTTAGCGGTTTAGGTGGTCGCAGGCTCACCCCGGGATCGTCAGAGTCGCTATCATCCGGCATTTCGAACAGCCGGTTCAAACGAAAACTTTCGCGTTTTTTACTCGTCCCGAACACTTGAATAACCACGGGGTTTCGGCACCATGTAAATATTTAACTATGAATAGGGAAAGGGTTTTATAAAGAGCACTCGCGCAAGCTAGTCTCGTAAAAAGAATGAATGTACGAGGGTGAATCAAATATGAACGGGACTTTTCGCCCTTCAGGCACAATAGTGGAGGGAGAACGTTCCCGCTTTGTTTGTTGTTGGGTACGTTTGTCAGGAGTAGGGGAAGCACGTTCGCTCGCCTCCTCGACCCCCTCAGTGTCCACAGTGACGATGTCAGAGCAAGAGGTACCTCCGTCAATTGCGCAACTCGTTATAATCAAGTTTCTCACCCCAGAAGGCGTAAAACCGGCCGAAATGTTGAGGAGATTGACTGCCCAGTTTGGGGAAGAGACACTGTCGCGAGCCAGAGTGTTTGCATGGCATGAACAGTTTGTGGAGGGTCGTGATCGTGTTGAAAATTAGAGCCATGACCGCAGACCTCGCACCAGCGGACAACATCAGCAGTGTTCGACGGCTTATTGAAGATGACAGACGTCGTACCACTTCTGAAATTGCAAGTGAGGTTGGGATAAGTTATGGGAGCACTTACTCCATACTCACAGAGGAGCTAGGGTACCATGAGGTGTGCGCCAGGTGGAGGTTCTTCTCCATGACAATGCTCGCGCCCATACAGCAGCCTTGACTAAAGAAAAATTGGAGCAACTGGGTTGGGAAACTTTGGAACACCCTCCTTACAGTCCAGACCTGTTACCCTGTGACTTCCATGTGTTTGGCCCTCTCAAGAAAGCTTTGGGATGCCAAAGATTCGACAGTAATGCTGAAGTTGAAGCCTACGTGTGCAATTGGCTGCAGACACGACCTGCATCTTTCTACGTGGAAGGAATTGGAAAGCTGCCTATCCGCTGGGAAAAATGTGTTTTCAAATCTGGAGATTATGTAGAAAAATAAACTATATTCTTTTTTACGTTAAAAATAAAAATAAATTACACAAAAAAAAGTCCCGTTTATATTTGATCCACCCTCGTATTTTCTTTATCATTGTTATCACTTCATGACATGTACAAATAAAGGTATCTCTTCTAGGTGACTATGACGTCACTGTAATAGTCCTCTGACATCTTTATGTCTTCTTAAGAATTTTGGAACTTTTTTTCACTGACTGAGATTTTCCTAGAATATCCACTTTTTTTTTTTCCAATCGTCATTTAAAATGTGACTATGAGAAGAGGCGATAGCAAATACATTTCTATTTGCTCCTGAGGTTAATTTCGCGGCACTATGAAATCAGGTGATCGATTTTGCTCCACAGCATTTCATCGATGAATAAAAGCCAGATTTACCTGTATTTAGATGGGATGTTTCAATTTCCCATTCCGAACATTCTCATTGGGTGTCGGCCTAAATACAGGTTTAACCTAAATACAGTTTCCTACCCATGGATAATTGAGGAACTCTCATTATTTTATCTCAAATTTGGGTAGTGCTAATATGTAGTGCAGAACTATATGCCATCCTGCTGAGAATCGAAATTGCAATCGTTCAAAGCAGCTCAAGAGTACTGAGCTTCTCTGACTCAAAAGCTGCATGCCAGGGTCTCCAGAGAACGCATCGTGGCGCCACCAATAACTACCTGATGTACAAAATTGCAGCTGCCATCCTGGAGTGTCCTAATAAAATGATAATCGTCCAGTGGATTCCAGGACACCTGAATGTCATGGGAAATTACATGGCTGACTGTGCGGCTACGTACGTAGCAAAACTAGAAGAAGGCACGTATGCGCACGTTTCCCTTTCAGACGAACTGCTGCTCACTGGCAGGGCGACGTTGGTAAAGTGGCAGGTGAGTTATGACCAGATATCATTGGATAAGGGATACCATCATTATTCGATACGACCCCTCAACTAACCCAAACCATGGTTTTCCGGCCTTCTCTTCGACCGCCAAGATATCTAGGAACGCGGTAGCGTTCCGCCCCGCCAAGCAAAGAAGTTGAGAAAACGAACGCTGTCGAGTGTATGTTTACCGGACGTCACGAAACGCGTTTTCGAGGTATCCATATCTCGGCTCCTATTTGACCGATCAACTTGAAAATTAGTGTGGGTCTTCTTTGAGTGTATATTAGAAAGCCCTGAAAGTTTCAAATCGATAGGTCTAAAGGGAGCCGAGCTACATAACTTCAAAAACCCGGTTTTTCGGCCTTAGATTGTTCTTCTCCTTCTTCTCCTTCTTCTCCTTCTTCTTCTCCTTGTTCAGACAGGCAAGGCTGGAGCCTCTCCACGTTGACCGATTGACTTGAAATTTTGCACAGAGCTTCATTTAACCTTGAGACAGAGGCTTATATAAAATTTAACCCATTATCTCAACCCAAAAAAGTTTTAGAAACAAAAAACCAGAAACTTTAGGAAAATTCTGTCCACTTTGACGAGTCTACAGCCTGGGTAAAAGGACCAAACGACTTGAATTTTTTTACATACCTTCTTAATAGCATGTCTCAGTGCCATTTGAGCGAAATAACCCATTATCTCAACCAAAAAAAAATTAGGGACAAAAAACTAAAATTTAGGGTAATTTAGGCTAATTTTGGCCATATCTCGGCTCCTAGTTGACCCATCAACTTGAAATTTGGTTTGGATCTTTTTGGTGTGGATAAGAGAAAGCCCTGAAAGTTTCAAGTCGCTAGATCTGAAGGGAGCCGGGTTATATAACTTCAAAAACCAATTACCATGTTTTTCTACTTTTTTCAGTCGGTCAAGGCTACAGCCTCTCCACCTTCGCCGATTGACTTGAAATTTTGCACGGAGCTTCGTTTCAAGTGTAGCAAGTGCCTTTTGAAAGATTCAAGTCGATATCTTTAAAGGGAGCCGAGTTATATAACTTCAAAAACCCGGTTTTTCACCCTTACCTGTTCTTCTTCTCCTTAATCAGTTAGGCCTTTCCACCTTCACGGATTGACTTGAAATTTTGCACAGAGCTTCGTTTCAACATCAGCCAGTGCCTTTTGAAAGTTTAACCCATTATCTCAACCCAAAAAACTTTTAGAAACAAAAAACCTGAAATTTAGGCTAATTTTGGCAACTTTGACGAGTCTACAGCCTGGGTAAAAGGACCAATCGACTTGAAATTTCGCATGAACCTTCTTTATAAAATGACCCACTTCAACAACAAAAAGATGTGATATCCCCCCAAAAAACACTCCGTGTAAAAATCACCCCGCCTCGCAAATATCATTCTTCAGAGGCCGGAAAAAGTTATGATATCCACTTTCCCCGCCCGCCCTTTTCCTCATTAGGGAGCTAAGTATAATGAAAAGCTTAACCACTTCACAAGCACCGTACCCCTTTCGAAATCTCCCCTTGGCGCTATTGCGAGACGTTTTTATTACTTCCACAAGCAACTAATACTTGATGGTGGTTAACGTTTTATACAAGTATTAGTTGCTTGTGGAAGTAATAAAAACGTCTCGCAATAGCGCCAAGGGGAGATTTCGAAAGGGGTACGGTGCTTGTGAAGTGGTTAAGCTTTTCATTATACTTAGCTCCTTAATGAGGAAAAGGGCGGGCGGGGAAAGTGGATATCATAACTTTTTCCGGCCTCTGAAGAATGATATTTGCGAAGCGGGGTGATTTTTACACGGAGTGTTTTTGGGGGGGATTGTCATTACGTTGATGAGATCCCCCCAAAAACAACTCCGTTGTAAAAACTGGCCCGCCAAAAAACCTCAGCCGCAAAAAGGAATGATATCCATTTTACCCGCCAGCCACATATATAGGATGCTCGGTGCTTCGCACCTCGCTGTTGAGTATGCATATAGAAACCTGATCCTCCTACCCCTAACCTCCACCGTCAATGTTTTCCTGTTCCCTGTCTCCTTCCCACAACCCCCTCTCACCCTTAGTCACCCTCGGTTTCACCTAATATGTTTCCTCTGTTACACCAGCAGGGAGCTTTACGCTTCTTTCAATGCTGTTGGCGGGAGCTTTTTGCCAGATGAACAAGCCTGAATTAAAGCATTACTATATTATAAGTATTACTGGTGGTCACGAGTAATCAGTAGTGGTACACCTATAATGAAGTAATGCTTCAATTCAGGCTTGTTTATGTGGCAAAAAGCTCCCGCCAACAGCATTGAAAGAAGCGTAAAGCTCCCTGCTGGTGTAACAGAGGAAACATATTAGGTGAAACCGAGGGTGACTAAGGGTGAGAGGGGGTTGTGGGAAGGAGACAGGGAACAGGAAAACATTGACGGTGGAGGTTAGGGGTAGGAGGATCAGGTTTCTATATGCATACTCAACAGCGAGGTGCGAAGCACCGAGCATCCTATATATGTGCCTGGCGGGTAAAATGGATATCATTCCTTTTTGCGGCTGAGGTTTTTTGGCGGGCCAGTTTTTACAACGGAGTTGTTTTTGGGGGGATATCACATCTTTTTGCATGGCTAGTTTTCGAGTGGTACTTATACAATACGGTTCAACAACTTATACGTACTTGTACAATACAAAAGTACCTACGAGGTAACTAGTAAATTTTTTCCTAAATGAAGTTTTATCCTAGTCAAAATTTAGTAAAAAATTAGTACGCCTACTAATTTGCCTTTTTGTTTCTTGTTTTTGTGACAAGAATAATTATTTTTTGGAAATTACTGTTTGTTATCTGAAATGTGTTTGAAAAATAAGTAGTTTTAAAATTTTTGCGAATTGGTTAAATATTAGTTTTAAAATTTTCGATTAATTAAAACAATCAACAATTTAAAAACAATTATTAAAATATAATACAATTATTCTTATTATTAAATTTAAAAAAATAGAAAGAATTAGAAATTTGAATTAGAAATTTTTTGAAAGTTGGTTGCATTTTTTCTTGGGGATTGTGCAAATTTTTGTTGTTGAGAATCATTACAATAATTGTAATTATTGGTGTCGAAGAGAAAGAGGAAAGAGAAAGTTTGCAAAAGGTAAAACGCACGTTTTTACACCAACAATCGCGAATAACTCGAGAACCGTTTAGTCCTGGAGCCGAGGCCGAAAATGGGTGTTCATTTTAGGAGAAGGTTTGATATAAAATTATGAAAATCTAGTCAATTCTGAGTAAGAAAATCCAAGTCTGCCATTTCAAAGCGGTTGCTTTCAAAAATGGCAGCCATTTAAAAAGTGACGAAAACGCACAAACATGACCTGTCTTTAGGATGGATGGAACTTTTATAGATGATAGATTATGTCCAAACATAGATGTTTTCACCAGTCTGCCACTTTCAACCGGTTGAAAATGCGTGGCAGACTCAATTTCAAAAATTGCATTTTTCGGGTGTAAAATTTACAGTATTTGGGACGCCTCAAATTTTCACACATGATTATAATATAATATATATTATATAATATATATTATATGCCCAAATAAGGAGTTTGAGACTTGTCTGCCAATCTAAAGCAGTTGAAAAGTAATGGCAGACTTGAATTGAAATATTGCCAAATTTGGTGATAAATTTCATCAGTTTTAGGAAGATTCAAATTTCAATACGTTAAAGTACCTGTGGTATGAGAGCAATAGACCATGGTCTGCCTTGCCTAGCCAGTTGCTTTCTACCGACAGACTGAAATGCAAAAATTGCCAAATTACTGATCAAAATTTTGTGATTTTAGGATGCTTCAAATTTCGGCTCAACATTGTTCTCCTGCAATAAGACTGAAAAAGAGTAGTCTGCCTTCAGTAACCCGTTGTTTAAGTTAGGCAGACTGAAATTGAAAAATTGCAATTTTCAAGGTCAAAATGAATGTATTTTGGGAAAGTTGTAATTTTGGCATGTGATACTAGCATGTTAGTGTAAACTTTTTGACGCAGTCTGCCATCAATATTCCGCTGCCTTCTGGCGGCAGACTGAACTCAAACGTGGGAAAACAGAAATAATTTCAATTATTGACCATTTTTATGGTAAAAATGCATCTTCTTTAGGACGATTCAAATTTTGGCACATGATACTACATTGTAAGAAGAAACTTTGTGACATGGTCTGCCATCAATATCCAACTGATTTTTTCGGCAGACCAACAATATTAGGTATCTTACTTACATAATATGTTACAATTTGCCATCCCTCAACACCATTATTAGCTGCAAGTAATTTTTTCTACATCCATTTTCCTTCATGTCCGACTGTAGAAAATATCTTTAATTTATAAATGAAACAAGGGAGAAGCAGAAAACAGAATGGGAAAACACTAAACTTCGCGTCGAAAACGGCCGTTAGGTGGGTCCCGGGTAGCCGCCCAGAATAAAACTGCCTTTTTTTCATCTTCCAGGTAAACTACAGTCTAGAAATTTTAACCGTCAGTCGGGGATAGACCACATTGCAATATTCACTCGGTTTCTCATCTGTAAAATTGTTTAAATAATACCTTTTTGTAATAATACAAATTAAATTTTGATGCTGAGCTATTGACTTGAAATTTTAAAAATAGGTCAGAACTGGATCACAATGCAATATTCACTCGGTTTTTTGTCTGTAAAATTGTTTAAATAATAAGTACCTATTTGTTTAAACAAATGAAATTTTGATGATGAGCTAGATACTTGAAATTTTAAATATAGGTCAGAAATGGATGACATTTCAATATTCACTCGGTTTGTATGACATGGTATGAGTATGGTATGGTATATTATTGTATGTATGATTTGGTATAGTACAGTATGGTATGATAGGAAAGAAATTCGTATGGTATGGTATGAGTACGGTGAGAATATGGTATGGTGCCGATTTGCAACACAGTCTGGTATAGACAGAAGGGAATTTTTTTTTTCTATGGCCATAGATTTAGGCAAGTTTAGTTATTTTCCATTGTACATTGGTAACATCAACCGAATCCAGAAATAACATTATTTTGTTTACTTTTCCAACAATTTTGATTATTTATTTATCGCCACATTGCATCCGACATTTGGACATTTCACCGCTGAACACGACGGCGAAGTCAGAATTGCAATCTCGCATTACGTCCTAAAATGGACGAAGCGATTAGGAAGAAGTTGAACGAAACGAAGCCTATCCATATAAACTTCACGAATCTGAAGACATAGGTAATCCCATTAAAATTTAATAAGTTAATATTAACTCACAAACAGTACCTTAAGCGGACGAGGCGAAATACATTGGCATGACTATCGACTGCAAGCTGAGGTGGAAAGCCCATGTAAAGAAAAAGAAATAAAAAACATACCGTTCTATATGAATTTTTCGAGATATGAGATTTTCAAATTTTCAAAATTCGTTTTGAACCCCTTCCCCTTGACCTAGGGTTATGAAAAGTTTCGAGGACCATTGTGGGGTTGGTCGAAACCCATAAAAAAAATTTCGTAATTTTAACTCAACGCTAACTGGGCAAAGTGCCGCGGACGGCGTACGGCGGACGGACGGATTTTTTTTTATTCGATTTTCTGAATCTACGTACATATCTTGAAACGTAAACCAACAAATTTTGAGGGGGGGTTAAAATTTTTTTTTCTTTGGGCGATTCCAATGGTTCATTATCGAAGATAATAAACCAAAATGAAGTACGAGGTACGCGGTGTGGGTGTGACAGGGGGCGCAGAGACATAAAAGGTCTCGTCGTATGACGCACTAGTTGGCTCCTGCCAGCCGTATTACGTCATACGCTCGTGCGTCATAGGCTCTGACGTACTTGTTGGCCTCCTGCTAGCCGTCTTACGTCATACGCTCGTGCGTCATAGGCTATGACGCACTTGTTGGTCTCCTGCCAGCCGTCTTACGTCATACGCTCGTGCGTCATAGGCTCTGACGTACTTGTTGGCCACCTGCCACCCGTCTTACGTCATACGCTTGTGCGTCATTGGCTCTGACGCACTAGTTATCCTGCCAGCCGTCTTACGTCAAACGCTCGTGCGTCATAGGCTCTGACGTACTTGTTGGCCTCCTGCTAGCCGTCTTACGTCATACGCTCGTGCGTCATAGGCTCTGACGTACTTGTTGGCCACCTGCCAGCCGTCTTACGTCATACGCTCGTGCGTCATAGGCTCTGACGTACTTGTTGGCCACCTGCCAGCCGTCTTACGTCATACGCTTGTGCGTCATTGGCTCTGACGCACTAGTTATCCTGCCAGCCGTCTTACGTCAAACGCTCGTGCGTCATAGGCTCTGACGTACTTGTTGGTCTCCTGCCAGCCGTCTTACGTCATACGCTCGTGCGTCATAGGCTCTGACGTACTTGTTGGCCACCTGCCAGCCGTCTTACGTCATACGCTCGTGCGTCATAGGCTCTGACGTACTTGTTGGCCACCTGCCAGCCGTCTTACGTCATACGCTTGTGCGTCATTGGCTCTGACGCACTAGTTATCCTGCCAGCCGTCTTACGTCATACGCTCGTGCGTCATAGGCTCTGACGTACTAGTTGGCCTCCTGCCAGCCGTCTTACGTCATACGCTCGTGCGTCATAGGATCTGACGTAATTTCCCGCCGGTGGCTTGTGTTCTGACGTGATCTGAGGGAAAGGGTGAATCAAGGGAACAAATTTTTCCCGTTTCAGTTTATGTGCCAAAGCAAAGACATGAAAATGTCAAAAAAATGTGTAAATAGGTACCTAAGCCCAACTGTAATGTCAATTTTCTGACAATGAGTTTTCGACTATAGTTTTCATACCTTTTTACTTATGCACTTATTGAAATTTGAGACTGATAATGAGCTGTTTGCAAATAAAAAGTCTGATAACTTCATTAGGTACATCTTATTAATCTATTTTCAAGTTCCGATTCACAGTTGAATGTGTTTTATTTAGATGTCGTAAAATTCGAAAACGATGGAATGACGAAACCTGTCGACTACTGACTCAAGTGATACTGTCGACTTCTAACACATGTAGGTCGACTACTAGTGCAAAACCATGTCGACTACTGAAGAAAATGTTGGTCACTGGTATCGACTACTACCTAGAGCATTGGGATTTTTTACAAAACTTGTTTTTCCCTTTTCAAACCATGTTGAATAATATTTCCCGCTGCCAGGTCTTTTAGGAAAGGATCTTGGGTACACAATGAACAGGTTTGCAATGAGAAAAAAACCGAGTGAATATTGAAATGTCATCCATTTCTGACCTATATTTAAAATTTCAAGTATGTAGCTCATCATCAAAATTTCATTTGTTTAAACAAATAGGTATTATTTAAACAATTTTACAGACAAAAAACCGAGTGAATATTGCATTGTGATCCAGTTCTGACCTATTTTTAAAATTTCAAGTCAATAGCTCAGCATCAAAATTTAATTTGTATTATTACAAAAAGGTATTATTTAAACAATTTTACAGATGAGAAACCGAGTGAATATTGCAATGTGGTCTATCCCCGACTGACGGTTAAAATTTCTAGACTGTAGTTTACCTGGAAGATGAAAAAAAGGCAGTTTTATTCTGGGCGGCTACCCGGGACCCACCTAACGGCCGTTTTCGACGCGAAGTTTAGTGTTTTCCCATTCTGTTTTCTGCTTCTCCCTTGTTTCATTTATAAATTAAAGATATTTTCTACAGTCGGACATGAAGGAAAATGGATGTAGAAAAAATTACTTGCAGCTAATAATGGTGTTGAGGGATGGCAAATTGTAACATATTATGTAAGTAAGATACCTAATATTGTTGGTCTGCCGAAAAAATCAGTTGGATATTGATGGCAGACCATGTCACAAAGTTTCTTCTTACAATGTAGTATCATGTGCCAAAATTTGAATCGTCCTAAAGAAGATGCATTTTTACCATAAAAATGGTCAATAATTGAAATTATTTCTGTTTTCCCACGTTTGAGTTCAGTCTGCCGCCAGAAGGCAGCGGAATATTGATGGCAGACTGCGTCAAAAAGTTTACACTAACATGCTAGTATCACATGCCAAAATTACAACTTTCCCAAAATACATTCATTTTGACCTTGAAAATTGCAATTTTTCAATTTCAGTCTGCCTAACTTAAACAACGGGTTACTGAAGGCAGACTACTCTTTTTCAGTCTTATTGCAGGAGAACAATGTTGAGCCGAAATTTGAAGCATCCTAAAATCACAAAATTTTGATCAGTAATTTGGCAATTTTTGCATTTCAGTCTGTCGGTAGAAAGCAACTGGCTAGGCAAGGCAGACCATGGTCTATTGCTCTCATACCACAGGTACTTTAACGTATTGAAATTTGAATCTTCCTAAAACTGATGAAATTTATCACCAAATTTGGCAATATTTCAATTCAAGTCTGCCATTACTTTTCAACTGCTTTAGATTGGCAGACAAGTCTCAAACTCCTTATTTGGGCATATATAATCATGTGTGAAAATTTGAGGCGTCCCAAATACTGTAAATTTTACACCCGAAAAATGCAATTTTTGAAATTGAGTCTGCCACGCATTTTCAACCGGTTGAAAGTGGCAGACTGGTGAAAACATCTATGTTTGGACATACCTAATCTATCATCTATAAAAGTTCCATCCATCCTAAAGACAGGTCATGTTTGTGCGTTTTCGTCACTTTTTAAATGGCTGCCATTTTTGAAAGCAACCGCTTTTAAATGGCAGACTTGGATTTTCTTACTCAGAATTGACTAAATTTTCATAATTTTATATCAAACCTTCTCCTAAAATGAACACCCATTTTCGGCCTCGGCTCCAGGACTAGTTGGGAAAAGTGCCAAAGTGCGCTACCCTCATTCGAAAGCCCATAAAATTTCCTATCGATCCCTAAACAGGCGCCACTCTACGACAATTTTTCTGACCACCGTTCAACTTTGATGTTTTCGGAAATTAGCCAAATCAGTAGATGTGGAATTTATTCGCGTATTTTTGGCTGTGGATTAGTCAAATCGATTGAGATTTAGTTCAAAATTATTGAGCATATCCTAGACAACCTAGCTGACATTTTAAGACCAACCGCACCAATTTTCATCAATATTTGCGGCAGTTATTGTTGAAAATAGAAAAATCACCATAACTCCTTTATTTTCCCCTTTAGGAAGCATTTTTTGATCTCAAATTAAGCAGTTTGAAAAGCTGAACACAACTAAAAAAGAAAATCTGAAAAAGCTTCAATTTTGAAGGAGTTATGACCATTTGAAATTCCTAAAAATTGCGAGTACTATTTCCCCCCTAATTGGGAGGGAAATGGGGGGAGGGAGAAAAAATGTTCAAAAGGCACTTCCTTGGAGCATAACAAACGTGTGTGCAAAATTTCAGCTCGATCCGATTTGTCTGCTGGGCTGTAGCCCCGTCAATGAACAACAACAACAACAACAACAACAAGAAGAAGAAGAAGAAGAAGAACACGAAAAACGTGAAAAATAGTGGTTTTAAAACTGTTATACCCCCGACACCTGATTTTCCCAAGAGCTGAAATTTGTTTTACGTCCTCACGTGCCCCTGGAGAGTTGGTGTACAAAAAATCAACTCTCGAGACACTCAGGGGACCGAGCTATAGAAGGGTGAACTTGTTCCGTCGCGTAATCAGTGTCTCAGTCGCTTCGGTTTTCAGGGCTTCGGTTTTCTTGGCGGGCGGGACGCTCCCGCGTCCCTAGATTAACGATCTTCTTCGTTCTGTTATCTTCATATGATTTGCATAGAGGTCTCAGTTAGGCACAATCTAACTAAACTACTGAATATGATGAAATGTGAGATAAGATTTTTTTTGACCTTGTGTTTATTTCACATATTGCCAGCTCAATTCCATTTTCATCATATTTTCACATATAGTCCTATATATAGGACTATATATATATATATACAAATCATCAAGTTCAGATTTTCACAGAATTCACAATTTTATAACCTGATTCCGTCTCTTTTCAAAATCGCAATCCACGATTTTGTGGACCGCATCCTATTGAACGCCGCAATGCACGCAATTTGGTGAATCTGCCAATCCTACCAGATATAAAGTTCGATTTATGTTCCCATAGTAATAACAAAGCGAAGTTCCGTAATAACAAAGCGAAAAACTAAAGAAAAAACGGTTATTTCAAGAAAATCTTCACATTTTTGGACTTTGGCCATTTTTTCATCAATGAATGCTGTCTTAAAAAATCGTATTGTATATCAAGGAGATAGAAAATCCAACGCTCTTTCCAATGGTATCCTCAACATTTATTTTACACATTAATTTAAGGGAGTTAGGTCCGTTTTACAGAGACAAAGGTCGAGAAGACAAAAAAAATCTTAAAAGTTAAAAAAGTCGGATTTTTAGTTGAGTAAGGAAAAAACTCTATGAGGCATTTTTTGTTGCTAATTGCCTGCAAAATCGATTTCCTGAGTTTGTTACATAGTTACACTAGACACCCTGTATAGACCATCAATATTTATTGATTTATTTATTTGTTAAAAATACGGGCAAGCCCAATTACAATTTGTTTGATAATAAAATATAAAGTATATATTATATACTATATAACAAGAATTAAGAAAATAATAAAACTACAATTAGAATGAAGATGGATAAAAACAACAATAAGAATAAAGCTGGAATTCTTCATCCGTTCTGAACAGTTGTTTAAACTTAGTTTCTTCCCATTGGCATTTTAATAGGATTTTTATCCCAAGAGGAAGATAAATTCTGAGTAACTAGGAGCGATCTCTATTTGGCCCTCGTCCCTCTCGGATTTTCAAACCTGGCAAGCCCCGCCGACCTTCGCAATGAGTGGTGGAGCTTACTTCTGAATAATTGTGGCTTTTACAGAAGAATATGAGAAAGGTTCCGAGGTGGAGATAGGAAGCTGATATGTTAGCTGGAGATCATATTAAAGGAAGAAGACGGGTATATGAGGCCGACGAATGGGGACGGGGAAAAGCAAATAGTGGATTGCTGTGGGATTCAGACTCGGACTGGACAGAGGAGGAAACTTGGCGGACACAAAGGGGACTTCTCCTGAAGTAGATTACCTGAACCCCACACGCATAATTCAAATGCAGGGCGCGGACTTTTAGAGTCGAACAGATAGCGAGGGACAGGGAAAAGAGAGATCGTTGTTTTTTGTTTATTAATTGACTTCTACGAGGCGACAACAGAAAGAGCAGGATCCTCAGGCCTGGATCTCCGACAGAGAGGTGGGCAAGTGTCTCTTGAAAACCGGTTCCTCACTTTACAATGCAATTTGAATGGAACATCTTGACGTCTGTTTAATACACTATTTTATACCATATCCTGCGAACTCAGGTCCTTGGATTAATAATTTACACTACTTGATAATAATAATAAGTAATCTAGACAAAAGGTTGATCTGTACAAAGAAGATAATAAACCGTTGTGTCAAGAGTTTTGGTTTATTATCTTCGATAATGAACCATTGGAATCGCCCAAAGAAAAATTTTTTTTAACCCCCCCTCAAAATTTTTTGGTTTACGTTTCAAGATACGTAGATTCAGAAAATCGAATAAAAAAAAATCCGTCCGTCCGCCGTAGGCCGTACGCCGTACGCCGTCCGCGCCACTTTGCCCAGTTAGCGTTGAGTTAAAATTACGAAGTTTTTTTATGGGTTTCGACCAACCCCACAATGGTCCTCGAAACTTTTCATAACCCTAGGTCAAGGGGAAGGGGTTCAGAACGAATTTTGAAATTTTGAAAATTCCAAAACTCGAAAAATTCATATAGAACGGTGTGTTTTTTATTTCATATTTAGATAGAGTTTATTCCGTAGAATTTTTTAAGACCATCCGCAGCTTTGTACGACCAGCCGTTCGTTCACAATGACGGCTCAAAGATTGTGCCTCACAACACGATCGTGAATCAAACTGTTGAAATACAGGTCCATTTTCATACTAACAAGCTCTTTGGAACATCATATGGCTTAAGTGATGTCGAGTTTGTTGTTCTGAGGTGCGTTTCGTGCTACGGAAATGAAGGTAATTTCGAATGTTTGTTGGTAGGTACTTCTTTTATAAAAAAATTATTACCGACGTAGTATTAAAAACCCCAGAGTTATATCGTATTAATTAATCATAATTAATAATAATTATTATTAATAAATACAAATTATTAATACCTAACAATAAATTATAATAATTTTCACTAGGTACTTGATAAAATTGTTATAATTAGTGATAATTGATAATAATAATTAATCTAACATTTAGGATCTAGACATTTAGACCTAGTGATCTAGACACAAGGGTGATCTGTACAAAGAAGATAATGAACCGTTGTGTCAAGAATTTGCAGAGTTTTTTAATATCATCTGTCTAATGCGGAATCATAGTTAAAACATCGTCTCGGGCAAGTTAAATACCCCCCCCCCCCCCCCGAATTGTATAGGTGCATTTTATTTGCAATTAATTCATTATCTCTATGATTTAGTATCTACACAAAGAAGATAATAAACCAGTGTGTCAAGAATTTGCAGAGTTTATCGTATCCGCGTCCCCACCAAAAGACTGCCTGGACAAGTGAAACCCAAATTGACACGAGGTCGCGGCGTACGAGTGGACAGGAGCGTTCGTTCTTCATAACCTCGTTTGAGATAATAGTTCGCTATCTACATCTCTAGTTCATGTGTCTGAAACAAGCTTGCATGTGCTCACCTGGTCGGCGATTATCGCTCATCACCTCTGGATAAACTCATGTGAAGCTGAATAGGGACAAGAGTCCATTGAGATTTGGAATAGGTATCCTGATTCAGCAAATGAGATCCATAAAGAACTTTTTCACTCTCTTTATCAGTTCCAACAATCAACAATTTACTTTCGGCCCCCATATTCAAGTCTGATATTTCCAAGTTCGAATACTAGCTGTATTTGCCTACCGCAGCCTTCAATGCTATTCCACCTCCTGTCTGTGTGTTCAGAAAAAGAATCAGGGCTAATCATAATAAGTGCTCCCATCGGACGAGATGGAAAGACAAGTCCAGTTTGTGTCAAGGTCAGCATTGCAAGCAATCGCTGGAGGAGATTCAAATGCTCATCATATAGTTTGGAGTAGCTCCGATAATAAAAACTCACCTCTCCGATAATTATTATCGGAGAGGTGAGTTTTTAGTATACAAAATTTGTATACATTTAATGTATATATACATTTTATGCATATATGCATAAATTACAATGAAATGGTGAGTTTTATTCTAAAATACTGTGTAAAAAATCAAACCCAAATAAAAAAACCAAAAAAAGTATATGTGTATGTGAAAAAATGTATATGTGAAGAAAATAAACCTGAAATAATACTTGAATACTAGTATCTTTGAAAACTCGGTATATGTTGCAAAAATCCTCAAGGTCGAATGATAATCAAAACTTTAATCTCGTTCACGTAACTCATTTTTGGAATATTGAGCGCAATCGCAGAAATAGCTCCATCATAACTGCCTCACATTCGTCTTATTCAATTATTTATTTATTTTATTTTTTCAATATACGAGTAATGCAGAAACAATTCATTGAACTCAATACAGCTCTGTACTCATATATTATTAGGCAGTTTAAAAATTGTACTTACGAACAGGTTCCCAGTTAATTACGATTTGGCCTATAGGTCACAAGCATACTATGATACTGTCTAACCTTTTTCTTCAGGGTATTATTTTTTAATTTTCAGGTTTTTATTTTCCAATGCCTGGTGTTCCAAACTTTGGAGAACCAAACATATACGAATATACCCCTATCAGCCGAGCTAGACCAGGCAATCCACCCTAATAGGCGAGCTTATTACAAATTAAATATGTCAACAACACCAACTCGCGAGGTGTCAAAGGGAGTTGACGTTTTGATTGAAAAAGGAAGAAAGTTTGTGCACTTCAGTAGAAAAACAAGCAGAAAATACAAAGTAAAACATTCTCTTTTCCTCCAAGCAGCAAAAGCATTTTAGCTTCAAAGGAATTGAGGAAAGAAAAAAAAGATTAAATGCTATCCTTTGTTATCTATTCTCGTTAAGCGAAAACGAATTTGTAGATTGTAAAGCGAGGATTTTCTCGCTTGAAGTTCATTAGACCTCACAAGGGAGTCTCCAATAAAGGAGGGAGCAGTTGTTGGGGCAATCAGAAAGGCTGCCTTTGCCCCGCGCTATCCCCACCCGCCTGGTCTTCTTAAGGAATCGTTAGCTTCCAACTTCGTTTCAGTCATTCATCAGACGACTAAGTAAGGCTACGGAATTGTTCCTTGGCTTAGAAGTTTTACTGTTGCTCTAATTGAGGTGGCAAACATTTTCGAGGAGCCCCCTCCATCCACCCGTGAAATGTCATTAGTCTTGAGCTCGGCAAAGTTTTCGATACTCTGAAACCATTTGTTTTGTTTCCCCGACTTTCGGCGAGTACGAGGGGCGGGAGGGGGGAGGGGGGAACTCCAAAAGGATTTTCCGTTTTCTCGGAAGATATGTAGAAATTCACAATTCAATAAGAACCGCCGGTACAGGGACTGTGATTAATGTATTGGAGCTGGGTTAATGAATAGAACTTTTGTTCACAAAGTTGCAGTTCCTTGAGGTGATCTTGTTCCTGTCGTTAAACTCTCCTTCTGGCAACTTTTAAGACGTGGGTTAGAGCGCGTTTTCGGATGTAGTTTGCGCATACGCAGTCGCTGCTACCGCTGTAATCGTTATGACAATGAATCTATCCAGCATGCTAGTGGTTATGCATAACCACTAAAAATTACATCGTACAATTGGTAGTATGGAACCACAATACCGGTAATATCGCTATCAACATCATCTAGGACTAGGACATAATCCACATTAACTCGTCAATATTTCATAGGGGTCATGTGTGCAGATGCTAAAATACTTCGTAATAAATTTCATATGGTCATTCCTTGATTTCCAAGCAATTCCTTGTACCCTCCGAATTTCCACTCGTTTGTATTAATTTTTCATTGCAACGTGGTTTTTACAAGGCATAGGTTACAGAGGGCCAGGGAACCAATTTTGTTTTTCATAAATTAACGAATCAAACATTCTGAACAGTGATAACAAATGCTTAGTTTTTCACAGGCTCCAGTTGCGCCACTCAAAGATATTACACAGTTCGGAAATCGAGCCAGCATTCCAGAATCCGTAGAAACCAATACCTGTTCACTTCATCTGGCAAGGGGTAGTAGGTACACCTGGAAAGGGATGGAGCACGAAATGTCTGATCTACTAACTTGCGGTTACGTGTATTGTGATGAGACTACAGTACCAATTTGCATTCATTATATCTCTCCAACATCAAATTGGAACAACAATGTTCCTTGAGAAGAAATTGAGGTTTGGATAGAATGAGTTTGAATTTGATGCATTCAATAATAGGAGTGAAACTACGTGTATTTAGTACCCACAAGCAATTGATTGACTACCTCATCCCAGTAAAATCTTACCTACTTGACATCTTGTTGATGAACTAGTAGAGAACAGGTTCGCAACCCCGGTATCACAGATTCGAGTAACCTACTGACGTTTATGAGTCCTGGGGCATCTCTCGCAGATCTCAAAAGGCGTCGTTAGTTCCTTGCAAGTGATGGGAACAGGCATATTTCAGCTTTATTCTAGAATGGGACAGAAGAAAACGAAAAGGCTCCCCATAGAATAGGACAGCTAATGAGGCCTGGTCGTTGGTCATAGTGCGTGGAGAGTGACAGCCACGGGCCGATAGGGGGCCTAGTGACAAGGAAAGCCACCAAGTAACAAGGTGGTCTGAATTGTCCGTCGTAACATGGAAATTTGTTACTCTCAACGAACCCCCTCCTCGCCGACCGTTGTTCCACCATTTGTTACTTCCTCCTCACTTGAGTATGTAGTAAATCCTCACTTTATCCACAGCCATCTTTTCCCTTCATTATCGAAACAATAGCATTGTCTTCCTGCTTTTTCTCATCCTCCTCCTCTTTGTCCCTCTTCTTCTTCTTGTGGACTTATCATTACTTGCGGTTAATACAAAAGTATTTTCAAATTCTCACTGCCTTACTCATGAAAGAACCACGTTCATTTTTAAAATTATTGTTGTGTTTTGGTTTGCGAATTTTCCGAAAACGGAGAGCTTGGATTCCAACTAACCAACCTAATCCATCCGTGAGCATTTTAGATCTACCATTACATTGACCTAATCTCTGAACTTGGCTTCACGATGAAAAATTCCACAATTAGTAGAATACGAATTCGTAGAATACGACTAAACACGAGGATGAGTTCAAAGATAAAGCGATTTTTGAATAAAAAAAGTGGATCAAATTTGAAATTACTTGGCCAAATCTCGCTGAATTGCTAATCAGACGATTCCAATAGGTAGTCAATAATATTGATGTTCAAAATTTTTACACCTGAAAATTACTTCTTTGAATGAATCTTAGAAATCAAAGTGGAGCTGAGGAGGTGGACATTTTTCCTTAAAAGTTAATAAATCAGAACATTGGTACCTTGAAAAACTCGCTCATCCACTTTTTAGAAGAAACCCTGATTGAAAAACCCTAAAAAGTGGATGAGCGAGTGTTTCAAGTTGTTTCAAGTTTCAATGTACCAATTTTCTTAATAATTAATATTCTTAATTATTATGACCAATTTTGGGATTGCAACTTTGTTTTAAACAGTTTTTGATGAACCAACAAATATTTACAGCATCTAAAAATCATCTGAGGAGGGGGTTTGAGCATTTTTAAGGTTTCCCACTGTGACGCTCAACATTCAGAAATGAAGAATGGACCGAACATTTAAAAAGCCATGTTGAATGCCAACTATTAGACCCAGCAATGAAAACTGGTTTGTTTTATGGAGGTTTTACTGTAGGTATCTAGTTTCTAGTTCTGGGATACTTCTTGTTTCTACAGAATGAAGGTGATTCCGAATATTCGCTAATAGGTAATTACTGTTACAAATTATTACCAACGTGGTGTGGACAAGTGAAAAATTCACGAAAATATTAATACAAATGAATTGTAAGTAATTTATGAACTAATATTATTACTACTACTATTATTATTGAACCAGCTGGAATGAGTAACTGACTCCAACTGTTGGAATAGTGAAGAGACCATAATTGACCCTCCTCCCCCTGCTTCCACTTGAATATGACCAATTCGAACGATATGTCATCTCATTACTCCAGTTATTTCGTATCTTTTTGGGCCGTTCAAGGTTTCAATCACGAAACAGTGATCTATACATGTAATAATGATCCGATTTGGATTCTTTTAAATTCAATTTCACGAATCTACTTATCTTAGAACGTAAACTAATCAATTTTGAGGGGTGGGTGGGGGGGGGGGGTTAAAAGAAGATTTCTTGGTCGATTCGAATCCGATGGTTCATTATCGTAGATAACACTGGCCAACAAATAAAAGGTGTTGTTTGGTGCAGAGGAGATGAGGGTTGGTGATGGTGTCCAAATCTTCACCCATTTTTCGCTATCAGGTCTAGTTTTTGAGATGTACGCTCATACACCTATTTTCAAGCTACGTTTTAGTGTTAATAAGTAGCACTTCAGAAAATTCCAATTAAGTACAACTCTGCAAATTCTGGACACAACGCTTTATTATCTTATTCGTGCAGATCACCCTTCTTTCTAGATAAGTAAATGATTGAATAATTATTATTATGAATTATAATTAATTGCTAATAATTATTATCAAGTAGTGTGAATTATTATTAATGATTAATAATTATTGTTAGTTATTGATAATTATTACTAAAGATTATTAATAATACAGGCTGCCGCATTATTCACCCTCATGTTGTGAACAAACGGCTGGTCGTACAACCCTCCGAGTGGTCTTGAGAAATTATAAAATTAAATACTTTTTGAATGTGAACTAAAAACCTGTACACCAAATTTCGTACGTAAATTCAACCTGAAATGGTTGCTTACTTTACTTTACTTTTACACCAAATTTCGTCATTTTATCACAACGCTAACTGGGGAAAGCGCCGCGGAAGGCGCACAGTGGATGGAAGCGTGCAAAAACCTCAAAAAATGAATACGTTGATAAAATTGTTCTTCCATTTTTTATATTGTTCCTAGATGCCTTCTGACACAAACCTAGTCCTGAGTTTCCCCATTTGAGCGTGCAAAAAATTTTGAGAAGGAAATGAGTTTGATAATAATTATTGGTCCTATGCTTGAAATTAAGGTTTTGTTAGTACCTAGGTAGTTATTGATGATTGATTACTCCTCCAGCACTGGGTAAATTCCGCAAGACGAAATATACTATGACACATTATGTTGTACACATGTGTGTACCTGATCATTTTTTCACATTATTTTGGTGCATCGTCAAGAGTAAGCAGTGATTATGAAGAATTTTGGAAAAATCACGTGATTATTCAACTTTGATAGACTGCCAAAAGCGGATGTCATCCCCGGTCGTCCTGGGACTTGAATAGTCCAACTACGCACTCATTTAAGTGTTTTGTGTATTGATTTCATCGCCGTCCTTCGCCGTTGGTGATCACAATGAACGAAAACGTTGAGGAACGTAAGTGACAGCAGACAGTGGATGGAAACAGCAATTTTTGTGCACCTCTTAGATGATCCAAGTGATTGAACTTGATATGGGTTCTCATTTGTTCTGGGTGCTGCGTCGATTGAAACCGTTTCCGAGTCACTAACTATAACTGCTGATCGGATAGCAAATAAAGTTCAGCTTAGTTTATTTTTGAGAATTACCTATTTGATATAATGTTTCTTGGAAATTGGGAATAAATTGAATAATTGCTTACGCGCTAAGAAAAATGAAAAAGGTTCTCATTAGTCCCTCATCGCCACAGCTCTCTTTTTGCACTAGTTATCATTTTGGGAGTAGATACTGAGTGCAGTAATAAGGGATATGACCGGTAAATATGCGTTCCTGTGAGTAGGCAGAATTTCAAAAAGATGCTGCCATAGTACAGTTCATCAGTTTATCAAGGAGAAAATAAGTGCGAAACGTTGCTATCCGATTAGCAGTTATAGTTAGCGACTCGGGAAGGGTTTCAATCGACGCAGCACCCCAAAAAACATAAAAATCCATATCAAGTTCAATCACTTGGACCATCTTAGAGGTTTTTGCACAAAAATTGCTGTTTCCATCCACTGTGCGGCGTACGGCGGACGGATGGATTGTTTTTTGAAGTGCCAATTTTAAAACTCAAACTTAGGTAGAAAAAAAAAACAGAAAAAAAAAGAAAAAATAAACCGCAGGTTTTCAGTACCTATTTTTTTAAAACTAGTTATAACTTGTCACTATCTAAATTCAGTATGTTATGCAAACAAAACATTCGTATTAATCACTAACCTTGAAACGCTTAAATTATAGGAATGATGGAATTAATGGCGTAGCTCCACGGATTGAAACGGATTCTCAATCCCACTGTGGCGAAAACCTTGCGACGTAACTTGAAGGCATTCTAGCGGTAGGTGAAGTTACTAAATTCATGATCCCAGTTGAATATCCGTCCACTAGAGTAGGGTACTTACAGACTGGAGCTGCGCTAAGGGATAGGGATGGTATCGATTGGTAAAACATCGATGTCTAAAAAGCATCGATGTTTTGAAACATCTTAGAAAAAACATCGATGTTTTTTCCAAAATATCCGAAAATGTTTTGGAATTTAAGGGCCGAAAATGGCATTATTTAGCCATTTTCATGACAAACACTATGGTAAAAAAATCCAGTCATGCAGCATGACTACAAGAGAGAATTTCCGAAGAAATAACGGGTTTTATGTAAAATGTCTCCATTTTACGGGATTTATAACAAATTTCGTCTCCTTTGTTTGCCGAGTAACGCCTTGGTTTATAGATTTTTCAACGCTGGACACGATGGTGAAGTCAAAATTGCGATATCTCTTTCCGTTATCATATTAGAGCAGATGAACCGTGAAGAACATCTCAAGTAACATTCACGTTTCTTCATCTTCAAAGTGATCCAGTTTGAGAACGGAATAAGATATCGCAATAATTATTCTGACTTCACCATCGAGTTCAGCGTAAATAAACCTCTAAAATGAGGTCAGACTGTTTCATTTTGGGAATTTATAGGTGATATTTGCCCCTAAATTTGCCCCTTTATAGGTGATATTGGCCCATCTACGAATTTAGCCTTTTGATTGCTGAGACAGATGTTTTGAAAATTTGGAAAAATTCATATGGAACGGCATAGTTTTAAGTTCACATTTACATAGAGTTTATTTTTTATAGTTTTTTAAGACCATCCGCAGCTTTGTAAGACCAGCCGTTCGTTCTCAATGAGGGTTCAAAGTTGGAGTACCTAGAGCTGTACCTAGTATCAAAAGCTGTCAACATGAGGGTGAATAAAGCGCACCCTCTCGGGTCTGTGTTCCAGCTGATTTGAACAGCAAATAGTATTCAGATTTCGAAATTAAGGGGGGAATCAGTGGGGGGAACCCCCAGAGGGTACCTACCTCCAGAGGGGGGGGGGGGCTCTAGATATTCCGATTATAATCTGTGGGTTCAAATGAAGGCTGTTGAAGAGGGAGGGGGTTTGAAAAATTAATTTTTTTTTGAACCCGTGAGTAGGTCCAGATTTAGTTCTAGATCCAGAGGGGGTCTAAACTCCTGGACCCCCCCCCCCCCAGCGAGGGAAGGGGGAACCTAGAGTACTTTATGACCCATTTTTATACCTTCCTAATGTTATACATACGAAATTGGCGTACTTTAAATAATGATAGGCAATCAATCTACCATTTACTTATCTAGACAGAAGGGTGATCTGTACAAAGAAGATAACAAACCGAAGTGTCAAGAATTTGCAGAGTTTTTAAATCAGCTCACCTGACCTCCTACCTCTGCTTCAGCAGGAGCGAAAAGAACGAATATTTTCACCACTCGCTAGTCGTATTGTTCCAACCATTCTCTTCTGAATTTCCGATTTTGTTTGCCTTCAAATTTAGTTGGGGAATGTAGTTTTTCAGTCTCATCTATAATTTTTCCAACAGCCAGACCAACGTTGTGTGATTTATTGGGACCTATTCCACTAATTCCACTGCAAGTGGCCACACCGAAAGTAGGTACCCTTGAATAAAATTCGCTCTCTTGTGAAATGGCGGCTGTGCTCGGGTTAGAAATTATTTTCAATAAATTACATTTTGTTTTCTTTGGTTACATGAAATATAAACTATGTTCAAACATTGGATCTCGCCTGTATCCTCAGCTTATGTTTGTTTATTTCAAACTCCTATAAATTACAACTTACGTTTTTGATATTCTCAGAAATTTGCCGTTTTATCCAGTGTAAGTTTAGACCCTATTGGGGGGGGCCCCCTCCCCCCATGGATGCGCCACTGCATCTCCCTCTCTTTTCTCTCATTTTTATTTTTTATTTATTTTATTTTTTTCATTATTTTTTTTCTATCTTCACGGCCCAAAATGTCCCAATTTTGTTAAGTCGAAAAAGGGGGGGGAGGGAGGAGGCACCTCCCCCCCCCCCCCATGGCGACGGGCCTGACCATATGTACAAGGGATAGTCGACCACTATCAATAGCCCGATACTATCGTCACATAACTACCGATAGTATCGATATTTTTGCTGAACAACTTTTTTTTTAATGATTCGAACGAACCAAAACACATGAACGATGTATTGATACTATCCTTCGTAAAAAATTTCCAACCTTCGAATTTTGGGGGCATTGTTCCTCATATAGGTAGTGGGTGGGGGTTCACCTTTCACTTGCGACACAAACACAAAACTAACTGTTGTGAAATGGACAAGAAAAACGGATAAAATCATTTTTAGAAACTCCCTCCAGAGCATTTCTTTTCGTCTTCAGTGGAAAGTAGAGAGGGGAAAAGAAATAAAGCAGAAAGACAGATTTACTTTCATTTGGAAAAGGTGAAAACACAGCTACAACCAACAAAATTTCATGGAAAACTCATTGTTGTAGAGTCAATAATAGTAGTAGAATAGGACAGCTGGCATTGACTCGACAAATTTCGATGAATCTGAACAGCTGAGAATAAAAGAATGTCAATCCCGGAATGACTACCTACTGTAGAAGCTATTCACTTCTCGGAATGAATTCAAATTGAAGGGTTCGGGCACCAGCGGTTCAAACATCGATAGTCCTGCCAAATATCGATAGGCTAGGTATCGATAGTAAAAAACTATAGATACCTACCTCGATAATGCTATCGACTATCGCCCCGCCCTAATATGTATGTACTAGGGATGGGCATACCTAACGGTTATTTTTGAGAAACGTAAAATAACGTTCGTTATATTAAAATAACTGTCAAAAAAACTAGTTTCTTCTCTTCTGAATGAAAAACGGGTGGAACAGCAGGTGTTAGTAACTATTATGTTGTTAGTAACTAGTTTTTTCGACAGTTATTATAACGAACGTTATTAAATAACGTAAAATTTTTACGTTTCTCGAAAATAACCGTTATGCCCATCCCTACTTCAAACTAGTTTCTCGTTTCTTGACCCATCCAAAAAAAAAACTAGTTTCTCGTTTCTTGACCCGTCCCTACTAAAGGTTACTTTCGAGAAACGTAAAATAACGTTCGTTTTATAAAACAAACTGTCGAAAAAACTAGTTTCATTTCTTCTTTAAGAACACCTGCTGTTTCACCCGTTTTTCATTAAGTAAAAGACTGTATTTTTCAACTGTAATAGGAAAAATGAAAACTTTGTCGGCGCATTTGTTGTTCGTTGTTTGTTCCGAGTCATATTTACCTAATAATCAACTATGTTTCGGAACAAACTACGAATAACGAATGCGTCGACAAAGTTTTCGATAGTTCAATTCAACAACTAACACCTACCTACTTTTGCCGTTTTTTTGTAACTCGTTTCTTTCAAATTGAGAAACGGTTATAACGGTTATTTTTTTCAAACTAGTTATTTAAACTAGTTTCTCGTTTCTTGACCCATCCCTAATATGTACATGCTGTAAAAATTTGAACAAGATAGCACTGACAGGACCCGAGAAAAAGGTACCTGAAAATCGTCAAATCGCCTTTCTCAGCCCTCAAACAATTTTGCAAACAAGAAACCGAGTGAATATTGCAATGTGGTCCAGTTCTGATTTATGTTTGAAATTTCAAGTCTCTAGCTCAACGGGGAAGTTAGTTTAAACTCGACTGTAAAACTCCGCCTAGACAGACAGACACCAAAAACGTTGTAAAAAGGCGGGAAGGATTCAGGTTCCCGGGAGTGTAGTATCCATGAGATTAGTTCATCCATAGCGGTAAATTCAAAATTTGTGTTGAAAATATCAAGAGACAATTCAATCCAGGTTGAATAAGGTCTACAGTCGAATTGAACGGAATATAAATAACGATTGCAATTATCGATATATCAAATAGATTTTCGTACATTCCGCTCGAAATCGTTTTTTCACTAACTTTGGCGTGACGTCACTTGAGATCTCAATAGGGGCCACCCAAGGTTCCATGACCTCTCTAACCTTGCGATTCCTTGCGAGTAGTGTATCCCTACGCGAATAACTGACCTCCATTATCAACGTTTGTTTACCTCGTTTATTTAGGTATTGCGGCTAGTCCAATGAGTCGTCTGTCTTTTCTAGTGATTTAATGAGGTCGAACAGCGTCAGAAGGTTTCGTGAAATGAGTTTCCAATTGAAATTAAGTCGAGATGCCTGGGGACTATTTTCTTTCCCCGAGCGACACATTCTTGTTTGATTCGTCTGCCGTGTGAGGAGGTCTGCTGGATTCCAAAACAATAACATTCGCTCCCGTGTTGTTTTGAAGCGCATCCCTTCCCCTCCGTCCTCAGTCACTGTTTGGTTGCCCTCGCATTCGCTTATTTCGTTGTCGGTCCTCAGTGTCAGTACGTGGTTTCGTTATAATTACCGTGAACATGCCCGTAATCGAAGAAACCCCACTAAACGAGCAAGACGTAGACCTTCTCGCGAGTGACATGAAGGAAAACTTGAGACTCAGTGCGAAAAGGACTGTCACTAGACAATTATATTCCCCGTACAGGCGTGAAGGCCCGGTGGATTTTTCGAAGAGAATCCTTCGCAAACCGTCGGATAACAACCAGAGTAAATCCGATGACCCCTACGATATGCTGCAGGAGCTACTCAACAAAGGTTGTCTTATACAAGAAGCCGTCAAAAGACTCCAACGTTGTGTGCCCAAGAGCCAAAAAATCTCCGACGATGAAAATTCACCGCCTCGAGGGTGTCAGTGATTTCCGTAAGTGCTTCTTGTCTGAGCATGTTGATAGTTTAGTTCACATACACATGCCTGTTTTTCTTTGTCACAGCTCGTCTTGTTACTGAAACATCCCAACTTTTGATCCTTGACCTTCGCCTGAAGTTTTCTGAGCAGGTTTTCCCAGTGACAAATATTCGGGTTATTGTTCAGGAACGGCCCCCTTTATTTATAACGTTTCCGTCGGCTACAGGCTGATAACACGATGAATTGGTAATTTAAATTCCGATGAGCTGGCACATTGTTGTACGCTGTACGATTTTTGATTTATTTTCTCCCATTATTGTGGGACACGAGTGCGTAGAGATAATACTCCTAATTTATCATGAGGTTTGGGTGTTGAAGCCTTTCATGGGTGTTGAACGGTTCGGTCTTCTCTTATGGCTTATCGCATTCTGGATAATTCGGTAATTCACGTGATAATCAGCTGTTCTAACCAATGTTCTGGTTGATGGCCGATTAATTTAGACATTCGAACTAAGGCTGTCTGTTCAACCCTTCAAATTGCACATAGGTCAGTTACCACTTGGTATTTGCAACAGTTTTCAAATGATACCTGATTGAAAGTTCTGATGACATGAGTATTGTATGGGTGTTCAGGCAGCCTGGATAATTTCAGTAAAGTTCACAATTGAATGAGTTATTTTAGGAACGTCACTTGTCCAACTTATCGATTTTTTTTTTTTTTTTTTTTCCGCGGAATGTTGTTCTTTGTATACAGATACATCTATTGATGTGAGAAACGTCGTTTGTTCAGGCTTCTTTCGTGTTGTAAAGTGGCCTCAAAGATGACAGGTTCACAAATTTTATGTTAGAAACGTCGTCTGTCTAAACTAAAATGGGTGAAACCGTACGGATTATTGGAAGGATAGTACCCTCATATGAGCTACTACGCTCCATTCATCCTGTGTTGTAGAATGTTAATCTGTTGTTGATGATAGATTAACAAAGTCCTAGTCGTGTGTTTAATGTTATTTTGCTGCAGTCTGTGTTTTTTTCCTGTTCGGTACGTATTTTATAGTGCATCTAAACTACTAAAATGGATGGTGATGACGAAAATTCAGTGACAGGAAAGAGGAAGAAGGGAGTGATGAATGCAGGTACATACAAATCGTCAGTAATAAACAAATTAAAAAAAAAAAATCCACAGTCATGCAGCATGACCATAAGAGCAATTGTTCGAGGAAATAGTTGGTTTTATGTAAAATGTCTCCACTAAAGAACATGATGTCCATGAAGAACATCTCAAGTAACAACCACGTTTCTTCTTCTTCAAAGTGCTCCAGTTTGAGAGCGGAATAAGATATCGCGAAATTCTGACTTAACCTTCTTATTCAGCGTGTAAAAACCTTTAAAATGAGGTGTCACTTGTCAGACCGTTTCATTTTTGGAAGTTGCGGGTAAAGTGACGTTCCTAAAATAACACTTTCAATTTCAGTAAAGAGAGGCAAATGCAATGGTATTGGATTATTGTACAGCAATTGATCAGCATGCTATATGAAAATCTCCAGATATATTCCGCTGATGTATCTGCGCATAGGTTACTGTCTATACCTCTCGTTTTTGTTCACCAACGCGTTGCCGTCCTGTTCGAAATCGCTATTCCATATGAACCTTCATGAACGCAGAATTGAGGGAAACATTCACTTCTCCGCCGTATTCTCAAATATCCACCAGCCAATCATGATGTCGATAACCATCACACTTCCCTCCTACGAGCTTGAAGACCTCAGTATGATACCACTAGCAAAGTTGGTGATTCCAGAAGTTGGCAACTTTTTCCAGGATAGTTGTTTCCAGGTTGTAAATCGACGGTGAAGTGGCAACAAGGCCGACCTCAAATGGGGCTGAACAACACGGCCTACCTGAGATAGGGCTGGAGACACTGTTTAAAAACTGTTTATTTTTAAAATTTGGGAACATATACGTGAATGTTTGCAACTACAGACACTTCTGGGTGCCAATATATTACACAGACAACTTAGGTGATTATGAATAATTTTAATTAATTTGAATCCCGCTGAATAAAAAAATTCTATACGTCCAAAAATGTCAGTTAGGCCATGTTATTCTGTACTATTTCAGTTAGGCCATGTTGTTCAGCCCCATTTGAGTTCGGCCTTGTTGCCACTTCACCCTTTAAATGTAATTAGTCTGGTAGAACAGGGAATATTGAATATTCTCTGGATAACCTGGAAACAACTATCCTGGAAAAAGTTGCCCACTTATGGCCCCTGGACACTGGCTATTTATCCATAGGTGGTAACATTCTTCATGTCATTCCTATTTTTACAATTTTTTGAAATGACCAAGTAACAAATAATATTTTGTGAACAGCAATGACATGATCAATATTTTCAGGTCATCAACTACTACCTATTCGGTTCAGTCAGGAACACCATGCGGTTTTATTACACTGCTCTAAAAAAGAAAAGTCACCTGAAAGTTGCCGTCCTCATTTTATCATGGATGGGTGTTTTCGAGGGTGCTGAATCCGTTTTTTTTTCGGTTGGGCGATTTTTTTCGATTTTCCGACGTTTTTATGATTTTTTACTACAACTTTACAGTGTAATTTTCTGGTCATCAATTTGTAGGAAATGGCATGCTGAATCCAAATATGACCCCAATGCCTTTTTCACATTGATCCAAATGCCCCAAAAACCTACTGAAAAGCTGAAAAATAAAAAGTGTTTTTCAGTAGGTTTTTGGGGGATTTGGAGGGTTTGGATCAATGTGAAAAAGACATTGGGGTCATATTTGGATTCAGCATGCCATTTCCTACAAATCTAACCCCATTACCGACAAAGGATTCGGATTCAGCACCGTCGAAAACACCGATCCATGATAAAATGAGGCCGGCAACTTTCAGGTCACTTATTGATGTATTGAGACTCAGGAATCATGTGTTGAAACTTAATATTGTCTCGACAACTTTCTTACTAATCTTGTTTTTATTCTGCTCTCAGGTCTGTCGGACGTTTCAAGAATCTCAGTCACTGTTTAGTTGAGCAACGTCGTCAGATTGACACCTACAAGTGGCTCGGACTTTATCTGAAGAAGTTGGTGCTTTGTTATTTAAAAGAAGATAAAGTATTATCACCACTTTGGTGCAATTCCTGGTTTATTTTGTGATTTATTTTATATAGGTACTATTTTATTTTTGTCGAACCTCGGAGTTCATAAGAGACATTATGTTGGTCATTTCCTCTATAATCGTGGACTACAGTAGTTTGGAATCCTTCTTGATATTCTTTTACTTGTATCTTGATCTCAGTTTCATGAAGGACTAGATCTTTATTTCTTGGTCTTCAAATCTAACCAATGAAGGCTTTTATAAAAGTTGTATTATTTTTTTATTGGGAGATAATTTTTCGTTTTGTTTTTTTAATTTTTGAAATAGTTCATTACTCTCCTAATGGATGTGACTGATTTCGTCTCCTCAGTTACTGGAGACCTTTTATGCTATGGCCCCTTTTAGCAGGATTTCACAAACATTGGTTGAAAGCAATTCCATAATTTCCAGTTTCTGACTGATGTGATTTATGTGGTCTTGCAGTTGTATCAAAAATTTTTAGATGAACTGCAAATTTTGTAAATATCGGTGAGATTCACTTATAAGATGATTCAGATCACGTGATTTGATGAAATAATGTTGATAACAGAATCAGAGAAATTACTTAACGTTTTGTTTGACAGTGCTTTTTCATTTGATCTGTCACTTCTGTATACTCTTGAATTGGTTATAAATTGATGTTGTCAAGTCATATCATTACACTAGAACTGCTCAACCCCTCAAACTGTTACTTAATATTCCTAGTAGTAACA
This sequence comes from Stenodema calcarata, assembly GCA_963920205.1. Lineage (NCBI taxonomy): Eukaryota > Metazoa > Arthropoda > Insecta > Hemiptera > Miridae > Stenodema > Stenodema calcarata. The sequence continues at coordinate 23,231,184 of OY986057.1, read as the reverse complement.
TGTACTCTCATTGACATATTTCGATTATTAATGAAGAGTGTGAGCATAATTGTTTTTGTTCGTTTATTTTCTGAATTTTGTTGCTCTCTCTATTTCTGGTACCTACCAGCTACATTCAAAAGTTATAAACAAGACAGAATATTGAGTTACTTGAATTGGTGGTAGGTGAGGCAGTTTTGAGCCAATGTAACTGAATATACTTTCAATTAGATTACTGGCGTTGGAAGATTTTGCTGGATTGTTTTTACCTTAAGGCTACTGTTGGGATGTCTAAGCTAGGTGTTCCAAGACCTGTTTCATTTGCCATGTTTAACTAGCATACAGCGAATGTTTCATTTTTAACTTGAGATGTGTTGTCCTTTGGAAATCATATCAGTGTTTAGATTTTTCCCAGTCTGTGATTTATTTTTAGGTAGCATTTATTTCATTTAAAACAACGCCTTGTGCAATTTTCTCACCTCCAGATAGCGTTTTGTCCTACACGCTGAAATTGATCATCTGAAGTTGAATAGTTATTTTAATTTCGTCTACTCCATCAAAGCACTGTTCTTATTGTCTTTAATTTTTTTTAAATGATCAAGTCAGAATCTTCAACAGTTGGTGATTTTGATCATTGATCACCGAGATGCTATGCTATTGTTACGCTATTTCAAAGCCATTTGTTTGTTTAAACTTTTGTGATAGGCCATCTAAAAGTCTTGGATCCACAACAGCCCTTGCCCTTGCAGTCTCTTCTCTCACTCTACCGTTGTAGAGTTTACCTGTCAATTCTGGATGATTTCATGCCTCTTGACAATGGTGGTAATTGTCAAGTGATTCGTCCATACTTCTCATATGTCAACTCGACAAATCATTGAAAACTTCTCCTCGATAGAGAATTGTTAAATCATTTCATGTAACATCTCATTGTGTGTTAACTTGTAGCTAACTTCATTAGATAGTTGGGTCTGTTGAAAACTTGTTCGACTATAATAAATCCATTGTTGGTTGCTGTTAGTGATCATCAAAACTATCTGCTCATCAATTATCCACTTTATTTACAAGAACTTGAACAGATTGAGTCTGAAAATTACTTTTCAACGCAATGAGCGGCATCTTTTTTATTGCTTAACACATTCAATACTGGAGGAGTAGGGGCAATAGATGATCTATAATATTCCAACTCTTCAGGAAGAATCATCTGTCTATGCATACAGAGTGCCTTTCCTTATTAATAAACCTACAAGCAAATAATTCATTTCAATAATAGATTCAGTTCAGTATAAGAAAAGAAGAAAACAATTCCAATGGTTCATTATCGAAGATAATAAACCAAAAAACACTAATAAAAGAAGGTTTTGAGCTTCACTGGTAAATTTGGGCCTTGCACACGCTAATAGGGACAGAATCGAGTACTGGCTTCATTTCTCTTCATTTTTGTAGTTACCTGTAAGTTGGTTACAGTTTTTTGTTTGTTTTTGGAACATACAGGAGCGGGGCTGTCAATATTATCTTCTAGGTGGTAAAACGTAGAGTTGTATTGATGTGAAAGGATTTTCCTGTTATAGTGGCTGCCATTACTTTGGTGTTACTAGAATGCTGTTATTCTCGTTTCTGTCAAAGTATTGTGCCATATTTGTATTTGAGTTTTACGTTATTTTCTCTTTCTCATTACCGAGAATATTTATTGATTACTGTAACTATTTGCAACGTGATATTTCATTCAAGTCATTGATGTCTTGGGTGTTTCCTATTCAATTTTAGTGATTGAGAATGATCAGTCATGATTAGATTTGGCCCAGTGTAATTAGCTAATGCACTCTGGTTTTCAAACGATATTGCAATGGCCTCAGAATGTTCAGTTACATTCATATCATAAGTATCATTCTCTGAATATAGGTTAGTACTGATCTGTTTTGAGGCATTGTTGATTCCAAGCTTACACTCTTGTTTCAAACTAGCTGTCGGGCCCGTCGCTGACGGGCAGAACTCGGGGTGTGTCCATCTACCTCTTTTACCTGTCCCGGACGGGCAGAACTCGGGATGGATCCATCTGCCACTCTTACCTGTCGCTTTACGGATTATACCTCTTACATGTCCCTTTACAAACCCTTATAATCTTAAATACCAAAAATAATATTCATCTGTCTCACGGGGAAAAAAGAATTTAAGATTTTTATATTTCCCTATAAACCCCCACCCCTATGCATCGGATCCGGAAGTGAACACCCCCTCCCCACCTATGTCCTTCCCCGATAACGGAAACATTTAAATATGTACTTAAATATGGAAGAAGGGTTCGATCCATTGACCGGGGGGGGGGGGGGGGGTTTAGTAACAAGGGCTGCATCAATGTCTGCTCGCCCCAATACGCAGTTTAACATCATAAATGTCAGTTCAGACTAAATCTTACCTAAAACAACAACTCATTTAAATTTCCAAATGATGTCAAATTGTCAATAATCACTTAATGATAGATTTCCAGAGTAGATCAAAAGTTGCCAGTAGTATCGAGGTGTTTTAATATTGTGCTTCAAAAATGTGTGCGCTTTTGAACAATTGTTGGATAAAAAAAAGAAGTATTCAACTTTGAGCTTTTGTGGTACATGAATTGTGATAAGTTACGACCCTACAAAAACTCGCTCATTAGGTCCTGGTGCATGATTATTCTACCGCAGTTGTTTCAAGACGTAGGTATTTCATACAGATAGACAGAAGGGCCAAATGACTGATGAACTAGGTGTTTCAAATGTGGGCAAGTACTAAATTTAAAATATATGATTTCATAATTGGAATCATCTACAAGTTTGAACAAACTGGAATGGACAAACTCTAACGGATAAAAAAAAATAATGTAAAATTTTGAGCTCAACTGATGGGTTAATAATCAAGGTTGAGTTAATTATGCTTGGTGGCATCCTGATTATTTGAAGAACCTCGTTCAGTTTTAGTCCTCATTCGGAGACCCTGGTTATTTATAAGTAAGGTGGTATGACAAGTTACAATGATGTAAATTTATTTTACAAAAGTCTTGATCAATAAATACGCTTAGTCGTTGGTTCATGTATATATCTCAATTTTGTCTTTCACGTTCCATTGTATATTTTTTGTAATGATGTTAGTTGCACAATGAGCCTTTACAGTTTTATGTAAATGAGCTTATTACGACTGTGAAGAAGATGGAAAATTGAGTCTAGTTAGACTTTTAATCTTACAGGGTAGTGAATGATTATATTTAATTGTCCTTTAGTCATAAGAGTATGAGCATTTGATCCTGTTATTTATTGATAACTGATTATAAACTTGCTGTACAGCTGATGATACCTTGGTATTCCAGGTGTTAAAAATACCAATTCCAAGGTCACCCATTTATTCAGTTGTTGAAATCTCAATTATATGTATAGTAGTCATCATCAACATCAATTAGCATTGGTGAGTAGGTAAGGGATGAACAATGTTTTCCACTTATGTCATCAAGGCACGGTATGACTCCACTAAATTGTTACCTCGTCATTCACATTTGTTGAAATTGTACTTATGTGACCATCCCTCTTGTTTTGAGTCATATCTAGATACTAACTTTCAACTGTTTTAGTCAAGGTGATAACCTAATGAATATTTTTCTAGTGGTTTCTTCCTGTACTGAGGTACCCATCCACATCCGATTATTCTGGCCTAGTTGTTATCCTCAAATTGTAGTTCCTAGCCAGGTTTTTTTTTTTTTTTTTCCCAAAATAACTTATCCCTTTTTTTGTGAGATGTTGATACTTACAGCTTCCTGTTTTTGACGTGAAAGCCATGATTAGAGTACTATGGTTGACTTATAATTTGACATAGAAATTTAACTCAATGCTGCGGTGCTAATATTGTTATACTGAAGTATCTCCTGTTGAATTCGTCGACATGGTTCATTGGGGTATTTCAATGGATGCCAGATATTTGAAAAGTGAATTATTCCGTTGTTATTGAAATCGTAATATCAAGTTTTCCAATACCTTCACATTCATTGCATCGAAACTGTATACCGTTCAAATTCAGAAACATGCCATAATTCACTGGGATGTCGTTGGAAGTGAAGACCTTATGGGGAAAATTCACCGTTTGGGATCAAATTTGATTTATTTGTTCTGGTATTCCTGGTTTCTATTGGTGTCGATATAGAAGGCTCCTGTTGCCTCCATATAATATTATTATAGTATTAATAGTATAATAATATTATGGCGAGAATCCGTTTAGCATAATTGCTATTCTACATGTTGTGGAGGGGTGTCTCTGTTCTAGATCCTTTAGGTATTACTTTAGAACCCTCAATATTTATTTTTCTCTCTCATGAAAATGAATTGATACCATCACTGCCATCCTAATAATATTTATATTGTAGCATAGCCAGGAAATTCACTACTGTCAGGTACCAAATCCCAAATCAGTTTGAGAATGGTATTAACTGCAATTCAAATCTCAAAGTTTTACCAATCCTTTATCGTCTGCTTGGTTATCTATGTGTTTGACGAACACTTATTTAGCCCTTCATTAGACATTTGATTCATTATGAAGTATGTCAAGTGTTGGAAATTCCATAAACCATTAATCGTAATTATCAATTTCTTCAAAAGTGTCACTTCTCAAAACTTAACCTATGGCTGCTTGATTTGATGATGGTTTTGTCTCTGCTATCACTTATTCTGATTACTGAAGTGGAAAAGGTTGTTGTTAGCTTATGACAAATGATATGATTCACTGTGTGAATCCCCGATGCTGCAATTTTCGGAAAAACCTACCTATATTGTTGTTATTTATTATATTTCTTTTTATTTCAATGCAAATTACAACAGTATTTGTTCACGTTAATTGAAATTTGTTGAAATTAGATACAAATGTAAAATAAAAATTTGTTGTTTGAATTTCACTGCGTTATTATTAATATCCCGCTATTATGATCAGTAGGATTTTCTGAACGTTCTAGGAGGCTTTCCATGTGATAGGTAGAAAGGTAGTTAGGCTTTGGTCATTATCACTAACTAGCTCAGTGACAGGAGTAGGTTAAAGTAGAGGGCCTTTTCAACTGTTCTCTGTGGAATAGAAACCTGAAGCCAATAGAGCTTGAATGAGGTGTTTATGAAATTGGCTAATTTGTTGAAATAGTTATGCTAGGTTTTTCTCTGCGATTCCATGTGCATATTATAGTGACTAAAGAATTGCCGAGGATTTTGGATTTCTCTTACTCTGGGGAAATGTGCGAAATCATCATCTCGGATACCGAACAAATGTTGACAGTGAATAGAGAAGTTGACGCCTTGACTCACCCTCATTGCCCATCAACTGCAAGGGGACCTATTAGAGCATCAGAAGGGGTTCGAGTCTGAAACATGACAAATTCTTAATATCTACATGTGTGATGATGACGTTTTAGGTATATTTCTGAATGAATACACCAATATCAAGGTTAAGGTTACCAATGGACAAATATTTCAACTGCCAAGTAACTTCAGTGGCGATTTGGACCATTTCTCCCCAACTTCCTATCTTTCACATTGTAGATAGATCCAAAACAAAATGATTCATTTTTCCTGTTTTTGTCCAATTGGGGAGAAATGGTTTTGTACTAAATTGAAACGAATGTGCCCGGACTCGTCAGAGGTCATAACTCTCAGACTCAGGGGATAGATTGGAGGCTAGTTAGAAATCAGAGAGGGGAAACGACTCCTGATGGCTACCTTGGTTTTTTAAATCATGAAGAGCCACTGCTCGCCTTCACTAGGCATCGCAATGCGATGATTGCACAAACATGCAAGAACCTTCGTTGCCCAGGGTAGGGATGCAAATCAATAATCGATTATTATTACTGATTAATCGATATTATTACTTTTTTTTTTCAATCGTTTATTTCCTTTATATTTTTACATTGTGCAAGAACAATAATTACAAGATTAAATTATAAGTTATAATAATTACAAACAATTACAATTTTTATTTACAGGAAATTAGTCTCCAATATGGGCTAATGCCCGTGTTAGGAGACGAGTCTTATAACTACCTAATCTTAGAATTGTTAGACATTAAGTGTTTTATTGATAATTTGTAACCCTAGACTAATTTTATAATCCATAGAATTATGTATTCCTATCATTTAAACAGCTTAGATAATATTTTTTTAATGCTTTATACATATTTTTTGATTTTAACAACTCAGATTTAAGATTATAGTTGAATGAATTAAATATTGTTGTTCCCCTATATGAATATGAGTTTTGTGCAAAAGTAGTACGTACGAGGGGCAGCACCAGAGAAAGATCAGTTTTGGATCGAGTATAAACATAATGCGTAGGGAATTCATAAGATTTTTCCTTAAGTAATTGCTTTACTCTATGTAAATTAAGCAAGTCTGTAAATGGCAAAATTTTGATATTTTTATACAAAGGCAAAGTATGAGCCAAATAATTAGCCCCACAGACTTTTCTAATCAAGGCTTTATGGGTAAGAAGAAGTGGCTCTAAAGCAGATTTGTAAGCCCCACTCCAGGCAGGCATACAGTATGTAGCAACAGATTCTGCTAAGGCTAGATATACTTGAATCATGAGCTTTCTGCTTACAATGTTTTTTAATTTAGAAAATATATAAAGAACTTTCCTCATTTTATTATTTGTTTGTTGTATCTGTATGTGCCATTTCATGTTTTCATCTAAGGTAATTCCTAAATATTTGGCTTCCTTCACCCTCGAAATCTTAGCACAAGATAAACATGTCAGGTCATTACAAAAGGACTTGTGAAATGGAAGAGTATTTTTATCAAGGGGTAGAGCGGAACTGATATCAATACTGAAAGGCAAGAAATTGGTTTTTTCTACATTCAATGTTAGTTTATTAAGGGCCAGCCAATCATTAATTATTTTTAAACATTCCTCAGCTCCTTGCAGAGCAGCCTCCCAGGAAATTCCATTTACGTAAATCGCAGTGTCATCCGCAAACAATATTACTTTCCCAGGTAATTTAACATATTGGAGGTCATTAATGTACATTATAAAAAGAATTGGCCCTAGAACAGTACCCTGCGGTATGTCATAACTACCCAACGTCACAGTATCACTTGAAACATTATCAACTCTAACATACTGTTTTCTATCACAGAGATAGCTTTTAAACCATTTCTGTTCTGTATTTTTTATACCGAGTTTAGCCATTTTTTCATAAAGTTTATCATGGGAAATCTGTGGTGCTTCCACACTTTGTTATTATTTATTAATTTCAGAGTGTTTTAGTTGTTGGACAAACAGGTGTTCAACCTGTTATATAAAATACACAGTTCTCAATTTTCTCGCTTACCGAAAGTCTACCATTTTATATTAACGTTTCGACATTATAATTTAACCTGAGGTACGCTCCAAAATTGGTGACCCCGACGTGATATAGGTACAAATCTACAGTAGGTACCATGGAACACGGCGGTGAAAGGCTAGAATCAAGTGGAAACCAAAGACCTGTTCCAGCCCCAAGGTCTGTAAAACTATTGATCCCGGCATTCTGGAAAGGAAACGTAGCTCTCTGGTTCGCTCAGGTTGAGGCGCAGTTCAGGAGGAACAATGTAACCAACGATGACGAAAGATTTGATACAGTCATAGGAGTGATTGATACAAGTATACTCACTCAAGTAAGTGATTTAGTCACCAATCCTCCAGTAGATAATAAATACGTAGCTCTCAAAAATCGACTGAATGAATGTTTCACCGATTCTGAGGATCGCAAGCTGCAAAGATTGCTGAAGGACATGGTACTCGGGGATAAGAAGCCCAGTCAGCTCCTCCGAGAGATGAAGGAACTTGCAAACCAATCAGTAAGCGAGGACTTGATGAAGACTCTCTGGTTACAAAACCTACCTTCAAACGTTCGAGCCATACTATCAGTGAGTAAAGAATCAACGCTCAATACACTAGTACCTCTGGCAGACAAAATAATGGAAGTAACTGAACCAAAAGTTAGTCAAATAAGCGCTGTAACTTCTGAACGAAGACAAGAGGACAGTAGGTTTACGGAATTGGAAGCTAAAATTGAAGAATTAACACAAAAGCTCGACACAGCTCTCAAACGCAATTCCCGTCAACCTTTTCGGTCGTCTTCAGGGAATCGTCAACGACGACGTTCTCAGTCACGCTCCGAGAGGGAAAAGAAGGAATCGGGTACTTGGAAATGTAGGTACCATTTCAGGTACGGGAACAAAGCTTTCCGCTGCGAGTCCCCTTGTAGTTATAAGCAAAAACAAGAGAGACAAGCGGAAAACGAGCAGGCCAATCGCTAGGGGCGGCGAGCGATCCTGGCCAACTTCAGTCACGCCGTTTGTTCATAAAAGATAAACAAAATGCGTACAATTTTTTGATAGATACAGGCGCTTACGTCAGCGTAATCCCTCCTACCGCAGATGAGATGAAGACACCATCCACTTACGAACTGTTTGCAGCCAACGGAAGTCGGATTCGAACGCATGGCGTTAGAATGTTATCCGTCGATTTAGGATTACGCCGTTCTTTCAAGTGGTTATTTATTGTTGCTGAAGTGTCAAGGCCTATCATCGGAGCCGATTTTTTGGATCATTTTGGATTGTGTGTAGACGTCAAGAACCATTGCCTACACGACTCACTGACTTCACTCAAGACCAAAGGTAATATGATTAACGATAAAAGAGTACCTACTGTAACAACAATTGGTCAGGGACATGAACGAGTTTACAGTGCACTTTTGGAAGAGTTTAAAGACATAACAAAACCTAGTTTTGGAAAGTCAACACCTAAACACAATGTAGTCCATCACATTATCACAAAAGGCCCTCCAATAGCAGCAAAATTTCGTCGACTAGATCCTGCTAAGTACAAAATGGCGAAAAAAGAATTTGACAGTATGGTAGAACAGGGAATTTGTCGACCTTCAAAGAGCCCATGGGCCAGTCCACTTCACATGGTCCCTAAAAAGACAGGAGACTGGCGTCCATGTGGAGATTACAGAGCTCTCAACAAAGTTACTCTTCCGGACAGGTACCCATTACCTAATATACATGACATGACGTATGATCTTCATGGCAAAACGATTTTCACAAAAATAGATCTTCTCAAAGCATATCACCAAATTAGCATGGCTCCAGAAGACGTAGAGAAAACGGCAATAATAACTCCGTTCGGTCTTTTCGAGTTCCCACGAATGACATTTGGGTTGTGCAATGCTGCACAAACCTTCCAGCGCTTTGCAAACGAACTCATCAGAGGTTTAAGAAATACCAAAATTTATATTGATGACGCCTTGATCGCCAGCTCTTCGGCAGAGGAGCATTTAGTGGACCTACGAGCTTTCTTCCAACGTTGTAGAGATTTTGATGTAGTGATCAACAGTGCTAAGTGTGAGTTTGGCAAATCAGAGTTAGAATTTCTCGGACACATGGTGAACTCCGAAGGGTTAAAGCCTCTTCCGCAGAGAGTTGAAGCTATTCTGAAGTATGAACAGCCCAAGGATATCCAAAACCTTAGGAGATTTCTTGGGATGTACAATTTTTACCGACGTTTTGTACCACAAGCAGCAAAACACCTAGCAAAATTGAATGAATTTTTGAAAAGTCACCCTGGAAAAAGTAATGCTGAAATCATTTGGACCACAGAGGCGAGTAATTCATTTGAAAACTGTAAATATGTATTGGGCAAGGTAACACTCTTAGCACACCCACTGTCAACAGTTCCTTGGTCCTTGACAGTTGATGCCTCAGATTTTGCAATTGGTGGTTCCGTCCAGCAGAAAATTGATGGAATGTGGCAACCTTTAGCATTTTATTCTAGGAAGTTGAGTGAAACTGAGCGAAAATACAGTGCCTATGATCGGGAGTTGTTAGCAGCGTATGCCACGCTGAAACACTTCCGTTATCTTCTTGAAGGAAGAATATTCACGATTTTCACCGACCACAAGCCTTTGACATTTTCTTTCTGCCAGAAGTTGGATAAAGCATCGCCTAGACAAGCTAGATTCCTCGAATTTATTGGCCAGTTTACCACAGACATCCAACATGTTGCAGGGAAAGACAACGTTGTGGCAGATTTTTTATCGAGAATTGAAAGTGTGGACGCGGTGGACTATGTCAAAATTGCACACGACCAGAGCGAAGAAGGACTTCCAAAAGCTGAAGATGGTACAACGCTCTCCTGGAAGAAAGTTTGTGTACCAGGATCAGATACTGCCCTTTTTTGTGATGTCTCTACTGGATTTGTAAGACCTTTTATACCACCAGGTTTTCGTAAACAAGTTTTCAACAGCATCCACAATTTGTCACACCCGGGAATCAAAGCAAATTTGAAATTGTTGCGCCAACGGTTTGTGTGGCCAGGTATGGCCAAGGATAATGCTCGTTGGGTGAATGCTTGTGTGGGGTGCCAAAAAGGGAAGGTACAGAAACACATTCGAAGTCCGCTGGGAGAATATACGGTACCGAAAGAAAGGTTCGCGCATGTCCATATAGATTTGATAGGCCCATTGCCACCATCACGAGGTTTCACTTACGCACTTACTTGTATAGACCGTTTCACTCGTTGGCCTGAGGTTATTCCTCTATCTGATAGCAAGGCAGAATCAGTTGCTGATGCCTTCTACTCACAGTGGTGCAGTCGTTTTGGAATGCCCAAACAGATTGTGACAGACCATGGCAAACAGTTCGAGAGCACATTATTTAGAAATTTGACAGAAATCATGGGAACGCAGCACAATTTTTGTTCTCCGTACAACCCAAAAGCTAATGGGATTATTGAACGCTTTCACCGGCAGCTGAAAGGTGCTATCAAAGCTCATGCCACGGACAAATGGGTTGATATGCTCCCTACAGTCCTGTTAGGAATTCGGTCTGCTGTGAAGGAAGACATAGGATGCAGTTGTGCAGAATTGGTTTATGGATCGAGTTTAGTCCTACCAAATGATTTTATTGAGCCTAACCAATCATCAATGCCAACTCCGGAATTTGTAAACAATCTAAAAAAAGTTATGGATGATTTGCGAGCACAGCCAACAGCTTGGCATGCTAAAAATTCAGTTTTTATCCATCCCCAATTAGAGAAATGCAGCCATGTCTTTGTTAGAGAAGACATGATTCGAGGACCACTCCAACCACCATATCGAGGACCATTCCAAGTTGTTGATCGAAAAGAAAAAACTTACACGATACAAATGAGGGGCAGAGACGTAAGCATCAGTATTGATCGACTAAAACCTGCTTTTAGCGAAAATGAAGAGGTAATAGAACAACAACAACCAGTGTCGATAGAAGTAACGGGAAGAGAAGACGCTGCAAGACCTGTAGAACCAGTTCAACTGCAAGGAGATGTATTACCCCAAACAGCAGTACAGCCATCACAATCCCGGGGTAGAACTGCAAGGCTAGAAGAGCCTTGGATGACCAGACCGAAAATCTCTTCGCGAGGAAGAACCGTCAAACCCCCTGTTCGATTTCGGGACCCCACTTTTCATTTTTATTAGGGGAGGGGGGTAGTTGTGGTGCTTCCACACTTTGTTATTATTTATTAATTTCAGAGTGTTTTAGTTGTTGGACAAACAGGTGTTCAACCTGTTATATAAAATACACAGTTCTCAATTTTCTCGCTTACCGAAAGTCTACCATTTTATATTAACGTTTCGACATTATAATTTAACCTGAGGTACGCTCCAAAAATCGTATCGAATGCTTTGGCTAGGTCCAAAAAGATTGCTAAGCTTTGGAATCCTTGATCTATGTCATCTGTTATCAGTGAGGTAAGTTGACAGACCGCATCTTGGGTTGATTTATTTTTCCTAAAACCATATTGTGCAGACGCAAGTAAGAGATTATCTTCTAGGAATTTGGTCAATTGATTCTTAGCACATTTTTCTATTATTTTGGCTATGCAACTCACAAGACTGATCGGGCGGTAGTTACTACAGGAAGTACTATCCCCTTTTTTAAATATAGGAACTACAGCAGCTATCTTCATATTGTCGGGGAACTGTCCCGTTTCAAAACTAATCTTAACTAAATGGAGCAATGGTATACACAATGTTTTAATATTATTCTTCAATATCTCAGATGTTATACCATCCCATCCTGGGCTTGATCCCCCCTTCAATGATTGGATAGAACTTATAACATCCTTCTCTACGATTTCCTTAAATTTGAATTTAACTGTAGTGCAAGTTTCACCGGAACCCGTCTTCACATTCTTATTCCTAATTTTCGTTGCCATACTGCTTCCGATGCCCGCCAAAAAGTTATTCAAGCCGTCTAAACATTTCTTTTTGTCCCTCTCCCCATCCAAAACATGCCCGTTCACTACTAATTTTTTTATATGCTTATTTTTCTTTCCTGACTTATCTATAATTTGGTTTAATACTCTCCATGTCTTCCTAGCACTTCCCTCTACCCTATCAAGTTTCATTTTGTAATAGTTTTCTTTTGCTTTTCTGATCAAGATTTTTAGTTTTTTCTGATATGTTTGGAAATATTGTTTAAGATTATTATTCATTGGTTGTTTTCGGCTTAGAGCGTATAACTTTTCCTTTTTTCTAATTGATATTATTAGTCCATCAGTTATCCAAGGTTTTATATGTTTTTGCTTTCCATTTATTTTAATAATTTTAGTCGAATCATTTTTATGTTTGCTAATTGTATTTACCAGCATTTCACTGATTTCATTCACATCGTTGGTGTTTAGCAGCTTTTCCCAGTTTTCATTCGCCAAAGCTGAGCTCAATTTCTCATTATCAATTATTTCCTTGATCTTTACATTTGATTTGAACCCACTCTTCCCAGTAATGAGCATCAACGCAACTGATCTGTGATCACTAACATTGGAATGGATTATAGCCGATTTTACTGACTCCCTATCAGATATATTAGTAAATATATGATCCAGACAACTACCTCCATCCGTCAAGCTGTTTCTAGGTCTTGTTACTCCGTTTATGTAAGAAAGATAGCCTGATCTTGATAATACGTCCAAATATTTACTGGTGGGCAGATCAAGAACAGGTGCAGTAATATCAAAGTTCAAGTCGCCTATTATTATACCCTGACCAGAGGTACAAATAAACTCCTGTAAGTTTGTAAGAAACAAGTTCACTTCATAAGCCGCAGCAGTCGGCGACCTATATACCGCTAGCACAGTGATAACCCCAGTTTTCTTCTTAATATTAATGCGCAAAACACTCGAACCATAAACATTCAGTTCTTCAACATTTACCAAATCAACACTATTTTGAATGAATGCCACTGTACCACTATTTTGGTTGAAATTATTTTTTTTGTAATATGGTGTATAACCCTCAATAGAAAACGGAAAATCGGTAACTCTCATCAACCAGCATTCACTCATTATTATGATATGTGGTCTATGTTTTAACATGGAAATTTCTAATAATAAATTATCAAAGTTTTTCTCGATGCTCCTAATGTTAACATGGTAAATAAATAAATCACTTTCTTCTGAAAAATACTCGTTAGCATCCATAGTATTAAAAAATATAGGTGCTTCTACCTTCAATGAATCGTCGATACTATCTATTAAATCTAACATAAAAAAAAATCCAATTTACCTCAGAAATAAGTCCACCCACTTTCTGAAAAAGCGAATAAGCTACTTTATGTGATCGATGTCATCGAAGGATTTGATAATCTTTACTTGCTCACCTTCCCTTTTCCTTGCATGTACGACAAAATTTTTCACCCAAACGAATTTCCAATCCATATCCTTGGCCCTTTGCTTCGTCCGACGCAACATCTCCGCACGGAAAGAGGTCAGGTTCTCATTTATAAAGATTCGCTCTTCTGTCCAATCCTTATGAAGATGTTTTGCTGTTAGGCTTTTCTCCTTCTTTGCTGCATACACTATTTTCTCCCTGGTGTCAGAAGAATCAAGTTCTGCCAAGATTTTTCGAGGACGGTCACTGATTTGGTTTTCGAATACACCAGGATTTGATGCATGCTAATATGCTTAAAAAAATGCTTTCAAATCTAGATATATTCGGAAAACGATTCATCAGTAATAATAATCGATTAATAAAAATTAAGATAAACCGTCGTTGTTATTGCTACTACCTTCATGAATGAAGGAATGAGGTATCTTCATCCATGGAGGTAGTAACAGTAATAACGACCATTAAACAAATTTCATCTTCAACCTCTGGGGTACCGCCCTACCGCTACCCCTGTGGTTATGAGGGGGGGGGGGTTCTATATTTTACGATTATAATTGACCGTTTCAAATGAAAGTTGTTGACGATGGGATTTGAAAAAAACATCTTTGAACCCTAGGTAACCCCCCCACCACCACCAGTTTCAAAGTGTTTAATTTTTAGGATTTTTTATGGCCATCCGCAGATTTGTACAACCAGCCCTTCGTTCGGTTCAATTTACTTATGGCACTATTCCTTTATTATCCTCCATTTATAATTTAAAAAACTATTTTATGCAATTTTATTCGTTTTGGCATTCCTTCATCTTCATTAGCCTTGTAATTTAACAATAGGTCGTCACCTGTAAACGAAGATATCCATGGAAAAGCAAATAATTATGCGTTTGAAATAAGTAGGTAGGTACTTAAAAAATCGATTATTAGCTAACGATTAATCATTTGAGGTTATAATCGATTATTTGGATCCGATGTTGCATCCCTAGCCCAGGGGTCTATGATCTACAACGAAAATATAGAAACGTAGAGATACTAAGAATAATTTCAAAGCGATGGTACTGAATATTATTACTGTGTATTTAGAATGTTAGGAGAAGAGCATGTAAGATTGGGTCAGGGTAGGTGGTAGAGAGAGCTTATGGCCCAAACCTACCCTGATGAAAAAATCACGAATTAATCAATTTCTCATCATAGGAGTAAACTAAATGTCTTTATGGTCAGATTTTCTCCTGACGTACACGTACTGACAAAGCTCGAATGCTACGTACCTGTGACCCTTTTCTTTTCGTTTGAATTAGTCAAAACTCAAAACTTTCTAAACAAAAGCGATATGGCTATCTTCACCCACTAACGTAACTTACTCCTGTCCTTACTAGCCATCCTACTTGTTCACAATTGCAATAAACCTTTCAACTATCTTCAAAGCATCCTGGCGAATTTTGACTTACCATCCTAATGACATTTTTATTTGAAATCCTCAGCTAAACAAAAATAGGAACGCACGACTCATCTGATTTTTGCGCACTCAATGAATAAGGTGGAAACGACTAAACGTGGTCAACTCGTAAATACCCACCACCTATATATCTATTTAAAAAACAAAACAAAAAACAGAATGTATGGACCTTTAAATAATCACAACAATCAGCCATTACTGTTTTATTAAATACATAAATAATCAGTCACAAAGTAATGAATAACAAACTTAATTAAACAGCAATAATTTTCTAATGGTAGAAATTTGTGATCAAAACTGATATGGTCACATTCAAACAAACCTCGAAGCTCTCAACTATGAAAGGATCTAATAGCTAACTATTTGTCTATCGCTGAATAGAAACACATTTCTGTGATACAAATGAGTCCATTATTATTATTAACAATGAATTCATTAAATGAAATATGAAACAAGGGTAGGAAAGCAAACCTTTTTAAACATTAGAAATGAATTCTACTCTCAACAAACTATAACGAAATTTCTGTGAACAGCTCATCTATTAGGTATCTACCCACTAGCGCCCACAAAATTGGGTACTTCACCCTTACCCAATAAATATTCAAAAGGTTTAGGTACTTCAACTACAGAGTCAGTTCTTCATAATATCGAGTAAATCATTATTACTTACATTGAGATAGAAAATTTGGGAACTGACTATTTTCAAGCTGAGTGCTCTTATTGAAGGCGATTCACAACTAATATTCTAGTGGGCTGTTCATGTTGAATCCTGTGACACTTGTCTACAGAATGCCTTTGATACAATTGAAAGCATATTAAAGAGGGTACCTATTGAAAAATAACTGTAATAATAAAAATACTAGCTTCAGCCAAATGAAGTAACACCAAGTCTAAGTATCGCTGTATGAATATCTATTAAATAATTATAAAGATAAATAAATCTACTAAATGTTTTAAACTTATTCAACTAATTGAATTTTACTAGGAACAGTTGATTATACCTATTTAGCAGTAGGTAATCATATTGGCAAAAAGATCGACTAAGGAGATCTCAACCATTTACAACGGCAATCAAAAGGAAGCCGTAAATCCGTTCTCAAAATTGTGTTTTCATAACTTGAAACTTTCTAAAGAATACTGTCCAAAGTTTAAACAGAGCAACATTGATCAATCAATTACTGACAAAATTATACCTTTGGAACAGAAGCTTCCTACCTGATACAAATTAAATTTCACATCAACAAAAACATGGTTAACTATAGACTATCAATTTGATAAACTTGAAGATCGCTCACCATTTTCAAGATGAGGAAATCATAAGGAATGATAAATAATATGTACTAGTTTACTTTATGATGTCAGGATTCATAATTAAACCAAATAGTGGCTGGTCCCCAGAGCACTTGGTCAAATCAATAAATAAGTTTTTAAAATGTTAAATAATGTATATCTATAAACATTAATATACAGTATCATTTGTGTCACAATAAAGTTTGTAACGGCAATAATAACAGTAATTATAATGCTATATTCAACATTTAGTGATCAGCCACTTGCTCTTTCCTCACTAAATCGATAAGCAATAACTAAATTATTTCAAATGGGTAAGTAAATATGATAACAGTATTTTTTTTAAGATTAATTATCCAATACACACGTTTTTATCAAGTGGTGTGAGGACACTTCATGGAAACGTGTACTTATATACGAATATAATAAATTTCACTTGATGCAGAAAATGCTATCACTCAAGCATTAACATTTTTGAAATGGCCACAGTTTATCACATTTGTAGGCTCTAATTCATACAGTAAATCAATTTGTGTATAAATTATTTTCCTTTTATCCTCCAATGTTCTTGAACACATTTTTAAGAGATCTTTTAACCTACGATTTTAAAATATCTTTATCTAATGCACTTAAATTTTTCAAGATCCAACAGTAACAAACTAAAACGACCTCAACTTCTAATCTAAAAAGTAATAGGTATAACAGTTTCACTAATAATAAATTACAAGCTTACTTTGCAAACATATATAAAACAGATAAGCAAAGGTAATTAGTTATTAGAAGTTTTTCTTCTTCATCAGAAGTTCTTCTTTTTCCTTTTTTTTATAGTTTTTTTCTTCTTTTTTATAAAAAATATACTTTACATAGGTACTTATATAATGTGTTCTTAATGTACACAATAAACGGTAAGGGTAAGTACTCACTTGGAAAAGTAATACATACAAGTATTATGTAACGCATTCGTTTTATTGAATCATCAAAATTAATAGCTTACGAATGGATAGTTAAAGTGACAGTTTGCGAAGAATTTTTGAGAAGTTGCACAGCCTGTTGATGGGTTAGACCACTGAGGTTGTGATGGTCGACAGCGACGATTCGATTTCCTCGTTTCAAAACTGTAGCAGCTGAATCTTTGTAAACGGTCTTGATATAGATGGGCAAATTTCCATGGGAACTCCCATAACCTCCGACTATGCTGAAACCTAAACCATCAATTCCTCTTTCCAGCATCACAGTTCGGCATCTTCCTTCATCGCTCTCACTGGAATTTAGAGCAAAATATGGTTATTCAGACGGTTAGTGAGGTGATTTATTGAGACATGAACGACTCAGATTTTGACGCTTCAATGTCCTTATATATAAAGTCCTTAAACTCACTCATTATTTACGTCATTCACTATTTTTGTAAGTACGTATGTGTACCTACGAAAATATTGAATGATGGTAGTGATGAGTGAGTTTAATAGAAAGTAAAGATAATGGCTAGTCCAGTTATCTATAATAGTTGATAATAAAAGAAGTAAATTAAACGCCATTTCAGACGAGAGCTTTACGCCCAACTGTCCTGCCAGCGTCGGGTGGAGCGAATTTCCGAAATTTGGTTTGAAATAGTGAAATTAGGTATGTTGCGTATTGGGATAAGTAATATGCCCTTAAAATTTTATTGAAAAATATCAAGTCCTTCAGGTTCCATAACTTACGAGAAGTTTCCCAATATGTACCAGCCAAGAAGAAAAACCATAATATTCATTTAAGGCTTCAATTACTTATTGTACCGTTGGCTTTTCCCATGCTTGAGTTGATCAGAGTCAATCTTATGACCAAACTAGATTTATGTGTTGTTACCCTGTCCACGACATTTCAGCCCAGGTCCTAATAACGAGGAAGAGCCAGTTGCATTTCGGAGATGATTGATTCAAGTCATGGTGATTTTTCCATGTTACCACTCAGTTTTGCTAGCCCAAGTCAACACGTCCAGAAGATAGAAATGAACAGTTCCAACAATACGCAATTCTAGTTTGTTGAGTGACCCACCACTCCATTAATAAGTACATACTCTCACTGGATATAAAATAACCATCAACATAATATATAAACATATATGCAGCGTAATATTTTAATGAACAATAATAAAAATGAATTCATAAAAGTTGTTGTTTGACCACTTGAAATTTCAATTGAAATAATTGAAAAAACAAGCAAATTGAAACATCCTTCATCAACAGTTTGATAAAAATGATGAGTTTTGTTGTAGTGCGGATCAAATGCTGTATAATGCGCTGAATAGTGAAGAGAAATCGTCACGTGATATTGATTGACTGCAACTTGGAGTGACAATCATGTTGTTACAGAATACAATAATTTGCAGAAACCCTGTGCTCCTATAGGTTGACTAGGGGGTTGAACTAAGGGCGACGCTCAATCAAGAGGAAATCAAACTGTACCAACGAGAAGTGACATTTCAACACTTGGGAAATTTATCAAAATTTGTCAGGGGGGCTCGTGAAATCATAAAAATACAAATATACAGCCCAAAAGTTCTGGGCTTCCGATCGGTAGCTTGATATCAATATGATGGGCATCTGTCATGGAATGTTAACAAAACGAATTTGAATAATTTTCTATACGCCTAAAAAGCTACCTCAAGGTCATATCAATCGGTTAGTAGGTAGACCATGTATACAATAAAGGATTGTTTAGTTCCTACAAGAAATATCGAACTTTCAAAAACATACTCCTTTATTATCATATTATGATAAAGAGTATGTGAAAATGCTTAACAAACTGGTTTGTGCTTCTCATAATCTGAATCAGAATCATTTCATCAAGAGCCCATTCAATGTAAACCTCGACATAACAAACGGATTGGTTAAGTATAAAATCAGAATAATCAACGAAATTATATTGTGTGTCTTGATTTAAACGCTCTGTAGGAAGAAGGCACTTGTTTAATAAAATAAATATGAAATTCAGAACAATTTCAAACAGAGGGAAGAAGGAAGAGGAGTTTTAGGCATTGCCATGAAATCTGTCAATAAAACACAATGAGGACTAGGAGGTTAAGTAAGTTGCACCTTCGACATTCATTTTTAAAATATTCAATTTAGGTGTAGGAATGAAATATATAGAAAATGTATTTATTGAAATTCATTGATAAACACTCAAGTACATTTCGTGCACTATAAGGATGGTGGAAGTGATTGAACAAGTACTATTCTCATCAACTATAACATGCGGTGGACAATGTACTTTTGTTCAACTGGATTAATGAAATGGCAAAACACTAGCTGTAACGGGTATTGAGGGAAAAGTAGAAACGAAAACCTCAACTAGCAAACGAGGAACGGCACCTACTTGTAAGATCCATGCATCAAATACTTGATCGTAAAACAATTATATAGTAAACTCACCTTATTTATTTTTCCTGTGAAGAGTTAAGAGAAGCATTAACAGAAAGGAATGTTGAAAAGCCAGTAACACACAGATAGAAACATCCAACACATAGCAATCTCATGATAACTAAACATTTATAGAGTTTAAAAAGCGAAGTGTTTCTCAAACTGAAGGGGAAACACCATATAAGGGCAGGTGATCAAGCACATATAATGTCAACTTTGGAATATAAAAAAACCTGAATGGATGGCAGCACTTGGTGAGTAATGCCAGGGTGAACAATGGCATTCCCTTCACTGGTGATGAACTTGATAGTACGCGTATGTGACAAAACCTGTTCCAGTCTAGGTATGTCCCCGCACTGGCGAATGATCTTTTGAGACGAGCGGTTTAAAGGCTTAGCGTAAGGTCATGTGTCTCAACAAAAAAAAAAATAAATAAATAAATAAAATAAAAATAAATAAATAAATAATTATGGAAAGCCGAAAAATCCGCTGAAGATCGTGATTGACCAGATTCACGGTCCAATGTGGCTTTCAATCTTCCAAGCCTGAATACTACAAGCTAATGGAATCCATAAAATAATGCGTAGATACACCTATGGTTTCGATCAAACTCTCACATACACCTAAGGTGTTTATCAGACACTCTCATACACCTGTGGTCTTTATATACACTCACATACTCCTATGGTTTTCATCAAAATTTAGAATGGACTGAAACGGATTAGAATGTGGTTCAAATTGTATAGAATGTGTTCCTTCATGTTGCAATGTAATGATATTGATATTGCCCATCGAAGGCCTGATGTAATTATGGCCACAGAACCCAAAGATGTATTCACTCCCATTGCTCAATGCCAGATTTCCAGATTGCCAGAAGGATTTCTAATGTCATTACAGTGTCCAAAACACAATGGGCGGACAATTGGAAAACACTTTCCTCAACTTCACGAATTCACCAAAGATAATATCATATTATGATCACCAGCCAGTTCCCCTATTGAATTTATCAAAAGAAATATTTATGTTTTTTTACTATTCAAGTGGGTAATGATACTCCAATGGATCATTATCGCCCCGTTTCAACTTTTGGGAGGCCTGGTCAACCATCTATGATTGTCAGTTCCAGAAAAATTAAACTTTGAAATAAAGTATAGGCTCAATAAATAAGGATTTCGTGCGAACAAACAATTGAAATTTATGGCTCCACAATTATGAGATGAGAGATGTTGTTATTCTGGTATGCATTGTGCTTTTCGTTCAAGTAACGACCATTTGAATATCATCAAAGGACGAAAGTTGTTTTTCGAGTATCAAAATAACTGTAATTGGAAACTTCGGCAAAAAAATATTTATTTTTTTGGCTCAAAATGTAATACAAAGTAAAATAATCGATTCAAAACAATCTTACAAATCCAAACATAGTTGTGATGACCACTTAATTTAAGCAATGTCAAAATCAATAAATAACATTGAGTTATAATTTATTTGTATGATATATTAGGAACAATACAGAAACTAGAAATCACAGAGTGGAATGCCAAAATCTGGTTGGTAGTCACTAACAAATTCAAATACAACAATTACGGTAGGTACCTACCTAATTACAAAAAAAAAAGAATAAATAAAAAACAAAATCGGAATGAGACCACCCTCAAAACCAAGGTTGCCCAGTAAATTATAAACTACCTTATTATGTCAACTTTTATATATTGAAAATGGGCAATTTTTGTCATCTTTTCTTTAGTGTTTGAATGACAACCGCTCTACCAGAATAAGGTGACCAACTAACCTGCTATTTCCAAGATGGATAAGGCAAGTTTTCCTCCTCACTTAACAAGCTGATCGCTTCCCTTTTGTTCCCTTCACCAAGTTATAAATTATATGTATTAATTCAACGAGAGAAAATTTTCTCAAATAGATTATTGAATACTGATCTTCAATAGTGACTGAATGTGCTCACTCCTTCTTCCGCTACCAGGAGTCAGAGATGTCAATATGGACGCCAAGGTATCCTTCCAACGCCTTAGCATTTACCTGAGTGGGTCTATTGTGATTCAAGAAACTAAGACTCTGTGACGACTTGTCAAGGACAGGGGAGGGGAGGGGGTATTCGAAATTTTCAGGAGTTGGCCACCTTATCATAAAATAAGTAGGTGAATGTTCTTCTATATATTCTTTGGTAGTGTTGTGTTCCACTCAGTGATGCCATTCATATCCTTCCACCTTAATTTCCCACTGAGCTACTCAGGATTTATTGGTGAAAATTGGTAGGTACACTGAATTTTAAATCATATTAAACATAATGAGATCTTCCAAAGTTTACTTGACCCATGAAAAAAAGTCTGAATTGTATTTACAATTTTTACCGTGTTGTTACACACATGGTACACAACAACCATACAGTTACAACACAAGAGAAGGGGGTTACACTAATGGGTCCATGTATGGTTATACTATATAAAAAATTCACACGTGATTCAGTTGAATGAAGGATGAAAACTAACGTACCCAAACAATTATCACGGGCTCCAAGAATTCAGAAAAATGTTTAGTTCATTTCTACGCAAACCCAACTCAAAACCCTGTTCTGGCATTGTCTCTACTCCCCAAAAAACTGTCTTAGAAAGAGAAATTTTTTTTGAGGTAATGCAGTGGAAGGAGGGCTCAAATTCATAGTTGTTGCGATTTCCCTGAAATCACAAATTTCATGTCAGGGCATTTGAGAGAGGCAACAAGAGTACAGTTGCTCTTTTGGTACTGCCCAAGCAGCGAAACTATTGTAGTTGAAATGCCAAATGAGACTGACAATTCTGTAGCTAGTGGTTCAATTCCAGTGATCCTAAACTTGTTGGTATGAGATGGGGGTCGGGGATCCAAGCAGACAAAAAGTTTCTCGTGTGTTCACAAGTGTGGAAAAACAAAATTAGTTCTGACTCAGACCAAATCCTTTCAGATCAGTTTGCTCACTGATGTGCCGCCATCTGAGGTACTCCGTTTTCTCTCGTTAGCCACTTCCCAAATGTTTTATTAGGCCCAGCTCTTTGGTTTCTCCTTTACTCTACTCTTCGCCTTCTCGTCTCCATTGAATGCCCCCAGTAACCTTTACCTGGTGCGAATGCCTGAATCTCAAGGCCTTCCTTCGTCAATGGCAGATATAGTTACAAGTATACCTAAAAATAGTGGTAAGAATACTACTAGGAGATTAATCATAGCCCATTTGTTTTATCCCCGATCCAGGTAATGTCGCCTTCAACATATTTTTGACAAGAAGCCCACTTGTTGGGAATCTAGTGTTCAGACAACCCCGTCCATTTTCAGTACATTCCTCCACCTCAGACTCAATTAGCTCAATGGCGTCAAGAGCGTGTTTGTTACACCTTCCATGAATCATACCCGTGATATTGTCCAGGCGATACCCACATGAGCAACAAATATCTGAGCATTCACGTATCATCACATACTTATGGGTCATTCTCATTTGGAATGTGCATTTCGTGTCCTCACTCTTCTACACATCTCAGATTCAGGCCGATCCCAGGTTCCTCATTTTTTTTTTTTTCATAACTAGCGATCCTATGTGAAAAAAAAAAAAAAAACATCAAACAAGTCTACTTTTAGTTTTTTCTCGATTAGAATGAACAAAACCTGGTTAAACCTAGACAGCAACTTCGTTCGAGAAAAGCCAAACCACGTTTTGGTATTTTTACCAACGAGTTATTATACGTAGGAAAAAAAAAGTGACAAAAAATAATAATAACACAGCCACACACACAAAAAACTTTTTTTTCCACCAACGAAAGTGTAACTTCAGTTTTTGGGTCGCTGAATTCGAATCTGGGGTCGGTTGACCTTCATCAGGTCACGTTCAAGGTCATTTCAGGCCGTTTTGCTGGGTATTCGACTATAAATGACCTTGTAAGTGACCTGATGAAGGTCAACCGACCACAGATTCGAATTCAGCTACCCAAAAACTAAAGGGTTAATAGATTTGGTTGGTGTCAACATTCAACAATTCAAGTGAGCTGGTGCCCAACGTGTTGCTCTTTTATGACTGGAATAGTAATAGGGAATGACAGCGATTTTTTTTTTCTCCTGAGAAGAATTCACCTTCAGAATAATTAAGACAGTGGTAAAACAGTTTTTAAGGGAGTACTTATCTTTTTTGAAGAGGTTTAAAGTCGTATTGAGCGGGAAGGAGGAAGCAATGTACGTCATCTACCTCCCAGGCCAATCAGAGAGCAGTACTTAGATCAGCTCCGTAAACCGCTCTCTGATTGGCTCCCGAAAGCCACCCCTGCGCGCCCCGCTATATCAGCCGCTATATCAACTTCAACCCTGTTCGAGCGGGAAACCATCAAAGAATTATTTTCTGACACACTGGCGTTCTCTACTGTACACCCGACCACGCAGGAGTAATGCAGAGATATGATCATGACTTTCGCGCTTCAGTTAATGCAAGTGTTGAAAAGTCATAACTATTTTGGTTTAGGTCGATAGTTTGAGAATTAAGTTTGTTTCAGTCGCATTCGATAAAAACCAGTTGAGTATAAATGATGACAAATTCAAAAATTTTGAATTTTTAATGTCAATCTAATGTTGGAGGTAGTCAGGGTAACTGTATTATTAATATTTGAACCTTTCAAACTGCCTGCACACTTGTGTGTGATGTTCACTCAAACGCCCCGACATGCAATTTTCACTCAGCTCAACTCAAGTGTTAGAGTGGGATTTAGTTAAAGGCAAGCGAGCTATTTTATACTCCCAACTCTATAAAAGACGTCGTTATTCCCAACTCTATAGAAGACCCTCTTTGGCGACTTGCATCCAAAGTTTTTGCGCTAAGTATTACCTACGCCAATTGCTTTAAAATGAATAAGCTCTCAGAGAGAGTGAAGACCAATTCTAATTTAGATCCTTGTGGATTAGTTTGTTCCCGTTCATTTCAATTTTCTTTTACGATGGCTTTGTGCCATTGAGAAGTGCCAAAAGGATCTCTCACATAACATCTTCTCACCCCTTGACATGGTCTCACTGGGCCTGACATTGACATTGAATTGTTGCATTTAAAACTCTCCCAGTTTAATCTTTCCCAGTCACCTTGATGCAATAATAATGTGACCATGATCATAAATCCCCTAAATCATCATTTCATTTCATCCATGTTGGCTATGAGATTTCTCCTAAGGTAGAGTTGGAAACCAACATTAACTACCTTGGCTAAGCACAATCTTCCACCTCTTTCTTGTCTATGAGTGAAATTGAATTGAACACAATAGTCTTCCCAGGGCAACGTAACGTGTATTGGTGATAGACTCGTACGTGTAGAACCTGGTGTGATTTACCAATTAAGGTTCAGTAAGAAGATATAATTTTATGGTAAGAGATGCGAGAAATGATGATCAAGAGTTCATCAGCCTATAAAATGAAGTTGTTTAGAGTTATTTATAAACAATATTTTACATAGGCCAAATGAGATACTTTGGATTGTAATGTCATGACTAGGCCATCCTGATATCTGACACATGATAAAACCATTCATCTGGATTTTTATTTCTACTGCCTTGTAATAAGAAATATGAAGTAGAGTAAAATACCAAAACTAGAGAGACAGCAAACCAAAATGTGAAACTAAAATAGGTAAGAACCACTTTGCACTTTGCAATCACAACCCTTTAGAGGCAATAAATATTCTCTTTTGTGAGGTGTGAGGGTTCAGTTTGAAACAAATTCTGTTCCACTTTCAATTTCAAGATTCCGTTTAGCATGGCACGAAAACTCAGCTGATTGAGCCATCAGTAGCTCTACAGATTTCTATGGAAGGATTCCTGAATTCAATCTGCAGTCACTTCTGAACTTGTCAAAAATCACGTGTAAACGTCAAGGAACGCCGGGGAAAACATATTGGGCTGGTTCAATAAATTAGTACCTACTACAATCCAGCATGAATGGGCTACCTGAAACGGGCTCATGATTAAGGGATCTGGGCCAGTCCTGAGGGATGTTTCTTACCTACTGGCTATTTCAACAGGGAAAAAGGGTATTCTGAGCCCTACGCATAGAGCCAGCCTACTAGCTGGAGACCAACACCGTTAGTAGTACGTATTTGTTTCTCTTATTTTCAACGTCTCTCGTTCACTAACAAGCCTATCAACAAAGAAATGACCAACATAGTTCGAATAGGGTACAGTCAGGAGTGAGGTTGGGGCTCTGTAGCTGAAATGTAATGCTTGTGTTAGCGGAACTGACTCATCTATTTAAACGAAAAGGAATTTCAAGCTTGGAATCGGTACTCTACATAAATTGGAGCAAATTGGAGAACAAGAAAGTAGCTGAGGATAGATTGGAACACTCCACTTTTCAAGTATTGGATACTGTCAAAGAAAATCATGGCAAATGTTCCTCAAGATACAAAACTTTCAAAAAGTCACTGCCCCTTTAGCTACTGCATACTTGAAAGCTTTTGTGATCTCCAACTTAGAAAAACCACTAGGGGAACATGCGTTCCAGCTTAATGTTAAAATATACAAACTTAATACGAAAGTGCACTTCAGACATTAATGGCTAATCAGCTTGAAACTAGACAATACTACAGATCACTAGATAGGATTTAATGCTGTAGTTGAGTTTGAATGGCACATCAATAATACGAAACTCTCCAAACGGTTGAGCAAGGTAAGACAAAGATGAGAATGATTAAGGAATACTTCTTGAACATGATAGGTACAAAATGTAAGTTTTGGACGAAAAATACTACTGACTACTAGTAAAAAAATCTAGGAAGTAGATAACTTATCAGGTATACTTGACAATACCCTTAACACAATTGAAACGGTTTTAGGCAATTATATCATAGTCCAATCATCGTAAGAATACAAAGGCAATAAGGAATCATATTTAAATTATAAAGTAAATAGGTGAGAGTCGATCAATACA
Source organism: Stenodema calcarata (assembly GCA_963920205.1). NCBI lineage: Eukaryota > Metazoa > Arthropoda > Insecta > Hemiptera > Miridae > Stenodema > Stenodema calcarata. Next base: position 23,204,455 of record OY986057.1, on the reverse strand, counting down.
AGGCTTAACTACTTATGCAATGGAGCAGTAGCAGGGACACATCGATTTACTTTGCTTTTTATCATTCAAATTTGGTTTGGCTTGAGGGGTGGGTTCTTCATCATAAAGCGGTGTTTCGGGTTCTGCAGGAGACACCAAATCCCAAGCATAGTTCCTGTTTCAAGAATAGCAAAGACCCAAAAATTAATACCTAAACCCAGAAATATGAGGAACTCTCAACCCTTTCCGTGCCAAAAATACAGACGAATGAAGTTTTAATATCGAATTGTATGAATTTTCCAGTTTGCCTGATTAGGTGAACGTGAGTGGTGGTAATGAATTACACAAATTTAAAGGAAATGCTTCGAAAGTATTGAAGAATAGGCGAAATAGTGAGAATGGTTGAATTGATTGAGTGCGCAGAAACCAGAAAATGCCTACTACCCTTACTAGTAACATCATTCTTCCCGTTACGAATAATGATGTGTACTATTTTAATGTAGATTTGAAGCACTGATTAATGATCGAAAAATATTCTAAGTAATATTGGTGTACCTAGATAAGAAATGTTATTGCACAATCCCCCTGCAGAAAACAATGGCTCTACATATGAGACTTGGGGGAAGGAGGGGGGGGAGTTGTGTAACAAATAGTTGAAGTTAGTCCATGATTGAATTTCTCTTTTTTTTTTTTTTTTAATGTAATGCATAGCCCAAAGGATGAAAAACCCCAACTCCATCAAAGTGAAAAAAGAACCACACAAATCCACAAAAGAAGTCATACATGTTGGACTTACGATGCCTACAGCTGTAGCAGTAACAAGGATGCATCAGGGCTTAATCTCAATTTTTTCCCCGACCAAAGCCCAAGCCAAAAATATAAAATGCAGTTGCAGAGGATACATGAAAATATGGAAGTGCTACAAGAACTGAGAAATTAAAGATACATAGGAACTGTGGATGGGGCACGTTTGAATACAAGCATTGGATTGCATAGCTGATTGAATCAAATAAGAGCCCATATGGAATCAAAAGCAATAAAGCTTGTCTAGGATGACCGGACAGTTATTAGTTAGGTATATTATTCTGCCAACCAAGTAGAAAAACGTATTCATTTATAAAGGAGCCATCATACCTGCTTCACAGGCTGAAAGGGCAAAAAAAGGCTACAAGTAAGAACCAATCCTGCCAAGATCAATGGTTTAACCCAATTGTTGTCAAGGACATCATTCATCAGAATTATTGACTACATTGGCACAGAAAGGGTTGCATGTTCTTTACCATTAGTGAGAATACCCTTGGAAGGAATACTCAATAGCAACAAAGTTGACAACGCAAAAAACATTAAACCGTCGTTATATATGCAGTAGTATGCTTGCTGATACTATACACCTTTATTTATATGCAGGGAAACAATTCAACGTTTACATAGAATCGTTGAGACCATCTTCAGGGCGGTATCGACGATTCTGCTAATGATTGCATTTCAAGACACTAGTCATTCATTAACTGAACCTATGATGTACCTAGTACTTGGGTCCTATGATGTCGTACTTGGCAAAGTAATTGCAAAATCACGAATTATTCGGTATAATGAAAATTTGTGAATGTTTCACCCTTCAAAGAACAGATTACATTTTCTATAAAAGTTCATTGAAGAATTCATTCAAGTTTCAGTGTATTTAAAGGGAAGCACCAGATCAGGAGCTACAAGCATAACAAGCAAAGCATCAATATGACATTACCGGGGCCAAATACAATCATTAGTTAGGACGAAGAGGTTAATATTCAACTATTCGCATAACGTTGAGTTTTTCTCTCTTCAGTAACGCGTAATTGCATCATCCAATATTGAACAGCTCGTAAGTCAGCGGTTCATGAGAGTTTAAAAATGATTGAAAATACAGTTAAAACACTGCATTGACTGAAGAATTTGAAAACTGCAAAAGTTACTTTTATAATCTCCAACTTTGAGTCTGATTCTGAAATCCCCAGACTCATCATTCACTGGCTCCTACGGATATCCACAAATAAGTTCTAAATAGGAAAACTATCAAGTTGGTCATTCAAGTAGTTCATAGAGAGCTACTGATGAACTAGACTGGGGGCTCCATGATAATCCTTTTATATTGTGATGGAAACTCATCACATGTTTAGTTTCGGAGTTGTTGACTTGGATTTCTAGAATTGTTTGGGTTGTTGATCTAAAAAGATAGATTGTTGTTGATTATACGAGTTTTGTTAAACCAAACGGCAGATTTTGTTACACTGGCGCCCAACGTGTACCGCTGACCGACCGCGACTGGGACGAAAGAAGGTTTCAGATGCCGCCAAAACGCACGGTTCCTTCGCCCTGTTCGCACCGTTTCTTCACGGAGGAGGGCGGCAGATACGGATACTAATATTCAGGCAAGCCCGAGCGAGCATCGCGTTTTGGGTACTCACGAGCGACCTATTGGCCCTTCAAACTTACCGTCAACAAGCAGGCAAGTTAGTTCACATATTACGCTAAAGACATCTCACGCCAAACAAGATAATCCCGATAGCCAATTTCAATTGACCGAGATGAGGAACGAGATAGGTACGCTGAAGGAACAGGTGGCACACCAAGTGAATCTCATGACCCATCAACCATTGACTGAAGTTGTCAAATCAATTCGCCTTGACGTAGCCTCATTGACCCCTCTTAGATGACAATGACATACCCAGGCCAATTGGCCCTCGTACCGCTGGTCCCCCAAAACCACCTAAGTATGACGGTTGGAGTGATCGTGAGATGGGGGAGCATCTTGGAGCATCTCTCTAGGGCACCCCTGACAGTAGTCCACAATCTACCCAGAGCTCATCATGCTAGCTTCCAAAAGTTGTCAGAAGCATTCCAGGTACGGTTTGGCTCAGAACATCTAAGCAAACTGCTCCATACCCAACTACAGAGTCGCAAGCAGCGCAACGGGGAAACACTAGCCGAACTGGCCATTGCCATTGAATGATTAATACGAGAATCGTTCCCTGATTGCCCACCAAATGCCGTTGATAGGACCTCAATCAGGTCCTTAATACATGCTATCGAGAATGCGAATGTGAGGTTAGCCGTCAGCCTACCCACTCCTGCGACATTGAGAGAGGCTCTGCTAACAGCACAAGTACACGATGCTGACAGCGTAACACTCCCGACACAAGCTGAAGGACCTTCGAGGTGTTACGAATGCAGAGGCCTAGGTCCTTTTCGTAAGGAATGCCCCAAAAGAACTCAGCAGGAAAACTAGAGATACTAGTCAGGGCAACTGGCCGTGCCCCGGCTAAGACCTTGAATGGCCCATATACCTAGACGTGCAAGAGACCTACCAAGTGCCCTATTTGTGGATGTGGAGCTTGTAAAACAACGTTGTGAGTTGCTGGTTGACACAGGCGCTACATTTTCTATCCTACGACCTAATGTAGCGCAAGTGCATGGATTGTCTGTGAAGCCATCCGCAACTAATGTCCTCACATCTGCGCGGACCCCTCAAACAGTTCATGGTGGGGGTTGGCATGGACATTCTTGGACCTATCCCACGCACAAAAATTGGTAACTGCTATGTTCTTGTAATTTCTGACTATTTCACAAAATGGCCTGAGGCGATAGCTGTCCCCAATCAAGAAGCAGAAACAGTTGCTTCAGCTTTGGTGGAACAAGTCATCAGTCGCCATGGAGTTCCGGCAAAAATACATACGGATCAAGGGCGCAACTTTGAGTCAAAGTTAGTGAATGAAATGAGCAGACGGCTGGGGGTGCGACAACTCCGTGTTTAGTTTTGGAGTTGTTGATCCCATGATGAATTATTTGATTATTGTGGCAACCAAGAGTACTTCAAGAGAGAACCCCCAAGCGTTGCATGTTCTCAAGGCGTACCAACTGTTCGGTCGTAGGCCGATGACCACGCCCAAGAGCCACTTGTAGTTCAATTTCTTCCCGTTCTTGATGTCGCGGTCACTCCATCATTAGGAGCTGTTCCATGTGCAGATGGAATAGGCTAGTGCTCAGGGGCGTTGCGTCCATAAGGCCACTTGGGCCACTGCCCCGGCATCCAGAAACACAAAAAACTCGACAAAAAAAATATGCCACCCAGTTGGCATTCGAATATAGTTCCGTATACTGCACCTAGCATTTTCACGAAGTCAAAGAGTTCTCTCTCTCTCTGTCCCAACCTATGTCCAGCATGGCTGCGGCCAAGACAAGTAACTGGGAAGAAGAAGAAGAAGAACGATATTCGATCATTCTATCAGAATATATCGACAGTAATCGATGTTTTGCAATCGAAATCGAAACCTACGCTTCAGGCCCTGGGACCGGGTATTGGCATGGAAACGGACACGACGCTTTACGAAGTGGCCTGCCTGCGCATGCTCAGTAGAGTAAAAATTCGGTAAGCCACGCCTCGTTCCGGCCCGGGCCACATTTCCATAAAAAAATCGTTTGTGTTCACAATCGATTCGATCGTTTCAATTCATCTTGTCATCTCAATAGTAAAACTTTCTGTTGAGTATTCAGTTTTCTTCTTAGGTTATAATTTTGTATGTTCCCATTTGAATTCGAGCTCCCGTGACAGATTTGGATTTTTTTGTGGTAATTAAGTGCATTGTGTCCTGTCTGTGGTCTTGTGGATTGATCAACGTCAACATTCACAGATAAGTACTGCAGTGGAGGTTTGTGATATTATCATACCTAGCTCAAGCTAGAGGCAGCTATTCGTTCAGGGGGCATTTGGCAGCTTCCAAACTGCTTGATACTGCAAGTTTTCCGAATTTTTCAAAATGTTTTCCAACTGAAGATTTTGAAAACACGGTCACTGCTTACGCTATCCTAGAATCTCGGAAACTTAAAACTGAATTGGTGACAATTTATCAGAGAACCGATTTTACTCATTTCACAGGGATTTCTGTTGTTTTTGCACAACAATAACTTAGTTGATACTTATTCTGAAAATGAGAAACTACTAACATTATTGATTACAATTCCAATGACTTCTGCAAAAGCTGAGCTTTGTTTTTCTACGCTTAAAAGAATAAAAACGTTTATTCGATCAACTATTACCCAAGAGAGACTTAATGCTTTGACGATGTTGTCAATAGAGAAGGAAATGATTGCTAATTTTTCTGATTTCAATTGCCCCGCCGCCACCTCCTCGTATGAAGCTATAGCTTCTGGTAATCCCGGGTAGGTACTGGTCAGAACTGCTGTGAACACAGAGCTCACATTCTGACTTGCTAAGAGCTGCGGTTGATTAAAATACACCCATTTCTCATAAGAAGACTCCTGTTGGGAAACATTTACAGGTATTTTGTAGAAAAAGCTCTTAATTTGTGTTCCGAATTTGGTGGCCCACCATTTTCAGAGCCCACGCACCGCTACTGCTAGTGCTTTAGCTATTTTTTGTCTGAGTTGGGAACTTGTCGTTTTTTTTTCCATGTGATTTTAATACTGAGAGGAATTCTCCAACGTTGTTAAAAAACCGTTTGATAGTTCAATTTTCTGAATTGTGAAAATGATAATGGTTCAACTGCTAAGTGTAGTTTCTGTTCTCGCACCCGGAAATATACACCAACAGTTCACTAGAAGGTGGCATGAGGATACTTGGGGATTGGTGCCACAGATAGTCTCGAATGAGTTCTATCGAAATGCTACAGTAATTGTGGTCTGTCCATACTCAATGAATTTGGATGGCACTTTCAGGGTACATCTTCATGGTGCATCGTGAGAACCAAGTTCACTATAATAATATTCCGTCAAGTCATTTAGATTCTGAGTAGTTACCCTTTGTTCCAAAGTAAGTCAATAATATTCTGGGCTTACAAACTAGTACCCTAGGAATACCTAGCGTTTCCGCTACATGGACCTTCATTGCCCACAAGGGTTTTTGTGGTCCATCATTTCACGCACCCATCCTCTAATCTGTTCATTGTTGGTTCATTATATTCAGAGTTCTAATTATGTCTAACGAATCATAAAAAAGGGGAATACGCTTATTTTTAAACTATTTCTTCGTAAATGTACCATTTTCTCCACCATATCCTTTATTTTGAACCATTCGAGTTTTCGTTAACCACATGGCCATTACCCGTATGACTACACTTCCATGAATCGAGGACTTTCATCAAGAAAACATCCTCGACCTCGAAATTTAATGGAATACGTGGGATACGTTAAAATGGGATACGTGGAATCCAAAAATCGCCCAAAGAAGAAAAAATCTGTCCATCTGTCAAATGCCATTGACGGTATTTTGCCACTGAACGGGGCACTAGGCATTTTAATGTTGAGAACTACAATACCTAGTTATCAGGGTGTAGTTCAAAAAACCTTTCATTTTGTTCCCCATGCATTTTGTTTTCCTCTGAAGAAACATCATGGTGTAGTGGCATTTCTAGTATTACAAACTTGTTGAAAGCTGCTCATAAACACCAGTGTAGCAATGGGGTCTGCACATGATTTTCTTTTAGAATTTTTATTCATAAAGAATCGCTTCAAAAACGTGAAAATGGGAATCATTCGTCAAAATTAGTTTACCCTTAGTTTTTATTGATAGAGAAACATATTCATGTTCATAAAAAGCGCGCGATGACGTCAAAGCCGCTGAAGCATGTGATTGGTCATGCGCACCTTACGGCTAATGACCGAATAGCAGAACACGAAAAACGGTCAGCTACAGTATCCACCCTTTCTGAAACTTGTGAGATGGTCATGGGGGGTGGGGGGGGGGGGGACGGTGGGTGACGTCACAACCGCGCGCCAATTTACGTCAAGTTCCAAATCAATCAGATTTCAACTTGAACTTTTTTTTTACATGGAAATTAATGTTTACGTGCAATAGCAACTCGAATCACATAACGAATCGGTTTTTTTTTTCTATTTTGATTTCTCATGCGCATACCCCATTCTCACAAGTTTAGTCATTGTTGCTTTACTAATATTCGGGAAGAGCCCTCGTATTAAACTTTTGTTGTTTCTGCAGCAAACCACGCGAATCTCTCTTTGTAATGAAAACGTGACTGCAATCTTTTCTTGGCTAAACAAGAACTGCCGTTTAGGGGGCATGACGAGTCACCCTCTTCTCATAATAAAGAATAACCTCGAGTTATTAAATTTCCTGAACGATTACGACCAGCCATAGGAAGATCATTCTAAAACGGCGACGAGTTTTAAAGGCGACGAGTTATGTCCCTGACATCCAAAATGATCTTTCTTATAAGACTTATAATCAGATTTAATGTGCTTTAATCAGATCACTTAGTGCTTTAGCTAGTTTCATTCTAGGTGACATTAAATCTGATTTCGTTGAAGACCACATGAAAAGCTTTCTAATTTGACGTATCCCCTGCGTCCGTGGGTACATACAACAGAGTAGTATTGGAAAGAGGGGCCAGGGAAAGCCGTGGAATGAGATTCGACAGAGTGACTTATACAAAACGCTGAGGGGGTTTTTAAATTCATTTTAACTAATTTGGTATGGATGGGTTCGTTCAGGCTTACTGCTGATTTTCATGTTTTGAAAATGGTTTTTTGTTCATCCCAACCATAATAAATTATTTAAGAAATAAAAGACACGGTAGGTAGTAAAAGCAGTAGGAAACTGAGATGCAGAACAGAGAAGGTACCTGTAGAGACCACGAAAGTGACTTCCACAAGTGCTTAAAATAAACACCACTTTGATCAATAATTTGAGGACTTTTAAATTCTACAACACACGATAATCTGCTCGGACAGCTGAATGCTCAAGACCAAACGGCAGGATAAAATCTGCTTGTTCAGGCAGATTTTATATATGTTATATACGTATAATACCCCAGTAATGCTATTCTTGCTGAGACAGCATCTCCTTATTATAAAAGCAGACGCTCTCGCCTCGGGGAGCCAGTCTTGTCTTCACGCCCGTTCGTAGAACGTTACGCTGCCCGTTTTCCGCCCGATTTCTGTGTGCAACCCGTCCGGGAAATAAAAGTTGTTTTTTAAAAACTCTTTTGCTCGTGCTCCCAACTTAACTGGCGCAGTCGGATCGGACACTTCCAGTTCGCGGTTTTTCAAGAAACACCGAACTTTCTTCGTGATTAAGGAAGCGTCACAGAACCTTTTAAAAAAAATTCCCGGAGTGCGAGAATCGGAGTTCACGGACCATAATCGCGAAAGGATTACGATACGGAACTACTGAACGGCCCTGGACACAGGACTCCTCGAGATCAGCGAATGGCTACCCTGTACGGACTGTAAGTAAACACGAATATTACTCAGCCGTCCCATCTCTTGTCTCGAGTATTCATCAAGGAGAAGGAGTGCTCGGTGGCTACCCTGCACGGCCTGGAAAAACATTTCACCAAGCCGTCCCATCCAGCCTCGAATCCTTTAGCATAGAGAGTCCTGTACATTGGTGGCTACCCTGTACGTACTGTAAGTGAAAGTGAATATTTCACCCAGACGTCCCACCGTGTCTTGCATTCTGCCGTAAATTAAGAGAATCCTGTACATTGGTGGCTACCCTGTACGTACTGTAAGTGAAAGTGAATATTTCACCCAGACGTCCCATCGTGTCTTGCATTCTGTCGTAAATTAAGGAATCCCCACCTTGGATTCAAATACAAGGAAAAAGAATTTCGTTTAAGTTAACGCAAGTAAAAAGTATCCTCAAAAATTCCGAAAATCAAAGAAGCAAAAAAGCCCAACAACTTTTGGGATTGGAACTACCTTCGAGTTTTACATAAACATAAACCCTTTTACATAAACATGGACCCATCTGGAATTCCACTTCCCGTCGATCCTCCGCCAACTCCCCTGGAACCGATTCAGGAACAACGAGAATATCGAAGACCACCAGAATTCCGTAGGGAATTCGAGAGCCTCATCCCAACGTTTAACGGAGACCCTTTAATTTTAAGTAAATATATTAAACAATGTGATAAGGTCTATTTACGGTTTTATGATGCTAATGATGTTGACAATTTTCAGAACGAGGTAATAATGGGAGTATTCGTGTCAAAACTAGGTCCCGCAATTACTGACAAAATATTCATTAACTCTGTTGACACATATCCTCAGCTTAGGCAAGCCCTCTTGCAAACATACGGGGACAAAAGGGACACTTACACACTGACATTAGAAATCAGTAAACTTAAACAAACGAACGAAGACTGTTTTGCCTTTTATGACAAAGTAGTTCAATTATTGAACGCTCAGATAGGGTACTTGCAAGTCCACGAAACCGAAAAAGCCCCTACATTGATCCCATACATGCAAACCTTGGCATTAAGAGTGTTCCTCAACGGTCTGATGGACCCATTAGGAAATCTGTTGAGAACAAAATCCCCGGAAAACTTAGGAGCAGCTCTCGCAATGCTAGTGAATGACTTTAATCTCAAACCAAGAGATAAACACGTGCCACAGGCGAGATCGCAGGCGCCTCTTCCTACACGGCCTGTTGTCCAACGTCAGCTTGCCAGCTATCAGTACAACGCAAGGCCGCCTCCTCAGTTCATTCCCAGAATTCCTAATCATGTCCAGAGAGCCCCGTTTGCACCGAGGCCCTTTGTGCCGCAAGTAACAAACAAACCACCTCAGGCGTTTCAAAACCATCAGCCACCCTTTCACAGAAATCAGAACAATGCACGGCCTCAAGGTGGACCGTGGACAAGATCCTCAACATTTAAATTTAAAGATGAGCCGATGTCCATCTCTACAAGAAACACCAACCTGAACATGATTACCCAAGCAGACCCAAACCAATACGACGAACATTACGACCCACACTACGAACATTGTTACGACCCACATTACGAACATTGTTACGACCCACATTACGAAACTGAACAAATCGGGGACAGAGTCGAAAACCTTGTCTTGGAACCCGACACCAATCAAGAGAGTGATTTTTTAGGGGTTCCTCAACCTTCGAAATCACCGACCTCATGAATCTCTTGACATCCAATTCACTTCCTTTTATATTAATGTTCTGTCGTTCCAATTCTCAAAATTTAAAAATTTTAATAGATACAGGAAGTTCAAGAAGTTTTATCAACCCAGAAACAGCCCATCACCTTTTTCCACTAAGGATTCAACCTGATTCAGGCTTAGTACGCACGGCCCATGGTATTTCAGAAATCAGTCAAAAGACCCTTGTACCGTGTGGAGATTTATTCAGAATACCCCGACTTAGTCTCCCTTTTAGTATTTTCAAATTTCATGATCACTTTGATTTACTGCTAGGGTTGGATAATTTAAAACTAATAAAAGCAAATGTAGACTTGAACAAAAATATCCTAAAACTCCCGCATTTTTCTCTACAATTACGATTCACTAATTCCGACCTGTATTCCCCTGATTCTGCGGAATCCTTCCTCTTGGAAGCGAGATCTATTGAACAAATAAAAATAAAAATTCACAATATTGATAATGGTGATGCCATTGTCCCCTATATCAAATTGGGTAAGGTGGAAATTCCCCAGTGTATCGTGAATGTGCGAAACTCTTATGCTTTCGTACATGCAACGAATGCCGCGGAACATCCTATGTCAATAACCATAGATTTCCCTATAATAGCAGAACCTATCTTGGACTGTTGTTTATTTTCAGACACCCACGAACCCATTGAGACGAGTAGACCTAAATCTAAAGGCAAAATTGACCTACAAAAACTGAGACTAGATCATTTGAATCCGTTGGAGAAGAAGGAAATAACAAAGATCATTAAAGAATTTTCGGACCTTTTCCAATCAGACGATAAACCTCTTACATTCACCAACCAGGTCAAGCACCACATTAGGACCACCGACGAAATCCCGGTTTATGTAAAACCTTACAGATACCCAAATATCTTCAAAGATGAAGTCAAACGGCAAATTGATGAGATGCTAGATCAAAAAATTATCCGACCCTCAAACTCTCCTTATAATGCACCTCTATGGGTGGTCCCCAAAAAATTGGATGCTTCAGGTAAACCAAAACACAGACTCGTTTTTGATTTTCGCAAACTCAACGAAAAGACAATTTCGGACAAATTTCCACTCCCCAATATCTCTGACCTACTTGACAAACTTGGAAGGTGTCAGTACTTCACTACGATAGACTTAGCTTCAGGTTTTCACCAAATAGAACTGGACGAACCATCAATAGCGAAAACGGCTTTCTCGACAGAAACTGGTCATTACGAATTCCTCCGAACACCCTTTGGTCTAAAAAATGCACCCCCAGTTTTCATGCGGCTCATGAGTAATGTACTCAGAGGGCTTCAAAACGAGATTTGTTTGGTCTATCTTGATGACATTCTGATTTATAGCACGAGTCTGGAGGAGCATTGTGACAGATTGAGGAAAGTCTTCAAAAGACTGCGATCTTCCAATTTGAAAGTGCAACTTGACAAAACTGAATTCCTTCGAAAAGAAATTAGTTTCTTAGGACACATAGTTACCCCAGAGGGCGTAAGACCAAATCCCTTGAAAATCGAAGCAATCTCCAAGTTTCCCATCCCAAAAACTAAGAAAGAAATAAAACAATTTCTTGGCCTATTGGGATACTATAGAAAATTCATTGACAATTTTGCTAAACTAACTAAACCACTAACCTCTTGCCTAAAGAAAAATTCAGTCATAAACCCCAACAATCCAGACTATATAGAATGTTTCGAGACCTGCAAGACTCTACTTACCAATGATCCTATATTGCAATATCCTGATTTCGACAAAGAATTCATTGTCACGTGCGACGCTAGTGATGTGGCACTAGGGGCAGTGTTGAGTCAAAACACCAAAGGTTCCGACCTCCCTATCGCTTATGCTAGTCGGACCTTAAATGACTCAGAAAGACGGTTAGCTACGATAGAAAAGGAACTATTGGCCATCTTATTTGCCTTGAAAAACTTTCGTCCTTACGTTTATGGACGGAGGTTCACCCTATACACAGACCATCGCCCATTACAGTGGCTTTTCGAATTTTCGGCAAAAACCTCCCGCTTCACGGTGCGGTTTTTCTTCTTAGGGAGGGAGGTGTTATATACGTATAATACCCCAGTAATGCTATTCTTGCTGAGACAGCATCTCCTTATTATAAAAGCAGACGCTCTCGCCTCGGGGAGCCAGTCTTGTCTTCACGCCCGTTCGTAGAACGTTACGCTGCCCGTTTTCCGCCCGATTTCTGTGTGCAACCCGTCCGGGAAATAAAAGTTGTTTTTTAAAAACTCTTTTGCTCGTGCTCCCAACTTAACTTATATGTATATTTATAGTTCAAATATATGTATAGTAGAGGAAAATTTGTTCAAATATTGAAAACTAATTCACACTCATTCATCAATCACTGAGTATTCTGAATGGCTTAAAAACATCATTCATATCATACCACTACTTCATTTTTGATGAAAAGAGTTTATTGCTCATTGATCGGAAGGTAAATTTTTTATATTTGAAGGTAACCTTCATGATAATATGTGCCATGAAACTGCTTTATTTACCCAATCATCTTAAAATGTTCCTCGATTCGAGGAATATGATTCGAAACATATGATAGGAAACACGATTGTACTAGAATTAGACTGAATGCACTCTGTAATCCATTTATGGTATCGTAGTTCAATTTCAGTGGAATGCAAGTTGTGAGTTGAGTAAGTCAAACACATTGTTTTTCCTAACAATGAGAACAATAAAATTTGTATTATGCTCATTCCACAGACTGCAATTTCGACCTGTAGTTGGCACAACACTAATTGTCACGATGGAATATCAAACATGACCATCGAAAAAATCAATCTCTCAATAATGTGATGGAATGTTTTGCTCAAATGGATGGGGGTGAACTGATGAAGAAATTAATTGCTTCATGAAATCAACTGAGCCCAGTTCTCAGAGTACCCTTTCATCAGTACTTTGTTTAAGAATTCTGCTATCGTTCTCAAGACTGTTTGATGCAATTTCTATTTACTAATTCATTGTCAGTCATCGATTGGGTTCTGCAAAGAATTATGTTGAGAAATCGACCACCAGGAAAAATGAGCCTGATGTGGGAATCGAACCAACGCTTTCTGAATCAGAGGACATGGGTTGCATTTCAACTGTGACCCATTTTTCCTTGTTCCCGATTTCCTTCCTAATGTTAATTTTATTTCTGAAGCAATCAAGGTTCTATAAACGTAGAGTTGGAACATCCATAGTTATGAAGACAACAAATAATTGCCATATTTAAACATACACTGATTGTTGCGAGAGGCCCACTCGTTGGTTTCAAGAAACGTAACACGTGTGTCCTTTCAAATTTTACCTTCAATGATTCTTTGTAGGTACATCTAAAATCATTAGGAACGAACATAATTGTAAACAAATGTAGTTTGTGGATCAAGTCATATTCAACACACTCATGCGTCCAGGTGGTGATTGTTCTGATGGTATCCCCCCACACTTGTTTGAGGCAGTTGACCAGTGAATTACCTCACGCATTGGAGGTGTTAGCAGGAATAGGTTCATCTGACTTTTTGCATCTCACACCACAGGGTATCAGAATCTTGCTTCATATTCATTAAAAATATGTGCGACTGTTATGTATCATACTCTTAATTTCATAGCAGACACAACTCAATATTAGGCCCAAGTATGAACTTGAATGAACGTACAGGAGGATGAAAATTATAGTGAACACTTACGGAAATTTGGAAAAACTCAGGCCCAAGTATGAGTTTTATAGTTTTCTTTGAATCACATCAATTCAGTGTCAACAATTAGGAGTTGAAAGGTTTCACAAGAATGTTTTTTAATGGGTCTGACTGCCACTTGATTGGGAGGCCTACTTGGACCTCAAAGATTGGTACAGCCAATGGAAGAGTGGATGCTCAATGTTGGCTCAATGATGACTCTATGTACGAGTAAATACTCTAATTTTAGAGTAAATGATTGAAAGCCAAGTTCACGTAGCCCTACAAAATCCTAGTGGAGAGCAACTATTGAATATCAAGCAGGGGTACATGAGCGCTAAGTAAACATTAGTTTTGCAGACACTTGATAATTGGCAAATGTCACATGAATAGATATTGTTTAATTCTAGATAAAGTATACTACACAATTCTGTCAACTAAATAATGCTGATTTTTTAGTAAGGTGGTTTGTGGAACACATTGCATGGAGACATATCATTAATATAAATTCAATGACAATATAATTTATCTGTCAGAGACACTAATATTAAATTGGTATTTCCACTCTACTCTTCAAAAGTTTAGTTCAGGGTACTTAATCATGCCTCAAAGGCATTAACAACACTAGTTTCTAACAGACATTCCCAAAATGATGAGATGGACGTGGAACATCTTACAACTCAACGCCAAGAAGGATTTCGCTGAATATGACTGTCTTGTATTCATTGCACTCGAATTCAGAGAAGAATTTTTCCATGAGGTGGATCAGTGTGCTGTATGTCGGTCAGGGCCTAAGGAAATCCTAGTTTCATCTTTTCAGCATTCACTGTTCATCTTTGCCTAGCGAAGTCAATCCTTTTGGGTTCAACCTCCAGTATTGGCTCCTTTTGGGTTCTTTTGAGCCAATTCTTTGCCAACCTCACTGCGAACCCGTGTTCTGGAAGAGCTCCTTGCCTCGCATATGGGCATTTGTAAGTCAAAGCCATTGCACGATCATAAGTCCGATAATCCGACCAAGTCTACCCTAGTACCTTGGGAATGACCAACCCAACCTTGGCAGCGAGTACATATCAATTATTGTGGGCCACTAGCAAATCGATATTATTGGTTATGATAGACAGCCACTCTAAATGGCTGGAAGCATTTGAATGCAAATCTATGACTTCAGAGAGCACAAATCACGTTACTTCGTCAGGTTTTTGCAAGTTTTGGTTTGCCCCCCACACTTGTTTCAGACAACTATTCCGCCTTTGCAGCTGAAGAATTCCAGAATTTCCTAAGAAGGAATGGAATAAAACACAAGAGCGGAGCACCTTATAGTCCCCAAACCAATGGATCAACTGAAAATGCCGTTTGAACAGTCAAGAGGCTCCTCAAGACCATTCTTCTCAAAGCTGGACCTGGAAATGTAGAACTAGCTCTCGAACGGTTCTTGATGGTCTACAGAAACACCCCTCATGTAACCACCAACATATCTCCAGCCCAAGCTCTGATGGGTCCGAATATCCGAAACCGATTGGACTTGTTGCGTCCACCACGTACTGAAGAACGAGTCCAACAAAAGCAAGAAAAGCAAGTAGCAGCATATGGAAGAAAACCTGCCATTGGCAACCCATTCGCAGTAAACGATGACGTCTGGGTGAAGAATTATCGGGCACAGGGAGGAAATTGGTTGAAGGCGACTGTGCAGAAACTCCTAGGGCTAAGAAGACTAAGGGTCTCGGTTCCTGAGCTGCAACTCACCTGGATAAGAAGAAGAAGAAGAAGAAATATATTCAGATAAACAAATGAAACACACTTTCAAGCAACATACATGATTGAATAAGTCACGTGGACCAAACCAGGAAAGGAAGTGGACTTTCAGATCAAGTAGAGGACTCGGCCGAAAGGACACCAGCAAAGCTGGCTCGTGATTCACTAGAGTCACCGCCATTTAAAGGTTTTTAACCTGGGGACCAAGAACTGCACCACAGCAAGGCCAAGTCCAAAAGCCAAATCTGCCCCTCAACTTTCTGCCAGTGTGGCTAATCAACCAAGCAACATTCAGCCCAGGACCCCTAGCCCAAAAAGAGAACGCAGGCCAGTCCGCAGATTAATTAATGAACTACTTGAACAAAAGCAAAAGTGAAAGTATTTTCCACGATTTGAAGAATTTGGTAAAATGTTGTAAATTTTGGTTCCTGTGGAAATAAGTATGTAAAAGACTGACAATTGTGATATTTGTATTAAACACTAGGTAGGTATACCAAGTCTTGTTCCCTAAACTTTGTAAACTAATAGGTAATTGAAATTGTTACTCATACTAACTTTTTCCTTACATCTGCCAATTTTTTTATATCAACACTTTTTTTTCATTGAAGTTTATGGTATTTTTGTAATGTTTAAATCAAGAGGGCATGAGTAATTTCGATAAATCATTGGGAATACTGGAATATAATAAATATGTTGGTTTTTGAGTTGCCTTGTGAGTTACGAGTGGGGGGGGGGGGAGAATGTAGGGAACCTGATTAGGTTATCAATAAGTTCTAACCAGTTGGTAGGACTGAAAACTTGTAAACTGATTAACGGTTATGAATAAAATCGTGAAACAACCTGCAAAATATTATTTATGATGATGAACGTGGTTATGAATGTGGTTGCAACCCTAAGAAAAACACAGGAGGGTAGTAGATACACCCGGCACGTGGCGATGCTGGTGACCCTTGACGTCGAAAATGCCTTCTACTCAGCAAGTTGGTTAGAAATTTTGCAGTCACTACAAAATACGTTCCAGGTGCCTCCAACGTTCTGCTCAACGTTATCAATAGCTGACTCAGAGACTGGACCTTAGTCTTTGGGACCACTCAGGGGGAACAGATGAAGCAAATACCGGTAACAGCTGGAGCTGCCCAGGGATTGGTTCTGGGACCCCATCTCTGGAACGTATCCTATGACGGAGTCCTTTGGCTGGAAATGCCGGAGTACTGTTTCTGTGTAGGGTACGCGGATGATGTAACAGCAGTGATCCTAGCAAGGACAACTGATATGGCCCAGATAAAACATACCCGAATCATGGGACTGATCACGAGTTGGATGAACGGTCAGAGCCTAACAGTAGCGGCTGCCAAGACAGAAGTAGTTGTCTTTACCCGAAAGCGCATTCCCACCATCCTACCAATAAGAATTGAAGGTGCAGAGGTTTGGAGCAAGCCGGCCTGAAGATATTTAGGAGTCATGCTGGACACAAAGATCACTTTCTGGAAACAGATAAAGCAAGCCGCAGAGGGCTGCACAGAGGACCACATTATCAGAACCAGCAATACTCGTTCTGTGGCTAGTTCTGGGGGCATTCTGGGACTAGTTAAGGCATCATAACGACAACAAAACGTTGTTAAGATGGCGACAAGTGTCGGTGTCGCTATGTAACAACGACAATTGGTATTCTGCAACCGCATGATAGCGACAGCTGTGGCTTAGCTCAACTCGATAGAACATCTAAGCCTATTTAAAAAAAATAAAGACATGCTTAAATAAGAGAAAATGTGAAAATTCTCTCGTGAGGAGGCTCAAATCAAAACATTTGTGGAATATAAATTGAAGGAAATTATATTCTGAATCAAATCCTAATACTTGATAGTCGACTACGACTCTGTAGTCAGTGAGCTAAACGACAGCTGACGCTATCATGCGGTTGCAGAATACCAATTGTCCTTACATAGCGACAGCTGTGGCTTAGCTCAACTCGATAGAACATCTAAGCCTATTTAAAAAAAATAAAGACATGCTTAAATAAGAGAAAATGTGAAAATTCTCTCGTGAGGAGGCTCAAATCAAAACATTTGTGGAATATAAATTGAAGGAAATTATATTCTGAATCAAATCCTAATACTTGATAGTCGACTACGACTCTGTAGTCAGTGAGCTAAACGACAGCTGACGCTATCATGCGGTTGCAGAATACCAATTGTCCTTACATAGCGACACCGACACTTGTCGTTATCAAGTCCCAGAATCGCGCCACTGGCAAGTGTGATATCCATACAGCTGCAGAAAGGAAGTGAGTGTACAAGCGGAAAGACGAAGCACAGAGATCCCGCATCTCCAGGGAGGAAAGAGAGCGTACAATGACAAGATAGCAGGAAATGTGGACGGGTGAGTTGAGAGGGAGATGGACTGCCCAGTTGGTTCCTGTCATCCAGGTGTGGATGCAAAGGGAACATGGAGAACTGACTAAGAGAGTATGTAGACAAGATTGACCAGGTTTCACGTGAAAATTCGAACAAAAATAGTTCCGGGACATACTTAATGGGTTAATTAAAAATAATAAATTGTGTTACAATTATTACACATTATTACATTATTACGACATTTTTCAGTTTTATAATTGTATCGATAGTCTGCAGGAAATAAGATGTTTAGGCTATAGTATAATAATAATTATTACACTATAGCCTAAACAATTATTGTAATTATTATACTAATATACCTAAGATGGTGAAGCCGTAACTTCAAACATTTGAGATATTTCAATGCAACAAGGCTGTAAGTCGTCTAGGGCATAAACTACCTTATGCACATACAAAACCTGGACAATGCCCGTTTTCAGACCAGCAAAGGAAGGATTTTATAGCACTTTCAAGTTCTGAAACATTAGTTGGAATTTCCTACACGTCTTCAAAACTCTCAGCCGAGCGTCCTGAAAAATTCGAATTTTTGAGTTGAGGCCCTGATTGTGCGATTCGATGGAAAACCTGGCAACCAGGTCAGTGCAACAGCATTTCGACTTATGGCCTAGTGAATGAAGAGAAATAAAACATTTTGTCAGTGCAATACAGCCACATGTCGACTTGTGGCCCTGTTGCATTCATGATTCGAGAAAGAATGACAGTGCAGCAAGGACGTTTCTATGGATACAGATGACTAGGAATTTTCATTTTAATAAATGGTCGAGTGGGCTGATAGAGCTAACTGCGGTGAATATTTGAGGCCAAAAAACCGAAAATCCCAAAATTTCGAGTTGTGGCCCTATTGCATTGAGAGTGCGATATTTTGTGAATCGAGAGGAAGTCATAATTTTGGCAATGCCACACAAAATGTATAATTGGTTGCCATTTACCAGGACGGCATACCTCTGAATATACTGAGCAAAAGTTGAGTGGGTCATAAAGGTGACTCATGAGTATATGAGTAAGTACTTCTATGAGTACATCTATGAGTAAAGACCTCATAATACCTCCATTACAATGCTCAATTCTCAAACAATTAGTAACCTACTCATGATTCGCACTGGATGACTTTCCACCATGAGATGGTTCTAAGCCACACTAACAGAATACCCAGATACAATTGAATGAATAATGTTTTTCAATACCTACTCACGTTGCAACAAAATACCCATCACACTCGACATGGCTGGGTGATTAGTGGTGACTCATTACAGATGCAAAAAAATTGTGCGTTTCATCTTGGAAAATGAAGCTCAAATATAATGTTGTGATACAACGTAACAAGTCTTCAGCAGACAGTGGTTTGATAGTTTTCTCAATTCAAGGCTACAGCTCTTACAATGAAGAGGGCACCAAGCTGTTCTTCTTCCAGGTGAACTATGATCAATCAGGTGGGATTCTTAACTGTGTTCGATTGATATATTTGATAATGTCATTGAATCCAAAAGGAACACTACCAAGAATCGGTCTGAATGGAAGATACTTTCCTCACCCACTAAGGATTATGTACCAAAACACCCACCACCAACGGTGCTGTCACTTTAAAATATTGTCAAATTGATTTGTTTCCTACTCACTTTGCTTTGTATCTTCCCACTTTGATATTGACTTTACCAGCTGATGTCTTGAGAACAGCTGCAGCCTCATCGTGAGTCATCTGGCTAATGTCCACACCATTGACTGCGAGGATGTAATCACCTCTCATCATTCGCCCATCAGCGCTGGCAGCTCCACCAGGAACCTTCAAATCAGAAGCAAACACATGAAATTGGTCGATTTGTTTAGTCAGCCATGATTGGCAGGTATTTCTATTTGTTCAGATTCTGCAAGAATGTTTACTCCAATACTAAGGAACTAGTCTGTAGCAGTCAACAAGCTTTTTTTTTTTCTTTTTCTACTGTTGATTAAATATTCTGTTATCCTTAATACATTTTTCCATCATTCAACTTCTACCTACATTTTTCATTTATTGTGGGTAACCGCTGCTTCCTGCGCTTCCCCTGACGCTGAATAGAAAGAATTAACTACGTCTGGAAAATTCAATCCATATGCCTGTATATATAGGTTAGGTTATAATCATCACGAATCCGCCACTGACTTACACCTTCGGCAAATACTATCTGTTTCTGGTCTTAGGTAATTGAGGTATGCTAGGGCTTTGGGCACTTCTTAGTCGACAATCAAGGGAGATGAGTCTATTGTCGAAGGAGATTTTTGAAGAAAAAAAAATCTCCCAGCTAGTGGGGGTTTCCACTTTTGACACATGATATCGTCGGCTTACAGGAGAAACTAACTAAGGCAAAAAACACAGTTTCGAGAAATTTGAGTTTGAAGTTCTTCTGATTTTAGAAGTTGGATTGCTTTGGCTCGGAAATAGCTAGAGAAAACTTGATTTGAGCCAGTGGTCCTTCATGATGTTTTATTTATACCACGACATATCTGGACCATGTAAGATGTACTAAATGTAGTAAAATTACTATTTTTCTGAAAAAGGCACTTGACTTAATGAATTTCTGCTGGATAAAAATTTGATATAGCACGACTTTTATTTCTCTTTGTCATTTTTGGATGTTTTCCCATCGAAATACTCAGAATAAATCATTTTAACTATTAATAATGATTGAGTTATTTTTTAAATTACAATAAAATGCAATAATTTTGTATTCATCACATAGCCGGTTGTATGATCTTTATCGGCATAGTTACTTTAATTTGTTGGTGGGTCTTCAAGCGTAGTTGTTATAATCTTAGTTACATAGCTTCTTAGCGCAGTATACATATAAGTACTACACGAGGCCTGCGTGATATTCAAAGTTACTCGAATATTAGGCCATTCATGTTGCATCAACCACCCGTTATTGTAAAACTTCCAAGTTCCTGTACAACTTCTGCAGTTTCGCGAAGCGATGAGTGATAAATGTTGTGGCATTTCGTATGCGTGTTTCTGATAATGTTTCATGTCTGAGATAGAATCATTGCTCCATGTGGTCTTTGGTTTGACGACACTAACGATCCTATCGGACGAATCATTGTAGTCAAGTGAAATTGGGGGCTTTCATCAAAAGTAAATTTGGCGAATAGACCACCGGCGGCCTCTGCTAGTTATCTGCAAGTGTGGTTCGCCAAAAATTTGCTGTACTTCCAGAACGCAGAAAGTCACTTAGTATAAATTCGACAAAAACTTAGCTCATAACGTGTTTTCCCTGGAAATGGATACCCAGAGACAAAAACCGACGACGCTATTCAAAAGAGCCTGAAAAATTAATGTAGGTAGCATATTAATCCGAATTTCGCCAAAAATTGACTTAATGAGTTTCTCCTGTATGCCGACGATATGTGGATAGTCTGTACAAACATGGAATTTGTACAGTGGTTTCATATTATAATATAATTATAATTATAACTATATTATATAACTATAATATAGTTATAATTATAACATATTGGCTGTGCCCTATTATAGTTTCATATTATGAAACTATAATAGGGCATAGCCAAAAGAAAGAAATGCTACATGCTAGATTGAATAGCAGTGTTACAAAGTTGATGTTGATGATATGATGAGTTGAGGTTTGTTAAAATCTTGGGAGAGCTCAATATGCTATGCTAGGATTATATAATAATATGCTATGCTATGCTGTACTATTCTATGATTACCTATATAGTCACCATCATGATGTGAAAAACATAGATGAAGTGACAGGCCGCGAACATTTTGAAGATCATTGTTTGATATTTTGGTTCGTGTTAATAGGTGTGACCTAGTGGAATATCCATGAGCTCTACGCTTTATAGCAAGCTTGAGCCCGTTGTGACTGTGATTTCTCACTTCAATGTGACCTTAGGAAAACAGATTAAGTTCGCCTAATATGTAATGACAAATGGAAGTTTTTACTTACAATGTCAGAAATGTAAACTCCCGATCCATTCTTCATTCCAACAACACTCAGACCTAGACCCTTACCAGGTTTTTTAGCAATCTCTAGTTCCATGATGTCTAGATCGGCCTTAGAACTTTCAGCCGTTTCATCACGGAAAACAACCATTCTGACCTGAAAATAAATTAATAGTAGTAATGATGGAAACAATTAAGAAATCTGAATTATTAAGCTAAGTGATTAGAATTAGGTAGACCCAAACTCAATCTACTTTTAATACAATGTCATCCACATTTAGGAATTTACTTTAGGAGGTGTTTGTCGAAGAGCAGAGAGTGCTTTGGCATGAGTAATGTTTCTGAAGTCTTCGCCATTACACTCAAGAATCTGGTCGCCAGGCATTAATCTTCCATCTTTAGTAGCGGCTCCGTCAGGGTACACTTCATGAATTAGAATGGCTCCCTACATCAAATGTAACAACTGTAGATAACTTGACAGACAAGAACAAATCAATTTGGTTTCCTTTCTAACAATCATGGAGCAGATTTTGATTGTTCCCGTTGTTCCCTTGAACATATTTCATTAGCGTAAGATCATTCTTCGAACACTCCAAGAAAGCTTGGCTCATCCATTGATAAATTGATTTATATGTGTATGTGTGTTTTTAAATATATACCTATTTTAATTATTTATCAACTAATTCAGCACTTCATACCAAAATGAAGTAAAATGAAAAAGGTGGACTATTTGCAACTGTTTTCAATTTTTTTCAACTCAACCCATTCGTGAAACTATGATAACTAGAGGGCGGATTTGTATACAAATGCATACTTTCTCGGTTGGCGAATTTCAAGGAAATACCCGTTTCACGTCTTTCTGTTTCCAAAAACACCCATTTTATTTTCCATAAAATTGCATATTTTGAAGGTTAGCGCATAAAATATTCGATATTAGCATATCCACTAGATCAGGGGTCGGCAACCTGCGGCCCGCAAAGAATTTGAACATTTTGGAGAGAAAAATTATATTTTAAAAAGATAATTTCCTTTAAAAAAATCACTAAATAAACAAGTAAATTTACCAATAAAATGAAATAGCATATTTCATTTTTATTACTCTTTTCATTTTCTTAGAGTAATTTCAAGGGAATTAGGAACTGCTTGTGATCCTAAGAAAGGATAAACTGACAACATTGGGATAATTCACTGTTATGGAGATCCTAAAAGGAAAGTCTAACAGGTGAAAAAATTTATATCAAAATCCGTTTCAGACCATCCTGAATTCACTGCCAAAAGACACAAAAAATCATATGTACTTATATATTTATATCGATCAAAAGTTCAAATTTGAAAGGCTAAGTTTGTAAATGGCCAGGAT
Organism: Stenodema calcarata; assembly: GCA_963920205.1. Classification (NCBI taxonomy): domain Eukaryota; kingdom Metazoa; phylum Arthropoda; class Insecta; order Hemiptera; family Miridae; genus Stenodema; species Stenodema calcarata. Next base: position 23,181,380 of record OY986057.1, on the reverse strand, counting down.
CGGACCACTCTTAGGGGGGTTTTGGCGAGTTTGAGGGGGGGGGAATTACCCATAAATTCAAAAATTGAAACAGTCTGACACGTGACACCTCATTTTTAAGTTTTTTTTTGTATGCTGAACACGATGGTGAAGTCAGAATATCTTATTCTGTCCTCAAACTGGAGCACTTTGAAGATGAAGAAACATTGCTGTTACTTGAGATGTTCTTCACGGTTCATCGGCTCTAATCTGAAACGGAATTAGATATTGCAATTCTGAGTTCGCGTTCAGCGTTGAAAAATCTATACTCTGAGGTATTACTCGGCAAAAAATGGAGACAAAGTTTGTTACGTATCCAATACTCTTATGGTATTCAAAATATATTTGATTCGGCCCCCTCCACCCCAAAATTTTACTTTGCGTAATACTACTCTTGTTCCACGTATTCGTACAAATATTTACAGCTTCAAAAATTCGCTCATACGATCATTCGCTCTTTTATTCAAAGAAGCAAAATGAGCACTTTTAATTAAATTTCATGACTTTCGAGTGCGGCCCCCTAAGAATCCATGAATTGGCGAATTTGGAAAAATTGGCACACCACGGGAAAAAGGCTGCCGACCCCTGCACTAGATAAATGCATTCATTTGCATATTTTGCCTACCTACATGGCGAGCCACTCGTTTTGAGGAAAAATATGCAGCATGGGTTGTAGAGCATAAATTTCAAATCAAACCGAAAAGTTCAATTTCCCTCCAGAATTGTTTTCTTAAGAGAATGAAGGACCGGTGTAGGTAGCAAGCCAACCCACAAGCTACCACCTCCCTCCCTATGTAGATGCTGGAAAGGGATGCCTATGTCCTTCATATGAAGAGGAGGCACGGAACAGCTGTGTTCACTGATCTGATAAGCTTGATATGTCTTTTCGTCATCAAATCAAACCTTGAATTCTCAATCGCCATCACCTCTCCATCGGCTTCATTACTCCTCACCATCATCACACCAACCGACCTACCTACGTCTGGCATGGCTGCGGCCAAGACAGAGAAATTGGAAATAGAAAATTGAGGAGATGAATTTCCTCGAAACTGATGGATTACTGCTGCTGTGGAAGGATTGCAAGAGAAGTGAACCGAGAACGGGGAAACAATCGCAGCTGAAGTGCTCGAAAAAAAAAAAAAAAAAAAAAAATCCAGGGTAGAAAACGATGAAGATTGTCAACGAGATCTTGCAAGGAGGGACTGGTCAGATTGATCTCAACCCAGAGGAGTAAACTTGATTGAAGTTTTGTCCCATCTCATCTGTTGACGTAGAAAGATCCTTCTCATGGTTACTGTGACTAACTATTTCTTAGCTGGAGGGGATGAAGATGAAAAATCTGAAGATGAAAAAGATGAAGATGAACCACAGTCGAAGGTCTTAAGGCCAAAATTAAATGTATTTACCTACCTACAGTTAAAATGCATATGGGTATTTATTTTTCAACAAGTGTTTAAATTAATTTTTTACTAAGTTCAATTTCGTTTCAATTTATGTTGTCAAAACATTTATTGGTTGTGTCAACATTATTCGTCTTAAAAATGTATGTTTGTATGTGATTTAATCGAACTTGATATTTCCTACTTGAGTGTTTTTCCAACAATCCATGAAACGTTTATTAAATGAAGCAATGTTTAGTGTAAAAAAGAAGAAATTAACGACTTACATGCCAATATTTTTAATGGACATTTTGAGTGAAATGAATATAATACTTATTTTTTCAGTGGTTCTGGTTTGCATTTTGCATTTGTCACCAATGAAACTTGGGTAAAAAAATGCTTATTCTGATTTTGTCAGTGCATATTTAAGCACATATTTCAGATGTTTTACCTCATATTTTATGACATCAAACGGGGGTTTTTAGTGCATAAGAATCCGCCCTCAACAAAGCTCCATTCTATACACGGTTGAGCCGTGTAATCCATGGATTATTCTGTACTAAATGTATTTTGCTGGTGAAAGAAACGAATTAAACTTACCAAGAGTGTATCTGTACCTCCGACAATACTAAGGCCTAATCCAATCTTGTCCTTGTTTATTTCAATGGTGGTTTCAATCCCAGGAATGATTATGGCAGTTAGTGCAAGGTTATCATCTTCCACTTTGAGTTTTCCAGAAGGAGATGGTGACAAAGAACCGGGTGGTGGAGCCAACTCTGAAATTGAGAGACTAACATTACTTCAAAGATGAAGGTCAGGTAATAAACATTAATATGGCAACAGGATGATTCTATTTCTGTATTCACTATCAACTTTCCCCTGCTTTGTTAGTTTCCGTTTGAAGATGAAAGCCAAATCACTGGTGGCTACTGATAGAAGCATGTGCACCCCCAGCCAAAAAAAGAGAATAAAACCAAATTATGTTGGCAGAAAACGGGATTTTACTATTTGAATCGACGCTCGAATGAGAGCCGCTCTGAGTACACGGAAAGGAGAACAGTTCTACCAACTACGGACCTACAATTGTTGCATCCCAGTGCATGAGCTGATCAAAAACAAAGTTAGAAGAAGAAGAAGAAGAAGAAGAAGAAATGTTTATTGCAAAACATGCATAATAACAAAATAGAATATATAAACATAATTTCGACATGGCAAAATGCCGTCTGTCTAGTTGGCCACAGTGCAGATTAACTATATACATATAAATGTGTATATATAGTACAGGTGTTACATTTCAAAGTTACATTTCAAAGTTACATTACATAAGTAAATTAACAGAGAATATTTCAGTCTCAAATTCAGGGTATCAAGGTATAGAAGAAATCACAACGGAGCACAACAATCTATCCACACAATAATATTATATTATATATTATTATATATTATATTATAATATATTATCCGAAATTTCCTATATCTAGATGCATCCCTCACATATTCCGTTAGATATACCCCAATTTACGCGCCACTCCACAAACAGCATCCCAAATCGTTCACTTGCATCTCAGAAATAATTAAACTCCCTCAGCAACTCCCTCTGCGAGCTTACAATATAGAGGTGTAGCCCCTGCCAATCCTTGCCATTCAGGATCTCCACGAGTTCCTCATCCGACAAATATGCCTTCTTCAGATACCTGACCCTAAACTCCGCCAACACTGGACATTTTGCCAGGTAATGCCTCGTATCCTCAGGCACCTTCAGATTGCATAATGCGCAGTCATATTGTCGGTCCGGCCTATTGGGGATCGTGTTCAAGTTGAACAATTCACCCCTTGCTCTCAGAACATTCCCAATCATCCATCCATTCACTGAACTCATGTATCCAGTGCTTTTGTGATCCAGACTAGCGTACAAACAGTGGTGCTCAGACTCCCTACATTGCTCTCTCACTCTCCCAACAAAAACAGCCTTCCACCCTTTTAATATCTCTCTGTTTATCCTCGTAAAGTCCTGCACCTCCCTAAACTCGGCATTCCTTTCGTCGGCGTATGTTCGTGCTAGTCCCCTCCAGGCTGGGTACCACCCATCGTTCCTCTGGATGAGCTGTTTAGCCAAAAAAGTGTTCAGCCTATCATCCGACTGGCCTAGGACCCTACCCATATAGCCCAAATGAAGCCTTAGGGTATGCTCATACACCTTTACCAGACCTAGTTCATTATATATTATATAATTCGGAGTGGTTTGGGGCAATCTAATGACTCTTTTTACGAAGTATCTTAATAATTTTTCCACCTCCTCATGTTCCCGGTATCCCCAAACCTGGGCTCCATAACACATCACCGTCCGTGACACCGCCTGGAAAACCTGGAGCTTCCTATCAAATGGGATGTCATTCCTGGATAGCAGACGTGACCATACACTATTCACCGCCCATTTGCTTGCCACCAGTTTCTCCTTGAAATGCAGGCTGAGTGACATTGAAGGGGTCACCAATACTCCTAGGTATTTATACTTGTCAACCACCTCCAGCCTTTCACCTCCATAATACCACCTTTCATTTCTTGCCAGCCTACCACCTCCCTCCCTACACACCATAACTTTGGACTTTTCAGTGTTTATTTTTAAATTCCATTCATCACTATACCTCCGCAGTTGATTTATCATCATCTGTAAACCCCCAATGCTATCCGCCACAAGCACCACATCATCCGCATACATAAGCAGGTTAATTCTTCTACCTCCAATTAACACCCCTCCTCCCAAACACTCCTGCATATCATTAAGGTAGATCGCAAACAAGGTTGGGCTCATCAGGCATCCCTGCCTCACCCCAGAGCCTATCATGATTTCTCGCGACAGCCCCCGGGTCGACCAGACAGCCGCAGTCGTGTTCTGATAAATGGCCCGTACTATATTCACAAAGCGGCTAGATATTCCCATGTTGAAGAGTTTGTAATAAAGATCCTTCCTCATCACTGAATCGAACGCAGCTCTATAGTCTACAAAGAACAGGTATAGCTTCTTCTTCCTTCTGAAAGTGATCTTCGCAATGCTCATTAAGTTAAAGATACTATCCGCCGTGCTGTAACCCTTTCTAAACCCGGCCTGGCATTCCACCAACCCACCATCCACTGCCAGCCATTCATTCAACCTATTCCCCAGCAAGGCTGTGAACAGCTTGGCTATCGCATCCATAAACGAAATCGCTCGGTAATTAACAAAGTTATCCTATAGATGCTGATTGTATCTTCCTCGTCAGTAGGAGGTTACATAGAGAAAATAAACGTTCGGAACTTGCCTCGGATCCTGATTCACAGTGGCTTTGTCATGCAACTTTTAATCACAGTCGAAGTTTTAGGTCATTGTGGATGGTGCTACTAAACAGCGCTCCTAGCAGATGATTTGAGAATTTGCCTTTTGGCTTCACGCACGCACATAAGAGATGGGCTTTCTGTTCCATGAACTCAGTTCAACTTCTTCCTCCCTTTGATAAGAGATAGAGTCTTCCAATAGTTAGTTGATTCGGTTGTTAAGATATTCCCTGGAGTGAATAAAAACGAGTAAAAGCTCATTTTGAGTGAATAAAAACTAGGCTTTACTTGTCCGCAAGTAAACACTCGCATTTGAGACGAGTAAATACTCGTTCAGCAAGGTCAGTGTAAAAAAAAAAAAAAAAAAAACGAGGCAATACTTCAATTGGTGTGAATAAAAACTAGTATTAGCTCTCGCGAGCTACCAGCTGACTAACCTTGCAAAAATTCAAGAGTTTACTCGTTGCCTTTAGTAAATTTTACTAAAGGCAACGAGTAAACTCTTGAATTTTCGCAAGGTTAGTCAGCTGGTAGCTCGCGAGAGAAACTTGTCGGATTTAGATGTTTGAGGAGGCCAGTAGGCCAATTTAAGTGGTGCATTTTTCCTTCTTTATTCTTGCAATGTCTCAGCTCGTCAGGATTCGGTCGGTTAAGTAAGCTTTATCGTGATCGGAGGTATATAGAGCCAGATATCATGACGAAACTTCTAAGATTTGAAAATGCGAATGTGGACTTTTTGACGGAGGCGCTTCCTCTTCCAACGGACGAGGAAACACGGGGCTTTACTACGGAGGTATTTCTCCGGTATTTTAGTGACCCCGGACTTTAGATTGCCGTGGAAAGTGACTTCGGAATCGACAGAACCACAGTGTGTAAGATTGTTGGATTTGTGTCGGATAGGATAGTGGAAAAAGCTGATCCATGGATTGTTTTCCTTTCACCGGAGAACGCCATGGATAAAGCTAAACATTTGTGGCAGTCCAAGTACTATATTCTAACCGTGATAGGTTCATTAGAATGTACCCACATTGTAAAAAAAAATAAAAATAAAAAAACAGAACAATTTGGTAACGACTACATCAACAGGAAAAATCAACCATCTATCAATGTTCAAATGATTTGCGAAAAAATACCAAGCGTTGATGTGGAGTGGCCAGGAAAAGTACACGACAGGAGAATCTGGAGCGCAAGTCGAATTAACCATGTTCTTCAGGAATTTCAGGGGCGAGCTACTTTACTGGCTGACTCTGGATACGGCCTCTTGGTTGCTTACCTACTCCTTTCAGGCGACCCCTAACAGATTTTGAGCAAGGATATAACACTCTACATTGCAAGGAGAGAGTCGTCATAGAACGCATTTTTTGCCAGTTAAAACATCGGTTCCCAACCGAAATCAAACAAGCTACCTACTCGGTACACGCACTAAAGTCGACGTCGTGCAAACGGGATTAATCCCGCCCTAACAGCTGTAGTAATTTTTGTTAGTTAACAAAAATTACTACAGCTTTTAGGGCGGGAGCACGGTGAACAGCTGTTTTTTGCGGGAATTCATAATCTAAACAAAAAACTAGTAAACCCTCGCAAGGTCAGCACAATTTCAACGAGGTATGCCTTGCGAGTAATACCTTGTTTTTATTCACCCCAAATTCGAGCATTTGCTGAGACTCGCGAGTAAATACTTTACTTGCGAGGCAACTCTCACAAGGCAATAAGTACTACTTTTTATTCGCTCTATCCATTATTCCAGCTTTTTTTGATTTGATCACAGTCCAAAAAGCGATTTTAAAAATCATTACTTCGAGAAGATTTTCCTCCGACGAGCTGTATTCGTTGGTTCCCGTCTTCTCAGTTAGCCAGCTGTACATTAAAGCCGCTCTCATGTACCACCATAAACATCCGCTACATTTCATTTATGCACCGACAGTTTCCTCTTATGGGCTCCGGGAGTCCACTCTGGGAGTAAACCCAGTTCCCGCAAGCCGCTTGAAATGTACCATCCGACATGTATTTTTTAGCCTACCGATTCTCATTAGAAAGCTGCCCAGTAATTTAAAAATACCTTCCAATTTAAGCCGAGCCAAATACAAAACAGCTGTTTTCTCGTGTGGTATTTTCACTAATAAAGAGTAAGAAAGGTGTTATCACTGGTTTCGTCTACTTTACTTGGTTCCCGATTGCCTGGTCTTCAAACGTTCTGATAAGACCCACACCTAAAACTTTCGTGTGAGATATCCTGCTTGTATATTCTTAACAGTCATACCCAAAACAATGTGAACATTGTGCATGATCCTTCTGTTGATGATTTGAGAACTAGAACGGTGGTGACATATCCAATAAGGTTTGCGATCTATGATTCTCATAATCAGTGATTCAAGCCTTGTATTTCACGTCTAATTCCTTCAATCTTCAATGCTTAAGCACGTCAACCCTTCCGTGTCGTTATCTGAATCGATATTGTCAACTTGCATTACCATTGTCTATTCCCAGCTTTTCCATATTGGTGTCCTAATTAACATCCTTCTCCTCAGCAGGCTGAAGTGTTGAAATGTTCAATGCATTAGAATTTGTGCGCCCACCAGCCAGTGCCTAATATAGCTTTTCCAAGCCAAATTGAGAATTTTCCAAGGTAATTCTGAGCAATTACTTGATCAACCCCAAACTTTTTCATATTTTACTACGGTCGTAAGGATGTTCTCAGAAAGCAAGAAACATATAATTCAAGCCCCGCAAGGCCGTCGTACAGGTTGCCGAGCGATAAGAAGGTTCAAAGTTCACGCGATAACAGTGGCTTGCGGGAGACGCGCGGAAGGCCAGTTGTGACATAATCTCCGCTTCTCCACTTCAGCTTTCTTCTCTTCATCTTCTCTGTTCTATTGCCGTACCTACTTCAAAATTTGAATGATTTAATCATCAAAATGAACAACGAAGTTCTTATTGAGTTAGAGAAGCAGCACCCAGAAATCGATAATACGGCAGGAAGATCACTGTTGAATAAGAGCGGGAAAGCTGATCTGCGGGAACTTCCGCATCCATCTGAACGGCACCCTCCGGAACGGCGGAGTTTCCTTACCCCCTCGCTCCCTTCGTTTTACGCATGCCGCGGTTCCGCAGTGCGTTACTGCAAAACGTGATGAAGGAACTGATCGAGTCGAGATTGGAACCCCGTAGGTTCATGGAACAAGAGGTTGGGGATTGTCATAGGGCAGTCCTACTACTAGGCTACATTGAACCTACCATAGGTATCCTCGGAAATTATAAAGACATTTCTTTTCTTTCTGTTCAGGCATATATTCAATTCTCCAACTCAACCTGCGTGTCCGAAACTCCCGAGAAATTCTTAGTACCTAACTTTAGGAAACATAGGGGGAAAGAGAGAGGGTAGCAAACGTTCTGTAAGAAAAATGGAAACTTCATTAAAGCCTGCCGAGGAGACGAGGAGGGGTAAGCTTAGAGGTGTCTGATCTTCGACTGACTTTACGATCTCTTCCTGGATTTTTCAGCGGGCGGTGTCGACACATCCGCTTATGAGGTCAATCAGTGAGTTTTCGCTGTCGTATTGTTTCTCGGTTTTCCTCATTGTTGACCGACTCGCCAAATAAGGAAACCGATTGTTTAGCAATTTTCCTTGGAAAATTCTGAACTTCGAGGGTCGTCCGTAAGGCCCCGTGACGTGCTTCCCTCTGGTGGCAAAGTCGAAAACTTGTTTGCTGTATTGAGCGACAGTTTCCCGCCCGCCACAAGCCATATGGTTTACCACTTCATTTTCTATTGTGGGATTTGTACATATTTAATTAGGTATCATAAAAGGTATCAAAGAGAAACACCAAATCAAATGAAAAACGAACTTGGAGTTCCAACAATGGATGCTTTCGCTGGAGTTTGTGCAGCTGGTGTTGATCCTCCAGCTACGGGTGTGGTGGGTGCTGTTGCCAGTTTCTCTTCTTCTTTAGCTCGGTTTGGATTGCAGACGACCAAAGTAACTACACCTTCAGTTTTCTTCAATAGAGCAGCAGCCTGGAGGAAAGTATACAATATACTTACATACACTCTATAGTAAAGTAAATACTCAATATTACAATGTTGTCACAATGTCAACTTGACAATGCGAATTTTTGGTAATAAAATTTCCAAATTCACTATCGTGTTACACATCAACCTAGGAAGAATAATATGTAACACGATAGTGAACTTACGTGAATTCAGATACATTCTCGATACCATACCAATAGAGAAGAAAAAGTCCAATAGATATATTTATGAATGCTTCAGGAACAACACAGGATATACATAAAATATGGGTACTGATTGGTGACGAAACACGGACTTGATTTCAAGGATCCCAAGCAATAGGATGGTTGAAATATATTGATTAACTACTGGCAGATGTATTAAGGATAACTGTGGGCAGTTGACAAAAATAGATGCCATCTTCTGAAACATTACTCGTACTTACTGCGTCATAGTTTGAGCCGACAAGAGTATCTTTGTTCACAGCCAAAATCATATCTCCAACGCTCAGCCCAGCCTGAACAAGTAAGAGATGAGAGAATTACTCAACAGTTTGTATAAATTTCAGTCTTTAATAAATTCATGGTTATCCATTGTCTTTTGTTGGCACCATTCTTTCAGAGATCTTATTCATAAGTATTTACTCTACCTATATCTATGTTAGCAGCGATCAGGGGCAACGAATACTGCATCGACATCAGCGATCTGGCAGAGAAGGATACGTTGGATAAAGTAGGTTTCTAGCATTCAATTTATTGTTTATAAACATCTTTTTTTATGGTCCAAATCGCATTCTCGATATTATTTTTGGCAAACAAGCATTCAAGGGTTATCCAAAAACCAAGAAATATTTGTTCACACATTCTATTTCTAACTTCCGATTTTTTTTTTTTTTTTTTAAATTTATTCAACTTTTAGTAACAATTTACTTTACAGTTATAAATGTGAATTACATGTTATTTTCCCCGTACTTCAGTACAATGGTACGTGGGTGAAGGTAGTTGCCCATTGGCAGTCCTTCTTAGAAATGCGAACATGGAGAGGGGAAGGAGAAAAAGCCCGTTATCACGAGGATTCAGTTTTAGTGAATCCTTCTCGACCCAGTTAGCGAATTCTTAATGGGACTATTGCACATCAAAAGTGCAGCAAACAAATTTGTTTAATGTGAAAATTTGTATTGTATCGTTGTAGCTTTGTAATGTGCTTGTAACCATAAATTTCGTTAATTTTTCTAAGGGGGCTAACCCCTCCATAGACCTCCAGTTCCGCCAATGCGTCCTTCCCCAAAATCGAGTTCACAGTTAGAAATCAAGTACAGACAATCAACTGAACAAAAGTTTCATCAACGTACATTGTATGTAAGGTTATGAACTAGACCCTATATAGTGATGCGACATTCAATAGCATGACTTCTCTAATTTATAAGGCGTGGTTTCAAGCAAACATTCCTTTAGCCAACCAAAAATGATCGAAAAGGTCTTAAAAAAGCCGTTTTATTCGTTGTAGGAGTCAGTTCACGCCAACTCTTCCTAAGTCGATGACTATGAGAGTGTGTTATAAGAAAAGTTACGAGAACTCTTGGGCGAGTAACGGAGTGAAGAGGATTCCTGCGATTTCACAGATATTACTGAAGGGCAGGAAGAAAGGAATGAACACGAGGGGAGGTCAAGTAACAGCGAGCTTAGTTCAGAACTTGATGTCTACTGAACACAGATGAAGAATAGTGGCACTTTTTGCCTCACTCCCCACTTGTATGCCCCTTCGCATACAACTAAATCTAAAAAACGCTGCAAATTTTTCCACAACAGTATTACTATTTGTACAGATCCAGGATTCCAGAGTGGGGGGGGGGGGTTCGCTCGGGGCAAGTTTATTGTGTTACCACTTGTCTTCAAATTGTTTCCACAGTAGCAACACCTCGCCGAGCTTTTTTCTTTTGCTCTCTCAAAATGTAGCCAAATGTAACTTTTTGCAGGTACTCAACTCTAGTTAGTAGAAGTTATGGATTGAAAAGGACAAAACATCTGCTAGGACATGGAACAACGAACTACACAACTACAATCAGAGAACAAACAAACACACCTAACCTAACACTGAGAGCAATCGACTTTTCCAATATACGATTCGATTCAGATCAACAACATCGAAGATTATCGAGTCTGTATCACCCAATAATGAATAATTGGGTGGGTAAGTATTAAACTATTATGTATCATTTTTTAGGTACATAACAAGTACCTTTTATGTTTAGGTGAGTGACTAAAAAAAATGAAACTCAAAAATTCCAAAGAACAAATAATAAACATCGATGTCTGAGAAAAATAACATCAGAAAACATTGAAGAGTAAACCTCGGTTTGAACAAAAAACATCGATGTTTCCAAACGTCGATACACCGATACCCATCCCTTCTATTTAGCACCCTTCTATTGAGCCAGCATTCCGAATTTCAAATGTTGCTACTGCCCAAACAACTTGTGTGGAGTTACAACACCTCAGCAATTCTGCCAACACCAAATTAAATCTTCAGGACATGACTGTAGACAATGGTTTAACTCTAGTGTGCGACTCTTCTGTTGGAAAACTATGCCCTTTCATTCCGGAACAGTTTCGTAGGGCAATTTTCAATTCAATACATGCCCTTGCACACCCTAGTATCTCTGCCACAGTCGACATGGTTCAGTCCCGCTATTGCTGGCCCTCCTTGAGAAGGGATGTCGCATTGTGGGCAATGACATGTATTCCATGCCAGCGAGCCAAAACGTGGCGCCATACGTCAAGTGCAATAGGAAAATATCAGCCATCGGAAGCAAGATTTGCACAATGTGTACAATATCTACATTAATATGTCATATTAATGTAGATATTGTTGGGCTCTTACCACCATCAAGAGGTTCTCGTTTCCTTCTAACAATAATTGATCGCTTCTCACGTTGGCCAGAAGCATCTCCACTAGCTGACATTATTGCAGACACAGTAGCCTTCACTCTTGTCTCAACTTGGATCTCACGGTTTGGAGTTCCCAGACGCATCACAACTGATCGAGGTAAGCAGTTTGTCTGCCAACTCTTTAAAAGCCTAACCACGATGCTAGGAGCTGACCACCTGAAAACTACAGCATACCACCCTGCTGCAAATTGAGCAATTAAACGATGGCACCGTTGTCTAAAGTCGGCACTAAAAGCTCAGTTGACAGAGGACTGGATCTCCAAACTACCAACGGTTCTCTTGGTTTTGCGCTCGGACCTCATCCCCGGTTTTGGAGTGACTCCAGCAGAAATCCTCTCAGAGTTCCGCTTGATTTCCTAGAAAATCCAGCCACTACCAGACATTCCGAAGCTTGTCGCCAAACTGTGAGACCACGTTCGATCGATTCGACCAGTCCCATTCCACCATAATACCACCACGACTTTCTATGTCTACCCTGAGCTGACTAGGGCATCACACGTCTTTGTGAGACATGATGCAGTACACCGCCCACTACAACCAACCTACGATGGACCTTTTCGTGTCGTATCAAGGACTGACAAGGTAGTGAGGATCAGCACACTCAGAGGAGAACAGACTATATCGATTGACAGAGACAAGCCCGCCTTCTTATTGGCTGACCCAGTGGATCACTCGTCAACTGGTTTGCCTATACCTACTGAACCCAATTCATCTGCTCCTATTCATGTCCCACCCCCAGAGACTCGTCTGCTGCTACCCTCAGATCCAGACATACCAAGTCCCAAAGTCACTACACGGAGTGGCCGGAGGGTAAAATTCCCGGCAAGGTATCGTTAGCACTGGGAGGGGAGTGATGTGGCTATGGTTTACCTACGTAAAATCCGTTAAATGTGACGCCTTCTGTCGAGTTGATAAACTCCACTAAATGTTACTTTTTGATCATATGTTTTTACAAAATTCAATCCTGTGTTTTTTTCTAGCCGTCCAATAAATTAATTTCGTTCTCGTAAGTTGAAATTTGTTATCCGTTCTTGTATACGCTTATTGCGAATCTTACTAATTAAAAGGTCAAATCTAAATAAGCATTTTTTTTAAATTAATTTTTTTGATTCTAAGGATCTTGAAACGTACACCCACCAATTTTTTCCGATTCCTGCTGTTCATTAATGAAAACAAGAAACCAAAAATCAATTGTAGCAACAGACTGGATGTTTTTAAAACCTTGCGATTGGTGAACGGTAGGAACTGCAAACCCGTATCACTTCCTTTGACTTGGAATTGCTATACGCAAAAAGATAGAACCGATATCATTTGGATAATAGGTACCTGATATGCAGCACTTCCTTCCTGAATGTCAGAAATGAAAATACCTTGCCCCACTTCAGCATGTTTCCCTTCGATGATCATTATCCCCAGCCCTTGTCCTTGGACCTGAAAAAAAATAGAAAACAAATCATTAGGCCATATTATCGAAGGTGGTGATTGTTGAGGGATGTAGACACAAAAATTATCTTCTCATTGCTGAACGTGAACGTTCCCGATGCTTCATATAAAAAAACCGTCCGATATGTTCCATTTGTCTTGGGATAGGACTGTGATGTTATACCAAGAGACAAACGTTCAATCGATCTTCTGAAAACCGTTCCATTTACGTTAATATAATACACAACTGAATTTAAACCATTTCATGGTTTCTCTGAGCTAATAAAAAAATATCGAATCAGTTCTACAATTTGTTTAAAAATCTACCCCTGATACATTTGATACCGTGGAAGTAAGAAAATTGACGTAAAATTGCATAAAAAATCTTTATAAACCCTAAATTCGTTGTTTCTGGCTTCTAAAACTAATGAAGCCTTACCTGTGGAGTTAGATAGCTAGTCAACAAAACTGAAGGATTCTACCGACGTCAAAACCAATTTATTTCACATCAACTGAACCGATTAATGAACAATCTATTAGTTAAAGTCATGCAGTAGGTACTACTCATAATTAGTGAATTTGGAACAAAATTCATTTTATGAACCAACTTATATGTCTTGATGTCTAAAGTTAGGTATTGCAATATGGAGAAAAGATCAGTTACCCCTCAAAAAAGTCGCAAAAAATCAAAAACAAACAAGGATCAGATTTAAAAAAATATGCCTATGTTCTTGACGATGACGTGGAAATGATCCAGGGAATTAAGGAACGTGTACTATTGTTCTTCTTCTTTTCATACAAAATATTTAGATGGAATTTGTAACATCTTTCAAATTATGGAGCACACTTCACATGGGGGAAAAAAAACTCTGCAGAAACTCTTGACACAACGGTTTATTATCTTCTTTGCGCAGCTCACCCTTCTGTCTAGATCACTAAATGGTAGATTAAGTATTATTACAGCCCTCCCCCAGTGGTAGTGGTGGGGAGGGGGGTACCCCGGGTTCAAAAAACATTAATTTTTCAAATCCCCTCGTCAAAAAACTATCATTTGATCCCATAGATCTACAGGAAGGACGTTGACCTGACTTGCCGCCGTTAGATACACGCTCTTATGACAGGATTTCATTGGCTAAACCTTTGAGGGCTCACTGAAAGCGAACGTTTAGTCGTAGAAAGCTCCAGATGGTATTATAAAAATCTAAAAATTAAACTCCATTTAAATGTGAACTAAAAACGTTACCGTTCCAGATGCATTTTTCGAATTATGGATTTTTCAAAATTTCAAATTCGTCATCGTGGGTGTGGTCCAAACTTGTAAACCGAATTTCTTAATTTTAGCACAACGCTAATTGGGGTAAGTGCCATGGACTGGTTCAAACTTGATTTGGAGTCTTCGATATTTTGAGGAGCTGGAAAAAGTTCAAACCAGTGTTATCAAAAGCGCTCTGTTGCTACCTAGAGGTACTCCTGGTTATCTGCTGCGATTGGAGACGGGTCGGGAGAGCCTGGGTGTGAAAGTCTTTGATAGAGCTATTGCATGGTTGATCAAAATCCTGGAAATGCCCATGTGCAGATATCCGCGTATCTGCTTGGATCAGCTGATCCGAACTGTTGATGGAGGTTCCAGCTTAAATAGGTTCAACTGGGCGGCACAGATTAAGGGAATCATGAGTGGTATCGGCTATGGTGGTGTCTGGGAGAAACTTGATTGTCAGGGGTTACGAAGGTACAGGAATGATATGGTAAATAGTTTAAGAATTAAATATCTTTACGAGGATTTGGGAAGAATGTACCACTCCTCCTACAGTACGTTGTACTGTAAACTGACACCCCCAGGTTCCCACTTGAGAAGCTACCTCAACTCTGGGGTCCCTCTGCATGCGAAGCGTATCCTAGTATCTCTTAGATTGTCGAGTTGCAACGTTGTCAGAGGATGGACCCAGGGGGAAAAATATGAAATCGACCAGAAAAAATTATGTGTTTTGTGTAACAGTAACAAGTTGGAAACAATCTCTCATATTTTCTGTGAATGTTCGGTATTGTCCCATCATAGACTCAAGTGTTTCGGTTTTAGAAGGCTGAGTGTTGACCATTTCAGGAGAAATTTATTATCAGGCAAAAGTGACGCCGAAACAAAGATGATATGTTCTTTTTTCCTCTCGTTTTTGTGCTTTCGCAAATTTAAGAAGAGATTGTTAGAAGAAGTGGGCCTGGACCTGTTATAATCGCTAGGACATGTGCATTGTTCATATGTTTTCTTTTGTTTGTTTTTTCTTTTTTTTCATTGCCGGAGGACGGAGTGTGTCGACACAATGTGATGCTAGGAAATTTATTTTTGATTTATACTTACCGAACTCACTGTTCAATCCCTTTAAGTTGTTTTAAGCTCATTTTTATTTTTGTGGGTAATGCCCATGCATTGTATAGGTGGAACACCTTAAACAATAAAGAATTTTTGATTGATTGATTGATTGGTTCAAACTTGAACTGCAATTTTTTGCGAAAGTTGCGTTTTTAAAGTTTCAAAATTTATTTTGAACTAGGGTTTTGAAAAGTTTCAAGGATCATCGAGAGACTTGTCCTAACCCGTGAACCATATTTCGTAATTTTCGCTCAACGCAAGCTGGGCAAAGTTATTCGTTTTTGGAATCTACGTATCTTGAAACGTCCGGTAAGGATTTTGAGGGAAGGTACATTTTTTCTCCTTGGGCGATTCCAAAGGTTCATTCTCGAAGATAATAAACCAAAAATACCCACCAACACGAGTGTTGACTATTAAGGAGATTGAAACACCAATGACAACTGATATGAATAAATTCATATGGGTTATCTGTGGCAGGTAGTAGGCGCCGGAGCAAATGTAAACCAACATATCATTCTGCACCCCTAACATAAATTGATGCAAATGCAATATCGATGAAAAAGTCCAAACATGCATTACCTTGGCAGTTCCTTGTCACAGTCCTCACAGTGACCTGTTACCTACCCCATAGTCATTAAAATAATTATGTAATACAAACGTAGCCCATTTCTGGAACAATGACGGTATATTTGTATACCAATAATCAATATTTATTTGTAGGTCATAACTGAGACAAATATCGGATCCTACAATAATCAAAATGGTTATTAATTATTATTATGTTATTATGTTTATGAATAAGGTAGGAACGACGTTGTATAGGGAGGGGGACGAGGGATGTGTCGGACGCATGCGTGGAAGGATACGGCCATCATGCTCCACAACCATGCGCAGTTAATCACGTTTACCTGGTGAGATGGAGATTTCCCACGTTCAACGCTTCCAGGCTGTTGGAACAGAACCACATTGCTCTCATATTCATGACATAAAATGGGAAGGGCCTCCAGGTCTAATACCTTCCATAATTTGCAAGAGGTTTATATACAACAAAAAGGGCGATCTCATTCGTCAGGGTTTTGAGCTTGAGCTCATGTTAGTTCATGCGATCGAGCGGCAGAAGGGGTGAATTGGGAATGTTCACTGTGGTGTCAATCAAGAAGTAGGTAGTACTAAAAAACTGAACCCTCTGAACATGTTATGTAAGTAGCACGATGAAAAACACTCGTAGGTATAAAATAATCAATAAATCGCCATCTCATACTGTCAATTGAATAGCTCTCGTGGTGGGTGAACATATTACTATTTAGTGAAACTCAAGATTTGTAACACTCACATTTACCACCTACTCTTCCCCGTTTCCGGTGATTGATGGAATTTGATCTCAACTTCAGCACTTGATGCCAATTTTTGAATTAGATACACAACAGCATGATTATTTAGTCATCGTTATTTCAGCATAATTTTTCGAAACGTTGTTTTCATGTAAACCTTTTTTGGCGCGTTCTGAACCAGAAACAGTTACATTATCAAGATTATTTATAGGGCGTACAAAGTATATCCCATATGGAGTCATATTCCAATATATACGTTTCAAGTCCCAAAATTGGCTATGCTATCAGAATGCCGTAACAATTTCATAATGCACAACGATGGATGTTATTAATTCACAATTTTCAACGATTTTCCATGCAAAATAACTCATGTTTGACCAACTCTTCGAGGGCAATGTGTTTTTTGTAATTATTGAGATTATGGAATCAATAATTGGTGGCGTTTGGAAATAGAATCCAACGAAAACATTCCATATCTTTTCTCTATGATCACCTCAGTAACCTCCGTTTCCCATCATAAATATATCAAATTCATGTTCATTGTTCGATCAAATTATGTATCCCATCTCACGCGTTCTCCTCGTCGTAACGAGTACAGATGAATGGAATAAAGTTCATATTGTATTCTATAAGCATAATTCAAATTAAACCATTCGAATCATAGAACAGCCAATCAGATCGGAGCGCCATTAGAATACAGCAATAACACTTCACTATAACATCGACTACATCCATTTAAATACGACACAGAACAGCTACGAGATAAAAATTTTGAGGCACATTATAAACACTTAATAGGTACGTTCCATGTAACCTACAACACCATAGATATGACACGTAAACTGCTGTTCGAGTCAGACTACGCAGATTCAACATCCACGGAATTTGTAAACAATCATAAAATATGTTCAATACGGTGACAGTTCGTGATGCTACTAGGTGACAAGATTGTTATCATTCATCGAAGAACATTGAACGAACATGTAAAATAAATCATAACAGTGTGCGGCAGATTGGCAAAATAACATCTGATCACAATATACGAGTACACTAAATTAGGAGGTAAGAAATATTGGCGAAAAGGGGGAGAGGGAACATCTGAAATTGATAAAAGATAGTTTACCCGGAACGTTTTGGTTTTGGAAATTCCCAACAAAGAGCATGGGAAGGCTTCGGTCCAGTTAAAACGACAAGAGTGCTGAAAAATAAATATGAAACTCTCGAATTCATTGGATATTGAACTGCAACCACCCGACATTATGACATTGTGGCTAGCTGGATAAATGACAAGTTTCAGTCGTTGAGTAGCCAAAAAGGTTCCATATTCAAATATATCTCGTTCATAATAGACTTTCGAAAAACGATGGAGAATGTGGCTTTTAAACATTGTTGTGGAAGATTCGATCAAATTGCATGCTCGAAGAACAGAACAGAATTTATTAGCTAACTCGTCCTGATTTCCAATTGGTATATTATATTGATCAGCAGCCTTCAAACAAGGGGCAGTGATTCGAAAACTCAACTAAGAAACTCACGTCAAGGTTTCTGCCCTATAAAATAGCCCTGGGCTATTTTTATTATTGGAAAATTCAACCAAATAGTGGCTACGGCCTTTTTCGATAGAGTTAAGGAGTCCACTGAGTGTGGAACTATTGGCAATCGATCCAGAATGTCGAAAAACTTGTAAAACGATATCAGACACATGAAATATCGGAAGATTGCAGGTTTTTTTCCTTTTTCGATCGGGTGTTTTGCAACACTGTGCCGCTTAGGGTAGCTCTGAGTGCTCTCCCCCATTCTTCTAAATCTTGACGGCTTTGAGCTTATATACGAATATACGACAGGCTTGGATAACTTTTCTGTTAATTTGGAGATCAAACGGATTCACTACTCTACTGTGCAAGGAAGCTCTGCAAACCGAGAAATACACCGCCCACTTCATCCAGCTTGAAATTCAACACGTTAGCAGTTAACGTCGCCAACGAAACGTGAATGAAGTCAAAATTATTCCAACTCTCCAGCCGAGTTAGAGGGCCAGCCAGTATTTTCTTTATCGTTCAAATTTTAATAACAACGATTGGCAAACAATGACTTCCTCCGGGGAAATGAAAGGAGGTAACATAAAGCGATTCATGAAATGTTTGGATAATGAGGGTTCCATAATGAAGCCCTATAAGCTTTCACGCGAAGGATTCGTACAAGCTTAAGATATTCTCGTTTGAACCCGGGATTATATCAACTGAAGCAATCCAATTCTGCTGAAGTATAATGATGGAAAACTAAAGAGGATCACGATCTGCTTGCCAATATCTAGTTTCGATGACGTTCCACAGTACCTCCTCGTTCCCTTGATGCTTACTAAATGAGTCACTATTGTATATAAAACTGGATTTGTACCACTGGCTTGTTTCACATTTTTTCCTGGTAACTATGGAGAAAAAAAAATTGTCAAGATAGTGGGAACACACATGCTCGCACGGATTCACATATTCAATTAGACGATCGAAGATGGATCAAGTAGAATCTCATTTGGACAGACACGGCAGATACTGATATTTATAGGGAACTTCTGCATTACCACCTGGATGACCTCTAAATATCCCATTAATATTGGTTCAGTAATTTTGGAGACACCAATCAAAACAGAAGTGAACATTTAATTGATAAATTTTTTCCACGGTCACAATCATAGTTTTATCCTTTTGCTGCAGAACAGACACCACATGCGGAGGGCAGAAATATGCATACACATGGTAGACAATATATGGCACTAAATCATTATCATCATGTCTCAACTGATTGTTTAGGCGCATATCATTTTGTCATTCAGTGTATTGTAATGGTCACTGAAATACTGACATTAGCGGTGGTGCTATTGAAGCAAACGTGACCCCCCCCCCCCCCACCCAAATCTGTTCTCAGCCTTGCAGGGTAATCTACACGAACGAATCACAAACCATCTTGACCTTGTCGGCTAAAGCGGCCCACTCACGATCCTGCTACAGGAAGTGGGGAGTGCAACGAAGTCCCCCTCTTCGCTCTCCTACGCTCTTCACACACGATCCTGCTGCAGGAAGTGGGGAGTGCTACGAAGTCCCCCTCTTCGCTCTCCTACGCTCTTCACACACGATCCTGCTGCAGGAAGTGGGGAGTGCTACGAAGTCCCCCTCTTCGCTCTCCTACGCTCTTCACACACGATCCTGCTGCAGGAAGTGGGGAGTGCTACGAAGTCCCCCTCTTCGCTCTCCTACGCTCTTCACACACGATCCTGCTGCAGGAAGTGGGGAGTGCTACGAAGTCCCCCTCTTCGCTCTCCTACGCTCTTCACACACGATCCTGCTGCAGGAAGTGGGGAGTGCTACGAAGTCCCCCTCTTCGCACTCCCACAGCCCGAACCGGCACTTTCCCGCCGAAATTCAAATGATAATTTTTCTATCATGGCGGATGATAACCGATTTCTGTCATGGCTGGTGATAACAACACTCTAATGTCGTCCTGCAGCCCCACACACGGTCGGACCTTGCAGGTTGACAGGGTGGGGGAAGCCAGACCGCAGGTTGGTCGGATGGGAATCCCATCCGACAAGCTCTGCAGGACACCTGCGGCAGGAAGGCCACCACACACAGGCCCGTGTCCGAAGAGGGGGAAATTTTCGGTTCCCCCCACTTCCTGCTGCAGGATCGTGAGTGGGCCGCTTTAACCAAACGGAAAATTAAACGCACATCGACTACATTTCGTCAATTGTGGTTAGCACTGGTGTGTGGGCCCGTTCCCCGTTTCGAGGACGACTAGTTTCCCACACTTCATTCTAATAGCTTTTTGTTAGGTGTTTATGTTATGGATTACTGTTCTCGTCAGGCCACTTTCGTAGTTGTCCCGTTGACGATATCTGCGTGCCATATGTTTGCAAACGTCTGGGGGGGGACAACGACAACTGGTTTTACTGACAAGTGCATAGAGTAGTAGTAGCAGTATTTTATTGAATAAAAACACATTTACACGGATTATTGCAGTAAAATACGATTAAAAGTAATGGAAAACAGAGCACTTGGCTGTGAGAAATATATATATAGGCTCAACTAAACCGTGGACCGCAAAAGCACTCATAGCAAAATTTGGCACTGCAACCAAATCCAAAAAAAAAAAAAAACTAGAAATAGATATTGTTTTGGCGATTCTTCATTAATTTAGAGCGAAAGCTCTAAGCAGCAAGGAGTTAGCATACACAGTTAAATACATTTAGCATTTAAAATTCATCTTGACCGAAATTCAGGAGTCGTTTTAGCAGTGAAACATCTGATTGACGAGCAGAGTTATCTTCATAGCGAGCTATACCAATGTAACGGCAGGGTTCCAGAACGGGCCATCTCTAACTGAAGTGGAACACGACACCGCTCTCTTTTAGATAGGAGATGTTGCACAATTGCTTACTATCAAACGTGTATGACTATACAATCGATTATACAAAATTGATAGTTCAGTCTTAGATGAGCTAGAACCCTCTCAATCTGAATATATGAAAATAGCCCCAAATGATATTATCTACCAAAGTAGGTAAAGTAACAGCCCGGAAAATTGAATATTCTACGTGAGGCCCTCTGAAAAATGATAATTATTTCAAGGCTTAATGACAATTTTTCGTTCATCTGGATGTTTATATTCAAAAGTTTCAGGCGGAATTCATTTCCTAGCGGCGAAAAGTAAATAAATAAATTTTATTTATTTATAAATTTTATTTAAATAAATAAATTTTATTTCAGAGAAACCCAGGAATACAGAAGCTTTCAATGTAAATATTCTAATTCGACCTTTTAACCTCCAAACCATACTGCAAGCAAACGACTTGAAAAGCTAAGACCTACTCTTCAGATTTCTGTGCAACAGTATCATTAAAATTTGAACATAAACATTACCTATCAATTACAGTGTAAAAAATTTAGATAATACTAAAATAACTACAAATAACAATAAAAATCGTCGAGGAATCAGCAACACCACCAAGTTCGTTTTTCAGAACTTTTCAGGAGAGAGAAAAAACCGATTTTTTCGTCCATCAAGGCCTAATTGACTGAAGTTTTTCTCGATATCTATGATGAATGATATCTATTCATCATAGATATCGAGAAAAACTTCAGCCAATTAGGCCTTGATGGACGAAAAAATCGATTTTTTCTCTCTCCTGAAAAGTTCTGAAAAACAAGCTTGGTGGTGTTGCTGATTCCTCGACGAAATGAAATTTATATGTATATAAATTACATTTCGTCGAGGAATCAGGTATACCTAGATCATATAAAGCAATATTGTATCAGAAATTTTATTTCTGATTTGAAATAACTACTACCTACCTATGGCTGTATGGTAATGCCAATGCCTAATAAATAAATTATAAAAAAAAAAAAAAAAAAAAAAAGGAGAGAAGCCGAACCGGCAAAACGGCTCAGTCTTGAAGGTGAGGAAACCGTTTGCGCCGTGAATTATAAAGTAGTATGAACTAAATCACACGCGACGAAATCGTGGAAACCGTGTTTCGTAATCATGTTGAGTAAACAAGAGTGTTTGGAAAAATCGTCTATTTCCACTGAAATATGAGTACCTACACTGTTAGACCGGTTTCGGTAATTAAGCCATCGTCAGTAACAAAACAATACTAATATTATTAATAACTGATAGTAATAGTATAATAATAGGAACAACCTGATATTCTTTTGATCGATTCAATTTTGACTTGGAAATTATGATGCGATTTAGCGAATTTGCTTGATGTTAGCGCCAAATTCAAAATCCACGATGTACGTGTCTACTTTTTTCTTCGTCGATTTCATCTTAATTATTAAGCTTCCTTCAATGGTTTATGTAGGATCTTCCTAAATTGTACTCAGTACAGTGGATGCATCTACGCCAGGAAGATATCGGGAGCTGGCGCTGGGGCTTGGGCTGACTCTTGATGGTGGACCAGCTCAGGATCGAAATAGGGCTCAAGTTTTGCGGTCTCTCCGGGAGGGAATGATTGGAAAATAGAAACTTGAATCTAGTCAGGCAGTACTTATATGCCTAGTTGGACAGCTCGGAGGAGAGAGGGAGGAAGAACTTGACAAATTCATCTTTATACGTCGTAGAGGCTAACTGCAAATTACGGATGGTTGAGGGAGGGAATGGAAAATCGATTACATTAGGGTGGGATTGTCAGATACGTGGTATGGTTTCATCAATGTACCTAGTTAAGTGGTGTTCACATATACTTATGCGATTTTTTTTTTTTTTTTTTTTAATAAAACTGTGAACACTGGTCTACGAGGCGCGAAAATTTGAATCGACTGGCGTAAGAATCTCATTTTTGACAAAATGTCGGATACGTGGTATTGCGACGAAATGTTGAATCATAATATTTTCCTTCCTGGGAGCTTGATTTCGCTCAACAAGGATGCTGATAGGCCAAGCCCGCTGTTCAAACTTTATGGAAAGTCACTAAAACGCAAGTTTAATTTTAAACGACAGACACTGTTTTTTATTCATTTGTATTCCATCGTTGTTGTAAATAATAAAGTATGGAAGTGAATACATACACGAAACTAATAGTACACGTTAAAAACTGGTCCTCCTAGTGAAAAGAATTCGGAAGATATGAGTGGGGATCCGAATTCAGCACGCGTCTCAACGTTCTAGAAGTGACTTTTCAAGACGGCGAGACGATCGACGGTAGTTGAATAGACAACACCTTCTCAATGAAGGCAGCCTTGACCCCGAAGGAGGTGACAGGACTGTCACTGAGAGGCTAGCGAACCGATTGTGATACACATCCGCTGTCCCATTTGGCAGATGAAACGCTTGCGAGTATGCGACGGCATGTCCCGAACCCACTGACATGGCGCGCCGTCTGCCGCATTCACGAGTAGGTCCTCAAAACAATCGTTTCAACACCAACGGCCTTGCAGTCTCTCGCAGAGAAGTTTACAATTGATTTACGAATTGATCTTGCCTTGGGGATACTTCAACAAATACTATTACGGGTGATTGTGAAAGACCCACTGAAAGAGATCTAGAAGCATTTAAGGTAATAAAGAATAATGAAGTAGTTCATGAAGCGTCCTGTTACGTCGGGTTTTAATCTGTGGCCTGTTGCTAAATTCGAACCGCGTTCTAGGAACAGGTTAATGAGTTCCCCTCGTTGATATTTCGTTACATGAAATATGATTCCCCAACACATTTTCTCTGAATCAAATCTGCCCACTGAAGGGCCACAGGTACTGGTGTGTATTAATCAAATTACGATAACTTCATGAATTAAATGTACCTACCCAATATTACGTTGACTAACATTTTCATATCGTAGAGAGATGATATTTCTCGGAAACAATACAATCAAATTGAACAAAAAAAATCTGCAAATTCTTGACACAACGGCTTATTATCTTCTTTGTACAGATCACCCTTTTGTCTAGATCAGGGATGGCCAACTTCTTTTGCCCAAAGGGCCACTTCCATACTTTCGCTAAAAGCAGGGGCCGCACAAGAACTTAAAGGGAAATTTAGGCTATATAAATTAATGTATAAACAAATGCTATGGATATTGAACATACTTTAATGTTGAACATACTTTAATATACATACTTTAATGTTGAACATACTTTAATATACTAATCATACAAGAGTTGAGCAGAACAAAATCAACAATTTTACTGAAAAAAAAAAACCGTGAGAACACTGAGGGCGGGCACAATCGTTCACAAGTTTGTCAAAATCAATTCTTGTCGAGGTGGTGGCCACTTTAAGCAAATCTTGAAGATGGTTGTCTGTAAGGCCCACTTTCACCAAAAAATTAAATAACGGAGATTACCCAATCTTCGTTTAAGTTAACCTCGGGAGATAAACCTGAATGTCTTTCACCAAACCAAATGTCGTTTAAACTCAGAATCAAATAACGGAGTTTAGCAAACGGAGATTACGCAAACTGTCCAACTGTGCAAACCGTCCCGTACGACAAAAGTTGGACAATGTGAAGCGCCGGAGCTACAAATTTGTTGACGAACACACACACACCACGGAAAACCCTACTATACTACGTAGACACACACTGTCTATTGTTTAGTCATACTTAATTGTTTTTTGAGTTATTCCTTATTATTATTGTAGGAATTCAATAAAGAAAATGGTTAATTTAATAAAGAGATTTATTAGAAAGAAGCGGGTAGAACAAATAATATTTCCGCCATATTATGGCGGATTACATGAGACAGAGAAGCCTCGATATAAAAAATATCCTTTTCGATTATGGAAGTATTCCGCATTTTCTCCTCCTGCAAAAAAAGAAAAACAGGGATCAAACATCACTGTGCATTCAATTTTGGCAATTTTGGTACGAATACAATCATTTGCGGCCATGGGAGGTCTGTTGGTAGGGTCGAATATTAGGAATATGTATCAATTTCGGAATACAGGCTAAAATTATCGTGAGTAGAAGCTGATTCATCGGAGATACGGCATAATTTCTAAAGAAAAAAAATCAAATAATAACAATATGTTCCGAATATCGTGGGCTACAGAAGACACACCAACAACCAGAAATTACCTAGGTAGGTAATATCGTAAATCTTGTCCCTCGTACACAATATCTAATTATCTATATATCAATGTCAAATGTTACTCCAGGATCACTGGTGGTGATAATCTCCTCAAAAGTTTCGCGAGTTGAGTTTCGAGATTCGATTTTTCTAGTTACGGTTTCGGTTTTGAGATTCGAAATTCCTGGTTTTGACCATCACTACTACGTAGGTAGTAATCTAGTTTCCAAACTATTATAAATTAAAATTCCGTTTTCGACTTACTTGTCCGTCGGAAACTCCAGGCGAGTGTCGAGGACTTGGAGAACTGTCCGTTTTGAGAGCCGGAATCTCGGCCAAAACTCCACATCGTCCATTTCCTCAAAGTGTGGTACCCGTCGCCTGATTTTCCTTGGCCGTCTTCTTGGGACATCGTCCTCGTCTGACGAGTCAAATATAATAGAGAATGCCAACTCGCGCGAATCACACAAAAAACACAACACAGGCACAAAAGGCAGAGAAGGACTTGGAGGATGACAAATCAGCTGTTCACAGGCGGCCATATTGCCATATTGGAGATAACGGAGTTTAGTAAAGTTATCTCTGCGGATTTCAGCGGTTTAAACTCGAGCCCCCTCGGTGGGAGTTTAAACTCATAAAGCGTTCTGGTGAAAGACGTTGAACGTTAATCTCCGTTATTTTCTAACCTATCCCGGTTTAAACTCGTTTCAAATGTTTGGTGAAAGTGGGCCTAAGTCTGTTACGGTTGCCAAACCGTGCAGTCAGTCTTTTCAGAAAGCGTAGTTGCCACACCGTGCGACATCAAACTGGCGTGTTTGCCTTATAGGCCTACTCAAAGTATACTTCCTACTGATTCTCTTAAAGTAATTAAACCTTTATTTTGCTAGTTGTTAAAAAATTTATTATCAGGTCGTAATTATATACAATTTGAACTTAACCTGGACTCGTGTAGAAAATTTTGTATTTTACATTTCTGTTAAAAAATATCTACCGTAAAGTTGTTCGGGGGCCGCATAAAACATAACCGCGGGCCGCAAGCGGCCCGCGGGCCGCCAGTTGGCCATCCCTGGTCTAGATCACTGAATGATAGATCATTCATTATTATGAATTATCATTGATTAATAATAATTACCAGCTGTCGGGCCCGTCGCTGACGGGCAGAACTCGGGGTGTGTCCATCTACCTCTTTTACCTGTCCCGGACGGGGAGAACTCGGGATGGATCCATCTGCCACTCTTACCTGTCGCTTTACGGATTATACCTCTTACAGGTCCCTTTACAAACCCTTATAATCTTGAATACCAAAAATAATATTCATCTGTCTCACGGGAAGGAAGAATTTGAGATTTTTATATTTCGGCTTCCCTATAAACCCCCTCCCCAATGCCTCGGATCCGGAAGTGAACCCCCCTATGTCCTTCCCCCATCACGGAAACATTTAAAGACGGGAGTAGGGTTCGGTCCATTGAGCCGTTTTTGCGTGATTGAAGGACAGACAAACCACCAATTCAAAATCGGCATGGTTCGACTCCATTTCACGCGAATCGAATAACTGTAGTGACATTTTCCGAAAATACCAAGGAACACGAAAATCGTCCGTAAATTTAGTTACCTATATAGATTGTTGGTTATAAATAAGTTTTATAAATTATTAGTAATAATTATTATTAATCAACTATACATTTGAAAACCTAGTGCTGTTCGAATCAGCTGAGCCAGTATGAAAATTGAAAATTGACCCGACAAGCTGCCTCACGATTCACTCTCATGTTGACGGCTTTCCATCTCCCCAAATTTGAGCCCTCATTGTGAACGAACGGCTGGTCGTACAAAGCTCCGGATGGTATTAGAAAATTCTACAAAATAAACTCTAACTAAATCTGATCTAAAAACTATACCTTCCATTTGAATTTTTCGATTTTGGAAATGTTCAAAATTTCAAAATTCGTTTTGAACCCCTTCCCTTGGACCTAGGGTTATGAAAAGCTTCGAGGATAATTGTGGGGTTGTCCGAACCTGTAAAAAAAAATTTCGTAATTTTAGCTGGGCCACACAAACTGGGCCAAGTGCCGCAGACGGCGAACGGACTGATTTTTTTATTTTTATTATTATTATTATTATTATTATTTTTCTAATTCGATTGTCTGAATCTTCGTTTCTTGAAACGTAGGTAAGCCAACAAATTTTGAGGGGGGAGGGGGGTTAACATTTTTTTCTCTTTGGTAGATTCCAATGGTTCATTATCGAGGATAATAAACCAAAATCATTTTTAGGTCTGGATTCCATTGCTAGTCCCGTCATTTAGATGACAATTTAAACCTTTTAACGCGGATGATGGCGCTCTGAGCTGTCACCTTAATTTAAATCCATCGTGTGGAATACAGGATAGATCTAGGAGTGCCGCGAGGATGAATTCATTCATCTTTTCATTAGTTTCCTACATACCCTAGAGAATGCGCCGATTTCACCTCGAAATGTTTTATCGATGGGAATCACCAATCACAGCAACAACGAGTTTAATGTTTTTCGTTTGGCTGTTTATCGCCATTCAAGGATATTATTCTTACGTGTAAGTGTTCTATAACTATTAGAAATCATTCCTAACTCATCCATCCTGATCAACCTCGTCTCGTTGCTTATTCACATTTCTAAAACTCTGCAAATTCTTGACACAACGGTTCATTATCTTCTTTGTACAGATCACCCTTCTGTCTAGATCACTAGGTCTAAATGTCTAGATCCTAAATGTTAGATTAATTATTATTATCAATTATCACTAATTATTAACAATTTTATCAAGTACCTAGTGAAAATTATTATAATTTATTGTTAGGTATTAATAATTCGTATTTACTATTAATAATAATTATTATTAATTATGATTAATTAATACGATATAATTCTGGGGTTTTTAATACTACGTCGGTAATAATTTTTCTATAAAAGAAGTACCTACCAACAAACATTCGAAATTACCTTCATTTCCGTAGCACGAAACGCACCTCAGAACAACAAACTCGACATCACTTAAGCCGTATGATGTTCCAAAGAGCTTGTTAGTATGAAAATGGACCTGTATTTCAACAGTTTGATTCACGATCGGGTTGTGAGGCACAATCTTTGAGCCGTCATTGTGAACGAACGGCTGGTCGTACAAGTCTGCGGATGGTCTTAAAAAATTCTACGGAACAAACTCTATCTAAATATGAAATAAAAAACATACCGTTAGATGGGAATTTTTCGAGATATGGAATTTTCAAAATTTCAAAATTCGTTTTGAACCCCTTCCCCTTGACCTAGGGTTATGAAAAGTTTCGTGGATCATTGTGGGGCTGGTCCAAACCCAGAAACCAAATTTCGTAATTTTAACTCAACGCTAACTGGGCAAAGTGCTTCGGACGGCGGACGGCGTACGGCGGACGGACGGATTTTTTTTTATTCGATTTTCTGAATCTACGTATCTTGAAACGTAAACCAACAAATTTTGAGGGGGGGTTAAAATTTTTTTTTCTTTGGGCGATTCCAATGGTTCATTATCGAAGATAATAAACCAAAAAACTCTGCAAATTCTTGACACAACGGTTCATTATCTTCTTTGTACAGATCACCCTTCTGTCTAGATCACTAGGTCTAAATGTCTAGATCCTAAATGTTAGATTAATTATTATTGTCAATTATCACTAATTATTAACAATTTTATCAAGTACCTATTATAATTTATTGTTAGGTATTGATAATTCGTATTTATTATTAATAATAATTATTATTAATTATGATTAATTAATACGATATAATTCTGGGGTTTTTAATACTACGTCGGTAATAAGTTTTCTATAAAAGAAGTACCTACTAACAAACATTCGAAATTACCTTCATTTCCGTAGCACGAAACGCACCTCAGAACAACAAACTCGACATCACTTAAGCCATATGATGTTCCAAAGAGCTTGTTAGTATGAAAATGGACCTGTATTTCAACAGTTTGATTCACGATCGGGTTGTGAGGCACAATCTTTGAGCCGTCATTGTGAACGAACGGCTGGTCGTACAAAGCTGCGGATGGTCTTAAAAAATTCTACGGAACAAACTCTATCTAAATATGAAATAAAAAACATACCGTTTGATGGGAATTTTTCGAGATATGGAATTTTCAACATTTCAAAATTCGTTTTGAACCCCTTCCCCTTGACCTAGGGTTATGAAAAGTTTCGTGGATCATTGTGGGGCTGGTCCAAACCCAGAAACCAAATTTCGTAATTTTAACTCAACGCTAACTGGGCAAAGTGCTTCGGACGGCGGACGGCGTACGGCGGACGGCGTACGGCGGACGGACGGATTTTTTTTTATTCGATTTTCTGAATCTACGTATCTTGAAACGTAAACCAACAAATTTTGAGGGGGGGTTAAAATTTTTTTTTCTTTGGGCGATTCCAATGGTTCATTATCGAAGATAATAAACCAAAAAACTCTGCAAATTCTTGACACAACGGTTCATTATCTTCTTTGTACAGATCACCCTTCTGTCTAGATCACTAGGTCTAAATGTCTAGATCCTAAATGTTAGATTAATTATTATTGTCAATTATCACTAATTATTAACAATTTTATCAAGTACCTATTATAATTTATTGTTAGGTATTGATAATTCGTATTTATTATTAATAATAATTATTATTAATTATGATTAATTAATACGATATAATTCTGGGGTTTTTAATACTACGTCGGTAATAAGTTTTCTATAAAAGAAGTACCTACTAACAAACATTCGAAATTACCTTCATTTCCGTAGCACGAAACGCACCTCAGAACAACAAACTCGACATCACTTAAGCCATATGATGTTCCAAAGAGCTTGTTAGTATGAAAATGGACCTGTATTTCAACAGTTTGATTCACGATCGGGTTGTGAGGCACAATCTTTGAGCCGTCATTGTGAACGAACGGCTGGTCGTACAAAGCTGCGGATGGTCTTAAAAAATTCTACGGAACAAACTCTATCTAAATATGAAATAAAAAACATACCGTTTGATGGGAATTTTTCGAGATATGGAATTTTCAACATTTCAAAATTCGTTTTGAACCCCTTCCCCTTGACCTAGGGTTATGAAAAGTTTCGTGGATCATTGTGGGGCTGGTCCAAACCCAGAAACCAAATTTCGTAATTTTAACTCAACGCTAACTGGGCAAAGTGCCTCGGACGGCGGACGGCGTACGGCGGACGGACGGATTTTTTTTTATTCGATTTTCTGAATCTACGTATCTTGAAACGTAAACCAACAAATTTTGAGGGGGGGTTAAAATTTTTTTTTCTTTGGGCGATTCCAATGGTTCATTATCGAAGATAATAAACCAAAATAGACCATGTCGGACCAGAAACCAGGCACTTCAGCTGGCGCCCTTTTAATAATATCATAATTTGATAATTTTGATAATATCATACAAGGAGATTTGTATTCCTTGGTAGGTACAGTGTGCGTTCTGCGTAGATTTCTGAATAAAATGTATAAAAAAGGCTTCATTTTATTACGACTACGGTGATTATTACGTTCAATATTTACCCATGTCCCCGCCATCATTGCGGCTAATACCTCATTACAACCAAACATCATGATTTTGGTGGAATTTCACAGCTTATTATAACTCGGTAATATTAGATCATGCCCGTGATCACAGATTTCTGGCGTCCCGTCGAAGGCGTTGGGGCGGGTTTTTGTCCCGCTTTGAAAGTGTTAAAGACCTATTCAACGTCAATAAACAGGTGATATAACATGCTGTCAAAATGTGGATTGCTTCAATGATTTTTCTCGAAAACACTTTCCTTCAGGCCATGAAATTAATATGAGGACTTCTGTGGACGACTCAGAGCTACTCCTCACTTTTCGCCTCATTAGTCCGATTAGTTCATATAAATTTGAGTGTCTCGAGGGAAACACATTGGCGCACGACAGTTACGCCGGATGTTAATGAATTCATATGCGTGCTAGTGGAACTACCCAAACGTTATCGATAGGTAATGGAAAGGTAGTTACTGAGGGATGAGTAATTAGGCTGTCAATGTTCTCATGTATTGAACCGGATTTGATTCTCAAATATTGCCCCCACTGATTCAATTGTAGAAAAAACTCTGCAAATTCTTGACACAACGGTTTATCATCTTCCTTGTGCAGATCACCCTTCCGTCTATACCAGACTGTATTGCAAATCGGCACCATACTATATTCTCACCGTACACATACCATACCATACGAATTTCTTTCCTATCATACCATACTGTATTATACCAAATCATACATACAATAATATACCATACCATACTCATACCATGTCATACAAACCGAGTGAATATTGAAATGTCATCCATTTCTGACCTATATTTAAAATTTCAAGTATCTAGCTCATCATCAAAATTTAATTTGTTTAAACAAATAGGTATTATTTGAACAATTTCACAGACAAGAAACCGAGTGAATATTGCATTGTGATCCAGTTCTGACCTATTTTTAAAATTTCAAGTCAATAGCTCATCATCAAAATTTAATTTGTATTATTACAAAATGGTATTATTTAAACAATTTTACAAATGAGAAACCGAGTGAATATTGCAATGTGGTCTATCCCCGACTCACGGTTAAAATTTCTAGACTGTAGTTTACCGGGAAGATGAAAAAAGGTAGTTTTATTCTGGGCGTCTGGGGGTTGGGTCACATAACGGCCGTTTTCGACGCGAAAGTTTAGTGTTTTTCCTAAACCTTTGCGCGGTCACTGTGAACGAACGGCTGGTCGCAAAAAAATCCAATTGGTCTTAAAAGATTCGTAATTTTTCAGGTCATTCAAAAGTGAACTAAAAATTACACGGTTCAGTTAAATATTTGGAGATATGACATTGTCGAAATTTTAAATTTCGTTTTGAACCCCTTCCCCTTGACCTAGGGTTATGAAAAGTTTCGAGGATCATTGTGGGGCTGGTCCAAACCCAGAAACCAAATTTTGTAATTTTAGCTCAACGCTAACTGGGCAAAGTGCCACGGACGGCGGACGGCGGACGGGGGACGGCGGACGGGGGACGGCGGACGGCGTACGGCGGACGGACGGATTTTTTTTTATTCGATTTTCTGAATCTACGTGTCTTGAAACGTAAACCAACAAATTTTGAGGGGGGGTTAAAATTTTTTTTTCTTTGGGCGATTCCAATGGTTCATTATCGAAGATAATAAACCAAAACTGAATCAGAAATCTCAATAGTAAGTCAACCACGATTAGTCGATGGTTGGGTTTCACTCAGGATGTTTTGTTTACTAGTTGGACACGAGCGGTGGAGTTGAACATACATGTCGTTATAGGAAACCAAGAGGGGAAGTGGATTGAAAAAAGGTAAGAGGTATTTTCAAAATTACCGAACTAATGCGAACCGAAAAGGGTTGTGGAGGAAAAAACCGGTCAGAGTTGGGAACCGCAGAGCGACCCATACATTCGTCGCTCCGGCTAAATTTTTCCATGTTTAACTGGGACGGGAGCGTGAGGCTGCCTCAGCCGTCCCGTGTTCAACCTGCAAGAAAGTTATGACCCGAGATGTTGAATTTAATTCGCCAGTGGCCAGGATTTATGATTTGCAAACGCCACCGCTGAGGAAGGGTGAAGCCCGGCAGGATAATAAAATAACAGACAGAGGAAGGGACCCTGCCGGCTTTTTTGCGGTTTTACGCCGGGCGAATATGGCCAAAACATTCATCCTAGACATGAGGGGTACACCGTTATTGTGAGACAAACCTTTGGGGACCCCCCAAATAAAGCGACGAAAGTTCCAACCAACAATTTCCTCCGTTCCTCCTAATTTGATTGATTGCTCTCTAAACGATTCTGTTATTGAAATAATTGTTTATTATATTTTATGTCGAACTTTCGCGATTTAACAAACATTTTACGGAATTTAGTCATAAATTGAGACATTTTTAATGGAACTGGCGCCAGCTAGTGGCACTAGCAAATTTCAAGTTGAAGTTTAAAAACCTATTCAAACTAAAATGTACAAGCAAATTTTTGAGGATTCTTGCCGCCATGTATGGGGCGGGTCGAGCAGCTGTTTGGGGACTCCAGGGTTTGTCGGGGTATTTTGAGATAGAGCGGGGAGTGAAGCAGGGATGTTTACTGAGTCCCCTCCTTTTTGCTCTATTTGTTGATGATTTCTGCGATGCTCTGCCTTGTGGTGTGGCCATTGGTTCACATGTCATTCGGGCCCTTTTGTATGCGGATGATGTGGTGGTGTTGGCTGAAACCAGAGATGAGCTTCAACAGAATATTGACGCACTTGGGCAGTACTGTGCACGTTGGTCTTTAGAGGTTAACCTGCAGAAGTCGAAGGTTTTGGTGTTTCGCAGGGGTGGCAGATTGGCAGAAGCAGATAAGTGGTTCTATGGACAAGCGGAATTGGATATAGTTTCTGCATACACATATTTGGGAGTGACAGTCACTCCGACTTTGTCATATTCGATTCACCTCAAGAATAAAGCATCAGCATCAAAGGCAGCTGTAAACAGCATTTATAGATCGTTTTTCAAACAATCTAAAATCCCTATGCATGCAAAGTACAAAGTTTTCAAGGCTGCTGTCCGCACAGTGCTCACGTATGCAGCTCAGGTGTGGGGTTATAAATACTATGAAGTGGTGGAGCGACTTCAACTCCAGTTCATCAAAATGCTATATGGTCTCCCGCAGAATACTCCAAATTACATGATATATGTTGAAGCACACGTGGATCCGATTTATCACACCACCCTCTCACTTCACTGTGGCTATATCAGGAAGGTTTTAAGAATGCCAGAATCCCGTTATCCAAGAATAGTTCTCCTGGAAAATATATGTAAAAACATATACTGGGCTGGGGAACTGAAAAGGCTTGCTGATCGTGTTGGATGCGAGGTTGGTTTTGAAACTGGAAACCTTCGGCTGTTTGATTCGCAGTTGGAGGGCTTGTTGGAGGCATGGAGGGCGCTGCATCGAGAGGAGACTATGGCCCGTGCTCTGGCGTCAAGTAACACATTGTACAGCAAGCTGGATCTGACTCTGCACTCAATTGACATGACGAATGAGAATCTAGGGCCCCTGCATGAGCGCCGATGGTTGGTGAAGCTGCGAGGATCTCTTCTGGGACTTAATCACCGCCCGTTTCTCCCGGGTACAGATAGAAGGGAAGAATGTTCTATGTGCAATATGAAGGCTCTGGAAGATGTTTATCATTTTCTTGGGGTCTGTCCCGTGTTGGGAGAGTTCAGGGGCGCCTGTCTGGGTGCTTCGGTGCTCAGTAGGGAGCGTGTCATGCAGCTTCTGAATGGCGATGGTATGGGGCGGCTGGCGAATTTTTGTCGGGTGGCATGGCGTTATAGATCAGAACTGATAAATGAATTCAACTGGTAATCCCGCTCACAGTGAAAACTGTGAATTCGAATATTTTGGTAAAAAAGCAACTGGTATCCTTGTCTTGGACACTCTCCGGCAGAAGGACCTTTGGTCCATTGTCGTATAACATGATAAAGCAAAGTTTTTGTTTGTTTTTCATTCAATTTTCATGAATTTGTTGTTGGGGTCAAACGTGAATATAATAATGAATGCAATATGAAGGCTCTGGAAGATGTTTATCATTTTCTTGGGGTCTGTCCCGTGTTGGGAGAGTTCAGGGGCGCCTGTCTGGGTGCTTCGGTGCTCAGTAGGGAGCGTGTCATGCAGCTTCTGAATGGCGATGGTATGGGGCGGCTGGCGAATTTTTGTCGGGTGGCATGGCGTTATAGATCAGAACTGATAAATGAATTCAACTGGTAATCCCGCTCACAGTGAAAACTGTGAATTCGAATATTTTGGTAAAAAAGCAACTGGTATCCTTGTCTTGGACACTCTCCGGCAGAAGGACCTTTGGTCCATTGTCGTATAACATGATAAAGCAAAGTTTTTGTTTGTTTTTCATTCAATTTTCATGAATTTGTTGTTGGGGTCAAACGTGAATATAATAATGAATATATCTATATCTAAACTGTGTTAATTGTATATTATAATTATGTTCACTTTAAATATAAAATTAGGAAAAATTTAATAATAAAATATTTGATGACTCTGTTTATGATAGGTTGTGGAGTATATATTGTGAATAGTACATATTCATGTAAATAGTTATGTTAATAAAGCATGTTTTTCTTCTTCTTCTTCTTCTTGTACAAGCAACGGCCACAAACACGTATTTCTAACAGACATAGACAGAGAAAGCCATAACCATCTCGATATATTTCAAAGAGTTCGAAGATCGAATCATCACTAGAAAAGGCGTAAAAATCATACTAAGCTGCGTATTTTTTCATGATGCGTCACCCTCTGCACAATTATTTCGTTTAAATTTTCAATGTGGGTTGCGAAACATATTAATCATTTTATTCACGCGAGTTGTAGTTCTCTTGAAGTTTTGAATGTACATCTTTGTTTCCGCCACAATAATTATATACATGTATATACACATATATAATTTCTTTAAAAATTTAGGGATGGACCCAGAATCTCCTAAAAAGGATTTGTATTGTAACGTTTGCCAAAACGAGCAAAAATCATACTGCTAAAATGTTGAACTTCTTGCGAAAGCACCTTTGTTAGAAAATTTGCACGAGATAGTGAATAACGTCTCATGGGCCAAAATCTGTACGGACATAAAAAGAAAATCAAATTTAAGATAGATCGTATGGGAGCCCCCAACCAAAAAATCATGAAGAAACCGTAGGTATTTACCCAAATTGGAAACTTACTCGAAGTTTCTATATTGATAGAATCACCATTCTGTCAGTCTGTACATATAGATTAGAATCAATTATAGATTAGAATCAACAAATAGTATGTATCCTCATCCATTTTACGACTGGAACTAATATCAAAATTTTTTACGATAAGATTATGTTGAGAGTAGCCCCAATCGAATTCTGATATAACCATTGGAATCTGGGAAACAAGATCGTTACTTATGAACGGTTGGAGGGGAGAGATAATAGAGAGCATAAATAGTGGCACAAAACTGAAGACGTATCGACAGAATGTATCCCATGGATCTGTCTTCGCTGTAACGTCGGCGCATCGCTGTAACGTCCAACGTAACTCTCCTCGAAGTAACGTCGAAATTCACGTCGACCCAATCTCCAGCAGTTTATCTATTTCTCTCACTTTTTATCGATTTTTGCTCACTTTTCATACTAAGAAACAGCTGTTTGGAACATCAAATGGTTTTTGTTCTGAGGTAATTTTCTTGCTACGGAATGAAGGTAATTTCGAATATTTGTTGGTAGGTACTTCATACATAGAAAAATAATTTCCGTCGTAGGTAGGTGGAATTAAAAACCCCAGAACCATATCGGTAGGTACATTTGTATTTGTAATTAATTCATCATCTCTATCATTTAGTATCAGCAAAAAGCATAACTAAATGTTAGAGTTTATTTTTTTGAAATTTTGAAGACCATCCGCAGCTTTGTACGACCACCCGTTCGTTCAAGTTTGAGCAGATCGAAAGTCGTCAATATGAGAGTGAATCGTGAGGGCGCTTGTCGGGTCCATGGTTTTCAAACCGAGTTAATTAATAATAATTATTCATAATACCTAATAATTATTATTATTATTCATAACGAATATTAATAGGTAACTAACAATAATAATTTACACTACTTGATAATAATTATTAATAATTGTTGATAATTCATAATAATAATAATAATAATTAATCATTAATCTATCTTTGAGTGATCTAGACAGAATGGTGGTCGGTACAAAGAAGATTTGCAGAGTTTTTCGAAAAGATGAATGATCTTGATATCTACGAAATGTACAGCGTCGGGATGATCACTTCCCCAAAAATGGAAGCTGCTATTTCTGCTTCATCGAAATTGAGCCACCTTCGATTGAAGAGTAGGTAGGTACCTATTGTAAACCGATAGTTACCTATTGTACCATTTTTTCAGACATGCGCATAACTTATCTTTATAAATGATATTTTTCCTAAACACAAGTACCTACATGTCATTATTCTCGTTCCCTTCTTCAACATTGCGTACAATCTTAAAAAAGATGTAGGTTAAGTTAAATCACGTTAAATCACGTTAAACTGGGCTGTGATGCGTGGCGGATTTAGATGCGTCGCGGAGTTACGTCCCAGCGCTACGTTTTCGGCGGCGGGATACGGATGCGTTTTTCGATACGTCTTCGGTTTTGTGCCACTTTAACTCTCTAATATCAGGTCATGTCACGTCATCTTAGCAATAGGTAGCTATCGGGATGATCCACTTTGATTGAAGAGTGAGATATCAAACCGTAAAAAATCTAACAAGGAGTGCAGGTTTTCTTGATTGCGACTGGGAAGGGGGCATCGCTTGAAATGAGTAATTTCGTGAAGGTTCGAATTGAGTGAAACTAGGAGGATATTCTGTCGATAGTATGTACTTAAATTGTGCGAAGGTGAAGTAAGAATTGCGATACATATCTTTGAAGATGAAGAAACGAGGTTCATTTGCTCTATAGTCCAGCAGTTTGAGGAATTTATCTTGCCAATGTGGTGTAAAACATTTTATTGTTTTAATTGGTCTATTTGGGACCTAATCACATGAGTTCAGAGTTTAGACACAAAATGTCGACCGGAAAAATTTTGGTACCCAAAAAACCTCAAAATTTTCGGACATCTTTCGGGGTTTGACTTATAACTCCACAGCTGTCAATCTTACGCCAAAAGTCACTATACACAAAACTAAAGTTGATAAAATTCCGCGTCAATTGAAAAAAAAAAGTCAGAAATCGTTCGAACAGGAATTTTTTTACGATAGATCAATTAATAGCGAGTTTTACCAATTTTGTAAAAACTGACAGTACTCGATTTTCAATGTGCTGTACTGCTACAACACAAACCCAATCGCCAACACCTCGCCCTAAAATTTGAAGAGCATCAATCGGAGAGTTCAAAAATCACCAACATTTTAAAATTGGTCAACGTTGTAGGGACAGGGGAACCCTGAATTCATGTGATTGGGTCCCAAATAGACCAATTAAAACAATAAAAGATGAACCGTGAAGAACATTTGAACTAACAGCCACGTTTCTTCATCTTCAGAGTGCTTCAGTTTGAGAACGGAATAAGATATCGCAATTCTGACTTCACCATCGTGTTCAGCATTAAAAAATCTATATACCAAGGTATTACTCGAAAATGTTTTATAAATTCAGTAAAATGAAGGCATTTTTACATAAAACCAGTTATTTCTTCGGAACTTTGCTCTTATAGCCATGCTGCATGACTGTGGATTTTTTTCACCATGGTGTGTTTTATGAAAATGGTTAAATACTGCCATTTTTACCCTTAAATTCCAAAAGAGTTTCAGGGGAGGCTCCCGAACGCCCCCTATCTCAGACCAACAGGGTAACCCACAGTTCTACAGTTCTAGATCCGCCACTGGCCCCAGGTACAAGCATAGCTCGAGCCAAATTTCATTTTTTAGAAAAATATTTCTCATAATTTGAATTTTCGTACTACAATAAAAAATCTTTTGGGATTTGGTCTCCCCTTATTCCCTTATCAGAATTTTTACCCCATAAATCATCATTGAAAAAAAAAAAAAAAACTCTGCAAATTCTTGACACAACGGTTTATTATCTTCCTTGTGCAGATCACCCTTCTGTCTATACCAGACTGTATTGCAAATCGGCACCATACCATATTCTCACCGTACTCATACCATACGAATTTCTTTCCTATCATACCATACTGTATTATACCAAATCATACATACAATAATATACCATACCATACTCATACCATGTCATACAAACCGAGTGAATATTGAAATGTCATCCATTTCTGACCTATATTTAAAATTTCAAGTATCTAGCTCATCATCAAAATTTAATTTGTTTAAACAAATAGGTATTATTTAAACAATTTTACAGACAAGAAACCGAGTGAATATTGCATTGTGATCCAGTTCTGACCTATTTTTAAAATTTAAAGTCAATAGCTCATCATCAAAATTTAATTTGTATTATTACAAAAAGGTATTATTTAAACAATTTTACAGATGAGAAACCGAGTGAATATTGCAATGTGGTCTATCCCCGACTCACGGTTAAAATTTCTAGACTGTAGTTTACCGGGAAGATGAAAAAAGGTAGTTTTATTCTGGGCGTCTGGGGGTTGGGTCACATAACGGCCGTTTTCGACGCGAAAGTTTAGTGTTTTTCCTAAACCTTTGCGCGGTCACTGTGAACGAACGGCTGGTCGCAAAAAAATCCAATTGGTCTTAAAAGATTCGTAATTTTTCAGGTCATTCAAAAGTGAACTGAAAATCACACGTTTCAGTTAAATATTGTGAGATATGACATTGTCGAAATTTTAAATTTCGTTTTGAACCCCTTCCCCTTGACCTAGGGTTATGAAAAGTTTCGAGGATCATTGTGGGGCTGGCCCAAACCCAGAAACCAAATTTTGTAATTTTAGCTCAACGCTAACTGGGCAAAGTGGCACGGACGGCGGACGGCGTACGGCGTACGGGTGACGGACGGATTTTGGTTTATTATCTTCGATAATGAACCATTGGAATCGCCCAAAGAAAAAAAATTTTTAACCCCCCCTCAAAATTTGTTGGTTTACGTTTCAAGATACGTAGATTCAGAAAATCGAATAAAAAAAAAATCCGTCCGTCCGCCGTACGCCGTCCGCCGTCCGCGCCACTTTGCCCAGTTAACGTTGAGCTAAAATTACGAAATTTGGTTTCTGGGTTTGGACCAGCCCCACAATGATCCTCGAAACTTTTCATAAACCTAGGTCAAGGGGAAGGGGTTCAAAACGAATTTTGAAATTTTGAAAATTTCATATCTCGAAAAATTCATATAGAACGGTATGTTTTTTATTTCATATTTAGATAGAGTTTGTTCCGTAGAATTTTTTAAGACCATCCGCAGCTTTGTACGACCAGCCGTTCGTTCACAATGACGGCTCAAAGATTGTGCCTCACAACACGATCATGAATCAAACTTTTGAAATACAGGTCCATTTTCATACTAACAAGCTCTTTGGAACATCATATGGCTTAAGTGATGTCGAGTTTGTTGTTCTGAGGTGCGTTTCGTGCTACGGAAATGAAGGTAATTTCGAATGTTTGTTTTATAGAAAAATTATTACCGACGTAGTATTAAAATCCCAGAATTATATCGTATTAATTAATCATAATTGATAATTATTATTATTAATAATAAATACAAATTATTAATACCTAACAATAAATTATAATAATTTTCAGTAGGTACTTGATAAAATTGTTAATAATTAGTGATAATTGATAATAATAATTAATCTAACATTTAGGATCTAGACATTTAGACCTAGTGATCTAGACAGAAGGGTGATCTGTACAAAGAAGATAATGAACCGTTGTGTCAAGAATTTGCAGAGTTTTTGGTTTATTATCTTCGATAATGAACCATTGGAATCGCCCAAAGAAAAAAAAATTTTAACCCCCCCTCAAAATTTGTTGGTTTACGTTTCAAGACACGTAGATTCAGAAAATCGAATAAAAAAAAAATCCGTCCGTCCGCCGTACGCCGTCCCCCGTACGCCGTCCGCGCCACTTTGCCCAGTTAGCGTTGAGTTAAAATTACGAAATTCGGTTTCTGGGTATGGACCAGCCCCACAATGGTCCTCGAAACTTTTCATAACCCTAGGTCAAGGGGAAGGGGTTCAAAACGAAATTTAAAATTTCGACAATGTCATATCTCACAATATTTAACTGAAACGTGTGATTTTCAGTTCACTTTTGAATGACCTGAAAAATTACGAATCTTTTAAGACCAATTGGATTTTTTTGCGACCAGCCGTTCGTTCACAGTGACCGCGCAAAGGTTTAGGAAAAACACTAAACTTTCGCGTCGAAAACGGCCGTTATTCACTCGGTTTCTTGTCTGTAAAATTGTTTAAATAATACCTATTAGTTTAAACAAATTAAATTTTGATGATGAGCTAGATACTTGAAATTTTAAATATAGGTCAGAAATGGATGACATTTCAATATTCACTCGGTTTGTATGACATGGTATGAGTATGGTATGGTATATTATTGTATGTATGATTTGGTATAATACAGTATGGTATGATAGGAAAGAAATTCGTATGGTATGGTATGAGTACGGTGAGAATATGGTATGGTGCCGATTTGCAATACAGTCTGGTATAGACAGAAGGGTGATCTGCACAAGGAAGATAATAAACCGTTGTGTCAAGAATTTGCAGAGTTTTTTTATTCGATTTTCTGAATCTACGTATCTTGAAACGTAAAACCAACAAATTTTGAGGGGGGGTTAAATTTTTTTTTTCTTTGGGCGATTCCAATGGTTCATTATCGAAGATAATAAACCAAAAAAAGAAAAAAAAATTGCCTTAGGTACACGACTTTACCCTAAGTTAAATCGTATATGTTAAATTTATAAGTCGGTTGTTCATAAGTGTTCATAATAATATTGTCACTACGGTCCTCTGAGAGCGAGGTCCGTATGAACAACCGACTTATAAATGAGGGGGAGTGCGAGGCAATTGTGACGTTGAGGGGGGACGCTAGGGGAGACTAGAAGGGAGGAAGAGGGGTAATCACGGGGAGTTCTAGCGGGGGTGATGTTTCCGAGGAGACTAATACGCAGGGGGCCAGTCGGTGGCCCCCCCGAACCCCCTCTCACAGACCCAACTCAGCGTATCCCCCACCATGTATCCAAAGCCTCCTGGATACCCTCAGTGGTGCCAGCTGGTTCTGCACGATAGACTTAAGTAGTGGCTACTGGCAAGTTGCGTTAAAGAAAGGAGACAGAGAGAAAACAGCTTTTACGCTGTACCAGAAAGGATTGTGGCAATTCAAGGTTTTGCCTTTTGGACTCTGTAATGCCCCGGCCACTTTCCACAGGCTGATGGAGGCCGTTCTGCCATCTGATTTAGCACTTGTTTACCTTGACGACACTATTGTATATGACCCCAATTTCACAACGGTTCTCAGTAAACTGGACAGTGTCCTACAGTGGCTAGCAGAGGCAGGCCTTCAGGTGCGCCCAGACAAGTGCTCCTTTTTCATCCGAGAAACAAAATACTTGGGCCATGTAATAACGGGAGAGGGAACTCGGACTGATCCAAAAAAGACTGAGGCGGTGACGAATTGGCCATCACCACAAACCAAGCGACAAGTTCTTCCTTTTTGGGCCTGTGTTCGTATTACAGGAGGTTTGTTAGGGATTTTCAGAAATAGCTCGGCCTCTCAGCAAGCTAACAGAAGCCAGGAACCCTTTTCTTTGGGGTGATACCGCACAATTGAGCTTTGAAAATCTCAAAAAGGCAATGGTTACAACTCCACCCTCACTTATACAGATCTGGGAAAACCCATTTATCCTGATTGTGACGCCATGAAGAAACTAGGTAAGGTACGCCAGGCATACTTCTGGCCTGGGATGACCAGCGACATAAAAGCGTGGGGCAAGACATGCCAAGAATGTAGAAAGGTCAAAGGTCCTGGGAAACGCCGACCAGCCCCATTGCAGCAGATGATGGTCGGAGGACCGTTTGAACAAATGGGAGCGGACATTCTCGGCCCCTTCCCCCAGACAAAGAGAGGGAATACCGTTATGTACTAGTCCCTGCCTATTATTTCACAAATGGCCCGAAGCAACTGCTATCCCCAACCAAAAAGCCCAAACGGTGGACACATTTGTAGGGGAACAACAAGCTGACTGGGATGAGAAGCTGCCTCTCTTCCTTTTAGCATACCGGTCCTCTCCCCATGGCAAAACGGGGTTCTCTCCAGCACAGCTACTCTTTGGACGAGATCTGCATCTCCCAGACATTTTAGTTCGATCAGCAGCTGGAACTAGCCCTCAGCTGACAACACCCTATGCACACCAACTGCGG
This sequence comes from Stenodema calcarata, assembly GCA_963920205.1. Taxonomy (NCBI): domain Eukaryota; kingdom Metazoa; phylum Arthropoda; class Insecta; order Hemiptera; family Miridae; genus Stenodema; species Stenodema calcarata. The sequence goes on along the minus strand of OY986057.1, from coordinate 23,138,098 downwards.
GCCAGTTTGGAAACAGTGCGAGAGTTTGCACGCCAGAAGATGGGGGTGCACATGAGGGCCCAGAAAGAGTTTTACGACCGCAAAGCTAAACGGCCAACTTTTGAACTAGGGGATTCAGAGGGCGCTGCCCAAAACTTGGGCCACAATGGACAGGACCATGGATCGTTACAGTCAAGAAGAGCGACGTCCTGCTTCAGGTGAAGATGGGTCGGAAAATGAGACTTCTGCATGCGAACAGGTTGGCCAAAAGCAGAAGTACGGCGGAGGGCAGGCCCTTCAAATCTGGGAGGGGGAGTGTGGTAAACCCACACAAAGACATGTTTTGTTGGATACGAGTGTTGACGTTGTGGAAAATGTGGTTGTTGTGTTTGGGAAATAGAACGAACGATTGTTGATTATTAATTGTTGTGATTTTTAATGCCTACAATATTCTCCATTGATGAGCGTCATTGTGTTTATAACTATTAAATACCATAAATCATAATTTCTGTACAGCATTCGAATTCTGTTTCATTGGATGGAAAATCGTATAAAACCGTGAAGGGGGAGGTTCAGAGCGGTTTTGCGTACTCGCCACTAAATTCATGCTCGAAATTATTTCGTTCCTAGAAAGTGGAAACTAGATGGGTGGGAAAGTTGTAGCAGTATCATTTTGAAAATATGCATTACAAGAGACAGTACAAGGGAGTAGGTTGAGGAACTTGGGACTTACCTTTTTAATGGAGACAGTTTTCAAGCCTTTGAATGAGCTGTAACGTTGTTCAGGAGTCTAAAACAGAATATATTTCAAGACAGTTAGTCTCAGGAATCCAGTTCACTAACCCTTGGCGGGTATCACCTATTTTCCAACTACATACTATTGGGTATCGTGTGTCTGACAGACACGTAGACGCAAAGAATACTTTTCTGACCAAGGTAACGTCAAGAAAGGACTGTAATAGCATATAAAACACTTATGAGCGAATGGATTTTAATGAATATATATTTTTATATGTGTTGATGGGATTGACTAGTGTGAAGAAGCAGGTTGTATAAAATGACCAAGCTAGTCTTTGTTTGGTGTTTATTTTCTCACGACGTTTCGGCAATGGAACAAAGCCCTATGTCATGCGAGGTTACCTACAATTAGATGAGAACAGAATTAATACTTACATGCTATGTCAGGAATAATACTATTTATAAGATACGTTGTGATTGCTACTTACATGTAGAAGTGAAAAGTTTTTACATTAAACTGAAGAACTGTTGTGGAGAAGTAGACAAATGGAGGTGGATCAGTTTGTGGATAATATAAAGATGAAACTAACTAACTGCTATGTGGAAGTGATTCTATGAGGAAGGGGTACATTAGTGTGTGTGGTGGAAGATAAAATCTACTGAGACATGATGACTATGAACAGGAACTTAGAATAATTACTATGAACTAAGAAGTGACAACAAAAGCCATTTTTGTATATTATAAGCAAACAATAACAAGAAGAAAAAAAAACATGAACCAAAGTTAACAACAAGAAAACAACAGTAACAAGATAATAACAGCAGATTGCAATTGTGAATAAGTAACAACAAGAAAACAACAACAGAAATGAAATGAAGTACAATTATAGATGATTATAGTTATTATAGTGATTATTGTAATTATTATAGTTATGAAAAGATTGATTGCAGATGAAAGTGTTTATGATTAACTGTAATTTGTATAATGATTATAAGTGGTAGAAGTTATAAAGTGGTGGGGCATGTTGGAATGTTGTGTTGTTGTTGGAATGTTGTTGTGTTAAGGGTTAGTGAGTTTTATTTGATGAGTCTGTGGTATGTTGTAGAAAGTCCTTTGACATCTTTTTTAAAATTTATGTTGTTGTTGTTTTTGTTTTTGTTTTTCAAGATATACGCCATTTCTTTAATTTTTCTTTTTTGGAAGTTTGGCTCTATGCAACATATTTCCCACTGTTTTATTTCAGGGTTGTGTTTTGTCGTAACTATATGCTTCGCCAATGCTGTTGCGTAGGAATCATCATCAGGATTTTGAATGCTTTTAAGTATCGCTTTTTTGTTGTCATACTTATGGCCTTTCATCCTTTCTGTACCT